>OZ010573.1:108432067-108449567 GCA_963932145.1 Acanthosepion lycidas
ATATTACTTTATTGTTGTTCTGTTATTTTCATTACTTTTTGATAGCGGGTGAGAAGTTCTTTGTAATCTCTTTGTACTTTGCATTTCCTATGAATACATTTATCTTTTTTGCTAATTTTTCACCAAAAAAATATAGCTTTAAAAAATAACAAATCAAATGAATACATCTTTTTGCGGCGCCATCAAAATATGTATTAATCAAAATGGTTCGTCTGATCGTTCTATTTTGCAGTGACAGGTTTCAGTAGGTTAACATATGAATTAATCAAGTTCACTACATTTCGGAAATAATATCAAACTATTTGATTGCGAATAATAGGGTAATATCGGGTTTGAAATCGTAGAGTCAACAGCGAAAGGGGGAACTATAAATGAGATCTATGTTTTCTCATTTAAAATCATATGACAATGAAACTCTAACCTCTTCCTTAACGGTAGTTGGTTCTATGTTCAAATCTACATGATCATAACGTGTACTTAATTGATCGGTTGATTCACGGCCAGTTGGTCCATTTTAACAAAGCCATGCTTGGGAAAATATCGAACTAGCCAATGGATTGTCAGACTATATTAATATTTTCTCTCATATATTTTAATCCCATTTGAAATATATGAATAATTTCTGAAATCGCTAAAATAGGTTTAAAACTTAAATATTTACGGTTATAATAATTTGAAAAAAAAAATATAATAATAATTCGAATTTTAACCTCACTTTATTTGAATCAGAAAAGCAGAACATTTTTCTTATGAATTCTTTTTCTGGGAGAAGAAATTAATTTTCGGTATGAATGCAGAACAAATCAATAATATGTTTAGACTTGATACTATCATCTTTTACACAATTTTTTGTATTTAATCGGACATTTCATGCCACGGATAATTAAAAAAAAAACATTGTAGCAATGAATTACTAATAAATTCATCTTCAAATAATTCCAAAGCATAATGAATGAGAATTGGATCTGCTTTCATTTAGTTTATGCTATATGAACGTTTTCCAATTTAGGTAATATAGATTTCTATCGTTATGATAAACAGTACAAAGATAAATAGAAAATTGTTTCACATAAGAGCCGAAAACGTAGATATAAGTTTCTATTGCACAATAATGAAAACGCTAAGATAATTTTACACTCTACAGAAAGCTAAACATAGATATGGTTCGCACAGGAATGCAAAAGGAAAACGTGGGTTTAGTTAGCAGAATAATAAAAAAAAAGTAGAAATAGATTTGGTCTGCATGAATTTAGACAAAAGCGAAACATACGTTTAGTTTGAACAAGAGTGAAAATAGTAGACATAGGTTTTGTTTGCACAAGATTAGAAAAGAATAAACAAGTTGGGTTTGCGCCAGTTTTAAAAAAAAGTAGAAGTGTTTGCTTTGTACTACAGACAAAAAAAGTAAACCTGGGTTTGGATTCATCTGCATGGGTTTAAGCAAAGATAGATATGGTTTTGCATGAGTTAGGTAGATATGGGATTGGTTTGCTCTAGAGTCAAAAAGTCAACTGAGATTTGGTTTACATGAGAGTTAAAATGGTTGACATAGACTTGATTTAAGAATGAAATTAATCTGAAAAAATAGTCATTCATTAAACAAATAAGAAAATATAATATATAAAATTAATCGCCTTTAAATGTGTTCATCAGTTGTGTTTCGAATATTATTAAACTAATGTGTATGATATTCCCTAAACTCGCCATACTTCTTATCTTAGTTATTCTTAGTTATTATCTATGACATCATAGGAAGGAGCAGCACCTGGTGTTGTACACATTAACAATTTTTATTTCATATGCCGTTACTTCTTTAGTGTGTTTGATCATAACGAGAAGTATAATATTTTCGACCTTATGTTTCTTTTTCATGTCTCATTTCCTTTCAGGTCTGTGGCAACTATGCTTCTCTATAACTGCTAGTCCTTTATCATAACTCTCATTCCCTAGCAATCCGTGCTTCTACAGAAAATGTTTCAGCAGGTTATTTGCTGTCAGGTTTTTACCCATTTGACGTCAGTATTCCGAGAGTGTGAAACTCACCAAGACCACGTTCCTCATTATGTTTTTCACAAATTGTTATTGCCACTTTCTGATTGTAATATATTTCGCCTAGATTTTACTTAAATATTTATCATTTTTCATATATTCATTGTTTTCTATCCCCTGCAGCCCGCTGTCGGACCATATCATTGTCGCTTCACGTCTCATCGTCCTTTGTGGGTAATTGGCCAGTATTCACTGCTATATAAGAGGTCCGATATTATATAGCAGTTCAGTACTTTCCCTTTCTTCGTAATTAGCGTAGGTTATGGAAGGTATTTTCGCCGTTCTATACGAGGAGCAACATTATATTATTGTTTAGTACATTCTCTTTCATGCTACTTAGCGTTGGTTATGGAAGACATTTTTGCTGTTCTATAAGAGGATCGATATTATATATCATTTCAGTATTTTTTTTATTTCTTAGCGCTTTACGTAGATTATGCAAGTCTTGTTTTGTCGTTCTATACGAGGATCAATATTATATAGCAGTTCAGTACTTTCTCTTTCTTAGTAGCGTAGGTTATGGAAGGCATTTTTGCCGTTCCATACGAGAATCAATATTATATTGCTGTTTGGTACATTCTTTTTCATGCTGCTTAGCTTAGGTTATGGAAGACATTTTTGCTGTTCTATACGAGGTTCGATATATAGCAGTTCAGTACTTTCCCTTTCATAGTAATGAGCGTAGGTTATGGAAGGCATTTTTCCCGTTCTATAAGTAGATCGATATTATGTAGTAGTTCAATACTTTCTTTTCGTACTTGGCTTAGGTTCTGGAAGGGATTATTTGCTGTTCATATGCGTGTTCGGATATCGATCTCACACATTCCTGTTTCACTTCCAAGATATTTAAACTTCTGTACATGTTTGATTTCTACAATTTCCAATTCTTAGTTCATGTCTTGGTCTATTTTTCTCTTGCTGAGAACCTTATACTAATTCCTTATGATTCATGTTTCTTCCTTTCTATTTGGTTTTTATCATTACAATATTTAGAAATCTACAACTATTCGGAAACACGTTAATGCCTGAGGGAAAACACTTACATATACGAGTTGGACGAATCAGAATATGAGGAAATATTGGAATAGCGGAGATTTGGAATAGCAAAATGGAAGTTTTAAGAAAAATAAGGGGAGAAGTCAATAGGTATTCATTTTAATCTATGTAACTTATGACGAGTCGTCGGTTATAATAATTCACAAACGAAGAAACTATGCTGGGATATAGATATCAATTATTAGAGGTACAGAATAATTGATACACTCATGCATATGTTTTTTATCGCTAATTATTTTGTGATAAAACAACAGTTTATTTTCGATGTTTACAACATATTTGCTCATAAGCCGAAGATTTGGAATAGCGAGAGAAATCTTCCAGAAATTATACAAAATATTACGACACAGGAAAGGTTTGTTCGAGATAAAGAAAAAAGTGCTGGAGTATGTCATATCTATCCTCCTACATGGCAATGAATGCTGGACAATATCCTTATAGACGAAGATAAGACTGTAGGTAATGGAAGTGTAGTTCTACTAAATAATACTGAGAAAACTATGAACAACGAGCGTAAGCAAATATTCCAAATCTCCTTCGGCTTATGAGGGAATATGCTGTAAACATCGAAAAGAAACTTGTTTTATCACAGAATAATTAGAGATAAAAATCATATGCATAAGTGTATCAATTATTCTGTACCTCTAATAACTGATATCTATATCCCAGCATAGTTTCTTTGTTTGTGAATTATTATAACCCACGCTTCTTCATTAGTTACATAGATTAAAATGAATACCTATTGACTTCTCCCCTTATTTTTCTTAAAACTTCCATTTTGCTTACGATCGCTGTTCATAGTTTTCTCAGTATTCTTTTTTAGAACTACACTTCCATTACCTACAGTCTTATCTTCGTCTATAAGGATATTGTCCAGTATTCATTGCCATGTAGGAGGATAGATATGACATAGTCCAGCACTCTTTTCTTTATCTCGAACAAATCTTTCTTGTGTCGTAATATTTTGTTTAATTTCTGGAAGATTTCTGTCGCTATTCGAAATCCCCTTCGGCTTAAACGTATTATAAATTTCCACCTGACACAGCATGGCACATCTCGCGTTGTCGGGATAGGAAACCTCCTTTTTCTCCTTTAAAAAACGTAGTGTCTTTGATCCTAACCGAGTGCCTCCAAACTGTGGCCTGATCTTAAAATTACTGGGTAAAATGTTTTGTGTTTAGTTCTAAGTAACAGTTGAAAATTTAACAATGAATCCTCTATTTGAAGTAAATGTTCACTTTGCATTAACTGAAATGCATCGTTTGCATTTCTATTTTCACGGCATTCATTTCAGGAAGCAACGCTTCTCTAAAAATCTGTTGAGTCACGCGATTAAGACTGTACAAAATGCACTCTTGGATCAATATATATTACCAAACTGACCTCAGTTCGTTCAACAATGAAAGAAAATATTTTTAAAAGTCAAACAAACAAAAGTATTTTTATATTATTTTAATTGAATAAAAGTTGACTTTTCTTGATTTGGCTGACGACGGAATGTCTGGCTTCTTTCATAAAATTTTCAAAAACTAAGATTGGTTAGGATGCTGAATCCATTCTAAATGTGTTGAGTTCAGTCGATTTGGAAAATCATGGCGTCTCCACTTCGGGTGCCGTTTCGACACAATGCATTTTTTCGTTATTTTCCTCTGTCCTCTCTTCAATTTGGCAAAAGCAACTTGGGTTATTTAAACTGCGAAAATAATTCATAAAATTTTCTTGCTGAGATTTCAGCCTAACTTTCGAAAACATTTCAATTTTTGATGTGTCCATTGAAGATGTTGGTGATTATGGCTCTCCACAATTTCCTATCATTTATAGCTCATAATAAGTTTTATCCTTTTGTTATCTCTCCTAAACCATACTCCGTCATCCCTTTATTTATGCTCACTGCATAGGTTGTACATTGTTATACTCTGTCCGATATACTTTCAATCTGTCTTCAATATGTCTTGTAAATATAATTTTTTCCAATCCCGCTAGACCTCATTATGAGCCATTTCAACTGTTTCTTCATGATGTTAACTTTAAGAGTTCGAATCGTTTTCTATAAAACTTCGTCGTTAAGCACATATTCAGTCCATAGAATTCTCAGCATCCTTCTGTAGAACCATATTTCTGTTGTTTCAAGTCTCTTCTTCCTTTGTGAGGAGGTTGTCAAGAATTCACTGCTATAAAGTAGGACCTATATTACGTAACAGTTTAGTACTCATTCTTTTGTTCCTAACGAAATTCTTAATACTTTGCTTAGATTTTGGAAGGCACTACTCGCTTTTCTATTACACCTTCGTATTTCAGTGTTGCCCTTTCTATTCTCTGTTAAAACACTTCCCAGATATTTAAATTGTTTTACTTTTTGATATGGTTATTTCCAATTTTAATTTGCATGTTTGGCCGTTCCTTTTGCCAACAACTATTTCATCGTCTTGCAAATGCAGCAAATTAATTTCTCGCTTTTTCTTAATAACTGTAGGAGTTCTTATAGTTTTCTGTGTCTGCTATCAACAGTGTGTCATCTGCATATCCTGTGGGCGCTGATGATGAATCCTGGTAATACTTCTAATTCTATAAAGAAATGCCTCATTTTATAGGTTGAATAAGTCGGGTGAGAAGACAAATCCTTGTCTTACACCCCTTTCTATTTTTGTATATTTATTTCATTTTCCAGTCGGTATTCACGAGTTTTTGCCAGTATAGGTTCTAGATTATATGATTTCATAATATGTCAAGGTAATATAGCTCTTCCAATAGTTCTTGCTAACTTACTTTATCAAAAAGTTTTATATCTTATATATAAAATACAGTGTATATGTGTGTTTGTCCGTGTGTGCCGGCAAACAACTTCTCGGCCCCAACTGGTCCGACTTCAGTGATTCATAGCGTGTTCAAAATTCCTCAAAATGTTAGTCGCAGGGGACCATTTTCGTTGAGCTCAGGTTCAGGGTTGCCAGATTATGCGATGTTAAAGTATATATTAATATATCGGGCGTTATTTAAGCTAGTTCCTATGGAGGACTCTTGGTTTGGCCATCATCACAATAGCTAGGGAGCAGCAGATGCGATAGGCACCAATAAACAACAGAAGGACTCAAAATTGATTGCTGCATTTAGTTATTGAATAAATGTTTAAGTTTATATTTTAAAAGTTCAGCGATGATTCTTCTGCTGCCACTTAATTTAAAGAAAATTTGATGCATGTAGGTCCTTACTTTACAATTATTTTTATTTCATTGGTGGCAGAACAGGGAACAATTTATACGATAAAATTAATATAGTGTAAAGACGGGAAAACAGAATTAGTTATATATTCAATATTTGAAGAGTTATATATATAGAGAGAAATATAATTAAATTATTAAATAACGGCTTTGTACGACACGCTGCCTTGCGGGGTGGTGAGGTAAAAGAAAAACCTATATTCTGGAAGCTCAGTATATGTATTGTATAATATCTACTTAATGTCATATCACTCTGGCTTTAACTAATTTGCATACTGATTTAAAAGAAATATTTCATTAATTAACTATCATTTCTGTTCTTTTATTTGGGGATTGTTTTGATTTTCATATCAAAAATAGTTCAGTTTAGGAATATCGTCTTAAAATGTAATTAACGTAATTATATGAAACTTTCGGGCACGTGAGCCGGTATATTTTTCTTTATAAATGGAGAAAAAAATATTGTGGTGTCCTCCCTCTAAAGAGTCTATGTTGGACTCTTCCGCCTACTATAAGATTAGTAGGAAAGAAGGCTTTTGGTGGGGGACAGTCTAATAGATTGATCTACCGTGCTGCGACTTTTCGCAGCTGTTGTCGCACTCTCTTCCTTTGGGCAGAGAGGGACCCGGTCGAGGCTGTGCCGAAGGGCAGCGTTTCGTCCGGGGAGGTAGACAGAACCGAACTCGCTTATGCGTGTTCTACGGGGATTTTTTTGGCCTAGCCTACGGGCTCGGATGACCCATATTAAACTCGGCCTTGAGCCACATCTATCTTCGTGGGCGGGGTGGGGGCTGCTAAATATTAACTGTCGAATAGATTGAACGCTGGGTCAACCGACATACACTCACTAGTCGTGTAATACTTTTCTGTTGTATTAGGTTCGTGCAAAAATAATGTCGTTTTCTCACATAGTAACATATGTTAGAAAACGACATTATTTTTGCACCAACCTAATACTTACTGTTTAATATATGATATATCTGCAATACTTGTTTTGTTATTTCTTTAACCATTTACTTGGTCACAACAAAAATAAATGATGAAAGAGTTGAAAAGGGAAATATGGGTTAATGTTCTATTGGTTATAAATCCCCCCCTCAATATTGTGGTTTAGAAGCAATAAAAAATGGACAGGATTCATAACGATATTTCTTTAGATCTCCATATGGAGAAATGATTTAATCATAATGCATGTTCTTCTCCCTCTTTCTCCTTGCAACTTCATCCGTTTCCGTTTGATATCTACATATTTCTATGCTCGTCTAAATACAAAGGAGATGTCAAGCCAGTCATTATAACTATATGTTGGTTATCACCTATACTCAGATTTATGAACCAATTTCTATTGCGTTATTGGTAAGAAATAAGTTAGCTCGGTCCTGGTCATTTTATGGAATGATCTGCCCAGGATTTCTTTATAAACTCTACACTGTCACTAACTTCTAAGATTTCTTAATATTCTGATCTCATCTTCGATATATTACCCATCCCTTATTGTCGGCCTTTCAGCTTTTAAATAAATCCTTATACATTCAAAAAGGAATCTCTCAACAATATGACATTTTAATTCATTATGTTACTGGCGTGCAAAACGTAGAAAGGAAGGCGTTAAATTGATGAGTTTTGAACAGGTGGTGCCGACTTGGAGATATTTAATTAAGCATCTCTATTAAAAATCCTGGGGCAATCAACTAAGGGCAAGCACCGAATGCAATGCTTGGTGAAATGAATTCATAGAAGGATGAGCAATGCGTCAGAAGAGCAATGAGAGAAAAATAAAAGATGACCACCTACAGTAGAAAACCAGAAATCAATGACGAACGAAACAAGAGGACGAAAATTTATGGAAAATAGATAATAGAAAAGCGTATAAATATCGAAGAAAGAATAAGATTTTTAATTGATTATTATTGATTCTGCACATTTCTTTCATATCTGCAATAGATATTGATACATAAAAAAACAAACATCTTCAGACATGATGAATTCAGTTAAATTAAATTTATAACTTCTCCTTTGTAATGTAAAGTTTAATATTTTTCTAGAATCCTGCATATTGCTCTGTGATTAATCCAAACAAATCTCAGTGAATGTTTACGAAGACGACCCAACTTCTCTGAGGTGTGGGAGATCTCTGAGGTGTGTGGAGGTGGAAGCTGCGTAATCCTCAATGTTCAGCCGTGACAGAGTTCAATATCGATTACGCAGCCGTTTTGCTTGATTAATTGTCTCCACCTATATAAAAAAGCATCTTTCCAACATACGAAAAAATTGCTACCTTCTGTCCGCACTCTCGCTAATTTCTATGTTAAATGTTATAGAAGAGCGGCATTCTTTACTTCCACCCGTTCAGACCTTCACAGCTAGGACACAAAATGCCACTTACACAGCATAAACACATCCTCATTCCCCTTGTATTACTTTGGTAAGGAGTATGTGCATCACAGATAATTATTTCCCTAGAATGTTGAACAAACTGGTGAGAGGATGATTTCCTCACCATTATAAACTTTCGGTTTTCGGTCAGTCAATATATATATATATATATATATATATATATATATATATATATATATATATATATATATATATATATATATATATATTCAAATGGACAAAGTCCAACAATTATTTTTAAGACATTTTTATGTTTATATGTTCTTTTTATAGATATAAATAGATAAGTAAATGCTCTGTTTATAATAAACATTATTAACGACATTTACTGGGGGACGCATTTTTTCTATGAAAATTTCTCTGGCATACAGGGCGGTAAATGTCGTTAATGCTGTTTATTATGAAAAGAGCATTTACTTAAAAATTTGTATGTATAAAAAGAACTTATAAACATAAAAATGTCTTGAAAATAATTGTCGGACTTCGTCCATTTCATAATATTTGACGTCATTTTTTTATATTTGGATACGTATCAAACAGATATGAATGTAAGAGAGAAAATCATGGAGAATTGTAGTTTAAAAACAGTGAAATCGGGCTTGGTAACCGAAACTCTGCTCTTTGGCTTAATCGGTAAAGCACGTCAAGATATATGACGTTTCCGCGTAGGATACAGGTTCGATAGCTGTCGGAGGACGCATATTTTCTATGAAAATTTCTCGGACATTCAGGCTGGAAATGCCGTTAATACTGTTTATTATAAACAGAGTACTTACTTAAATATTTGTATCTAAGAAAAGAAAATATAAATGTCTCAAAAATAAATATATTATTTTTTTTAAGCATTACTCCCCACCAAACAAGGAAGGAGTGCGCGCAAAGGGGTTACAGAGGGTAGAGAACAAGAGTAAAGAGACGTGTTTAAGGAGAGGATAAATAGAAGGACAGGGAACAAGATTAAGGTATCTGAAAATGTCGATTGACACTACATTTGAATATTTGAGGATCATAGTTATCAGGGAAGCAAGTAAGAGGAAGTGAATTCCACAGCTTTTTGAGTAGAAGAGACGGTTACATTTAACTGTTTCGACAGTAAAAGGATGGGACCAAGATGCCACCTTAGTAACTCACTTAAATTTGCGCAATCTGGGTACCAGAGAAAGCAAGTAGTCGGATTAGTTGACGTGAAAATACGTATAGAAGAGACACAGGGAAGCCACGACACGTTTGTTAGAAAGCGTAGACTAGATTACAAATCAGGACCTTCAGCATGTGTATATTTCTGAGATGAGGTATTATGTACACTATGGTTGAACTGAACACTTTATTGCGCTCGCTGGAGTAGACTGTTCCAGTTCCACGTGCCATGTCTAATGGATGTCAGTTATCAATTATCTCCTGTTAATTCCCCCTCTCCAAGTTCTCCACTGCCTTAACCAGGTACTAATCTCACACTCTTTGGGTCCTTTCACTGGATTTAACTACTGCCTTTATCCCCTGTGCCATGTGTCCTTGAGGACTCGTCATATTGCATATTCGTCTCTGGATTTTGTCGAATACCTCGAGTATTTACAGCAAGGGCACCAGACCATATATGAAAGCAATATTCCATGCAAGGACGGATGGTTGACTTATAGATATTAAGGATGGACTCAGACAAGAAAAGCTTTCTGGAAGGACACAGAGAACCAAATTTCCTTGCGGTATATGTATTTTATCCAACTCATATACTTGACAGCATGTGACCAAGCATCATAATATATTCTTTTTTTTATATCCCCTGCCCAATTCGCCCTTACAATAATCACATTTCGTAACCCTTTACCTGGAATTGTAATGAAAATTGATTACCTAGTGAAGATTCAAGGTTGTAAGGTGAATTTAAAGTCGGCACGTAGTAGTATTTGTCTGCCAAACTGATTTAATAAGAACTGTCACGCTGAAATAGAATAATACGTTACCGTTTTTCATAATTGCCGAATTTGCCATTTGAAAAGTATGTAAGATTACACGAGTTCTTAAATGTTTCGAGCGCACATATGGCAGCAATAAAGCATTTTAAACCTGACCTGAGTCTTGTAAAATAACAGTATGTCAGACATGGCACCCAACTAGACAAAAATGTCTAAACTGTCAAATGTATTGACTAGTTTCTCATAACAGCGCTTACAAATGAGTTTCAGCGAATTATTACAGAATGCAAAGGTCAGGGCCAGAATTGTCAACGATTGGCCCGAGTGACTTATGGGCTGGTCATTCTGACAGTGACAGATTGCCTTTGACTGGGTTTTGAATATACATCCAAAACGGCGCGAATTCGACAGAGGGTCTCGAGAAATCTGACGCGTCGATATACCTCCCACATCGAGGTGTGTGACCGGAAAATACCACCGGCAGATGGATGCTGAGCCAAAGTGAGACATACATTTCTGTCAAGTCAGTTCTACTACTGCTTGTTACGATCTAAGCCGCCAGGGTTAATAAAGTGAATATCTGATGTAAATGACCTTTTTCGTTGGTACCGATTTTTTTTCATTAATAGCGCTGGGATCCTGAGACGATACAGAACGAAGCAGAAAGAACACTTTAAGTCTTAAAAAAACTGTCCTTCATTAAATCTCATAGACTGGCGCTACATAGTCATTAACAAAGAAATGTACCAGATAACAGAAACCACGTCACTTGAAGACATTCAACGACGGCAATAAACGATGACATTATTAAGACGATGACGTTCCAAACTACTTTGAACAAAAAAGGAAATCCTCATCGGTGCTGGAGAGAACCGATTGCAATTAGTAGAATTGAGAAAAATATTTTCCAGAAAAACTGAAATCCTGAGAGCTCAATGTTAAGTCAGAGCGAATAATTTAATTTAAAGAAAAACAGACCACTTTAAGGCTCCACTGTAATAATTTATTTCACCAGAGAAATTTATTTTTCTCTGGATCTTCAGACTTCACTTTCAAAAGGTGAGACGAAAACTGAATTTAAAATTTACACTTTCGACGGGAAGTATTAAGCTTATATAATTTGACATAGAGGGTGGTGAGGGATGGTATGAGATACATGGTCGTATTTAGGGAAGGGAGAGTTTTAAAATGTATTTTTATATTCTCTTTTTATTATAATACTTAATATTGAGGAAGGAGGGGGTAAGGATTAAATAGGTCATTGACCTATTTAATCGGTCAACTCAACGATAATGATATGGGAAAAGGAAAAGGAAAAAAAGGGAAAAAGAAAAAAGGGAGAAATAAAGAGATAAGAGATATACGTCGGGTTTTTGGAGGAAGAAGAGGGGTGTTATAGCTTTAGCAATTTGGATAAAAACAGATTTTAACGTTTGATAGTAATTTAAATGTTTAAAAACTCCACAAAGACAATAAATTGAATGTTTGTTAGCAATTAAAATATTCAACTTCTACACAAATAAATTAGCGATTTAATATAAGTCGAATACTATATTAAACAACAATAATAAAAAAAAAATTACTAATAGTAATATTTTAATATCGTGAATGTCTGTTAAGGTAAAATCATTATCAGTTAAAGTCTAATTTGTAGCTATTTTTAGATGGGCAATATTTGTTAATTAAACTTTATGATGGAGTAAGATTTAAAGGTAATAGTAAAAAAATACTGTTTTTTCATACAAACACCACATACATATTTATGTAAAAAACCCATACACATACATTCATGTACATGTGCAATTACACATATAACCACATACACATGTATCGATATATATTGGTATATATGCACATACACATACAAATACTTACATATACATTTACATATCATCATACACATATATTTATACATATTTAAATTTTTACTTAAATTTTACAGTTAACGTTAAGTGGTGAATTAAGTGTTTAAATTTCAAGAAATATTTTAAATTTTAATATTTTTAACATCATGACTAATGGCTAAGGAGTAACATAATTTAATTTAGATCTAAGGGATCAATTTAAATGGAGATTATCTCCAGATGTGTAAAATTTCCAATCTTACAAGTCAAATTACAAATTATTTAAAGAGAATGTAAGATTAAGAAGTAATAAAAAACTTTTTTGTTCTTCCATTAAAACTCTCTCTCTCTCTATATATATAAACTTACACCCATGTATACATATATATGCATACATATGCATATAACTATATCCTACACATATATTCACACATACCACATTTATAAATTCGTAAATATATATATATATATATATATATATATATTATTGCACATAAATGCACATATCCATATCTAAATTCATATACACATTTATATACATAAAATTATGTACCCGCACACATGTGTGCATACAATCATCCTCAAATCTAAAAATAAACCAATATTTACCATTGTATATAGCTTTATTTTTATGTAGTGAGTTAAATTCAGATGATTTCTATGTCTGCATTTAAAACTCATCTCGTTATGTTGGTTTAGTAATTTATCAGGATCTTTAAGTTTTATCATTGGGATCTTCTCTTTAATACACAGTTCACATCGGTCTCTGAAATTTATTGGATTTCGAGCCCTAGAAATGATTCTGCATTTCACTTGTGGGGTGAAGCCGTTTTCCAACAAATCCCATCAGTGTTTCGATAGTGCTGTTTGGTGCCTTTTGGATTCATTTGTGAAGGACTGGCGATGGTTGTAAAAACGCTGTTTCAAATTTCACGCAAATATTCCTATATTTATCTTTTTTGTTTTACATTTTCCTTAGGGCAAATTGTAGCTTTGTATAACACATTTCCTGCCATGCATATTTCCCCTACTAGACAATCAGATCCTGCTCTGCAATTACAGGTAGATGTTTCTTTTTTCACTTGGTTTGCATTAAGAACCCTTTGTAATTGGTTAATGTGAAATTCCCTAATAATATTGCTATTGTGAGAGCTTATAATTTTTTCTACAATGCTCATGCATGAATTACTAATTTTTAGATTCATTTTATTAAACATTTTTCAATAGCTCATCTTTACTAAAATGCTTATCTATTAGCTTTAGGAAGTATTTCCCTATATTGATATTAGATAGTTTACAGAAAGGCAGGTTGAACCATATAATCTTCCTTTTCCTATTTTTGGACTTAGTGGATGTGTTATTAATTGGTTTATCTATATGATTTAATGTTTGTTTAAATTTACTTTTTAATAGGGCTTGATTATATGTCGATTTGTTTTGATTAAAAATTGTTTTACTAGAAGACAGTTTGTTTAATCTTCCATTTACTGTACTTGGAATTTGGTTTATAATTGCTTTCGGTTGGTTTGAGTTGATATTTATGTATATGAGCGATTGGTTTTCCATTTGGAAGGGTTTGTAGGTGTTATTGTCGAAATTAAATGTAACGTCTAGAAAATTTACGCTTTTTAGGTTGGATGATATTTCGATATCTATAGACATATATATATATATATATATATATATAATATATATATATATATATATATATATATATATGTATGTATGTATGTATGTGTATATGTATATGTGTGTGTAAATATAAATATTTTCAGATGGAGTATATATGAAGAAGAGACAAAATGAATAAAAAGTGACAATAGGAAGGCTATACATAAGCGACGAGTTTTGGCATCTGATAAAATCCCTCAGAGGACGAAACGCGTCAGCTAACTATAGTTTTTCCTCTTGTCTCTTCATATCTATCTATCTATCTATCTATCTATCTATCTATATACACGCACACACACACATATATATATATATATATATTGTTTACAGTTTGCTCTATTGGGAAGATTGGTCAGTGTCAGAGATAATATGAAAATGTTTGAGGCTCCAACATTTCAGTTACCTTGATCTATTTATTCCTATTATTACTTATCTTCCTACATTTTCTATCTATCTAGATACGTTCATATACGTTAGTTAGTCTTATTGAAAAAAAGGTGCAATATCTATTATGCATGTTTTAACGCTAGAGGCAGCTAAAGAAAATGTTCCGCACAATAATAATATATAGCGGATTAGAGGTCAGGGTGATCGTAAAAGAAGCTATATAAATTCATTAGAAAATGCGTAAGTGGTACAGAAAGAAATGAGAGAAAGAATGAGATTTCAGATGTCAAATCTAATTGAAGTAGCTCTCGCTATTTCATCAAATCTTCCTTGAAGCCAAAAAAAAAAAAAAAAAAAAAAAAAAGAAGCAAAGAGCTTATTAAAAAGGGGACAAGTCATATACTTCAATTTGCGCGATTGAATAAGACTCATTTCGGAACAGGGAAACACGTAATCCAGCTTGGCTCCCTTTGCTAAAATCTATTCTTCTTCCAAATATTATTTCGTAATTATCCTAACATGCTGATTTTTATACTTGTTTTTGTTGTTGTATTTGATGTACTTCTAAAAGGATTTCTTTTCCTCAACATCACAGCAAAATATTGAATTCCCTGTAATTAAATTTATAATTAAATTTTAAAGAATACCATTAGAATGCATAGAATCAATAAATAAATGCACGTTATACGCTGGGCGATGACGACTACTCAGAATCATGTCCCTACTACTACTATTTTTCCGGAAAATAATTCGTGTATTACGCCGTCTAACAACAATATTTGATATAAACTTTCTTCTTTGCGCTATCTGTTTGCATATATAACCTGGATAATTGACTGATATGGAAATTTCAAATAAGTTATGTGAGATGGCATCCAGTTTTATGTTTATTTACTTTTTATTTACTTGTCAACATAGAATCTAGACAAAGACGCAAGTGCCCCACGGTGGTTGACTCCACAGAATTCTACTACACTGGTCTTTGTTAAAAACCGTGCCGTTCGTTCATTGGTTGTTTTAGAGCGGCACTGTGTTTTAAGCTATCTTATTTTCCGCTGCCGACCGTCGCCATCGACGAAAAAAGGTCATATCTACATGTTAACATTTCACTCTATACAAGCCTATTTAAAACAGCTGGAAAAAAAAAACAAGGAGAGAAATCGTTACCATGGAAAAACTGCCTTAGTTTTTTTCTTTTGGTTTCAAATTAACTATATAGCAGATTTACCTTGGTAACGAATTTGTTTTACTTACATTTTTCAGTTGCTTTTAACATAGCTCCTGGAGATAAAAATGTTTAAAAGAATATAAAACCATTCAAACATCAAACTAGTTTTCAGGAATTCCAGTTTGTATTAACGTTTGTAGAGAAAGCGTGGGCGTTAGAAACACGGACATACAGGGATGTGAGCTACAAATTGCGGACGTCAAAAATAGAGGAATTTAAATATATTGGAAGTTGTTTTAAAAGATGATGGAAAATGTAACATAGATATCCGGTGAGGCATTTCAGTAGCAAAGTTTGGTTTGGTTTGTTTTACAGCATATCAATCTCAATCTGTTGTTTAATGCCGACAATTTTTTTTATTGGCTGTAATTTTTTTTCCTTCAAAAATCTATTTCTGGTAAAAAAAAAAAAAATCTTCAAAAATCTATTTTTTATAATATTTTTCCCTTCAGAAAATATATTTCTGCTAATATTTTTCCTTCAAAAATCTATTTTTTGTGATTCCTTCAAAAAATATGTTTCTGATAAATTTTTTTCTTCAAAAATCTTTTTCTGGTATTATTTTTTCTTTCAAAAAATATATTTTTGGTAATATTTTTTTTCTTCGAAAATCTATTTTTGATAAAATTTTTTTCATGAAAAATGTATCGCTGTATTGCTGGTAATAATATATTGCTGTCAATGATTTTATCCTTCAAACACTTATTGCTAATAATAATTTTTTACAAAGTATTTCTGGTATTAAAACCTATTTTTACACTTTCATAGTGTTTTGACCCCAGTTTGGGAGTTAACTGTTTGCCCATAGCTGGGACTCTGACAGGTACTACCATCCCAGGTCAGGGTGAACCTGGGAACACCAGCAATTAAGAGGTGCTTCCACGCTCCTCAAAACTTCCTGATCAGAGCCCTTGCTGTTGGACGTATTTCATCATCTTACCCAGGACGCGGATGTAGTTTATGCTCATACCCAGGATAGGCGAAATTGGTTTTGCAAAAGACTATGAAAATTATAACAAAAGAAAATTTCTTTGGGAACGAAGGTAATTAGCCTCAACTGTTATGTAACATCAATCCTTCCATCTGCCAGTGCATGACGGACAATTTTCTCAAAGATAAAAAGTAAACTTGAGGACGCGAAGAATTGGTTATACCGAAGAGTAGTGAGAATAACTTAGACACAATATGTGAACAACGAAGAAGTTTTAATCAAAATGGAAATGAAAACTTACTAATCTAATCAGATAGATATAGTTCAAATTTCTGGGACACACAATGAAGAAAATAGAGTTGGAGAATGTGGCACGCAAGGGGCATCCTGATGTCAATAAACGCAGAGTTTGTTTAGATGAATGGCAGAATATGAACATGGAAGGAAAGGAAAGGGTCAAGATTATTTGATTAGTGCTACTAGGGAAAGGAAGTTATGGAGAGGCATAATCCTAAACGTTTTTTGGGAAGACTAACTTTGTAGGAAGAATTACCTCGTTTCAGAATGTGGGTTTAGTAAATATTAAACGCTTCAAATACCTCGGTGTATGGATCAGTTTTAACAAGTTTAGTATAGTAGAAAAGTAAATTGAACACAGAATAAGCTGCGATACGTGTAGTTTCTCATATTATCACAAAACCAAAACATTAACATAAAAAAACACGAGTCAATATGAGATTTTAAATAGAGACTTTAATATGGATGTCATGCATGTCCCAACACATGTTAAGAAATATCTAAACTGT
>OZ010573.1:108454567-108522067 GCA_963932145.1 Acanthosepion lycidas
GAATAGTAATTGTTGGTTATTGGAATTTATTCCGTATACACCAATCATATACTTGTATATATATATATATATATATATATATATATATATATATATATATATATATATATATATATATATATATATATATATATATATATTATTTAAAAATATGTTTTCATTGCGACACAGAAATTACTGTTACGGAACTAAAAATTGAAATTAAAAGTAAAATTTGTGTCCCATTTTCAAGTGGCGTTGAACAAAAAAAAATAGTTATTAATCCATAGAAAAACGAATTAGTATAAATTCTGCTAAGGAAGAGATATGCTATGAGCAATTATATAATACAGTTTTTTTTATAATACAGCTTCAACGACTAGTGGCTATAAATGACCCGACGTTAAATATAAAAATGAAAAAAAAATAACCAGAGATGAAATAGTAATGGAAAAATCATTTGGTACACAACCCCAACTGGTTAGTAATAATTAAGGACAAACATTTCTTGCTTTAATTGAAATAAATTTTCAAAGAAATAATCCTCTTAATAAGATTTTCAATAAAAATACGCAAAAACTAGGTTATAGTTGTACTGAAAATTTAGAAAAATTTATAAAAGAAAATATAATAAAATTTTAAATAAATACTTAAATCAGAATTAAAAAAAAAACAGCGGTTCAGAAATGAGAATAAATAATAGTAATGAAAAATTTGTAACTGTTGGAACTTATAAATTATCCATTGAATAGTAAGTGTCTTACAGAAGCTATAGTTTACCAGTGTAGTATTTCGTCTATTGAAAATCCAGATATTAAAAAAAATTATGTTGTTAGCCGTAAAAATGATTTTAAATTAAGATGGTACCAGGACCTCTCTCCTTTCAAAAACAATGTGTATCGTAAGCAAACATCATATCTAAATATTTTTGGCATTTTAAAGGAACAAATAAAAGTAAAATGGAAATTATTAGAAAAAACGGAAAACTTGTAAGTCTTTAAATGACCCATCTCGTTTGTCGCTACATGAAAAGTTATATATTATTAAATTTCTTAAAAATAAAGATTTATCAAATCAACGTAAATAAAAAAATGCCTTTTGTTGGCATTGCATTATGTTCACTTTAAAACATAGTTAATAAAACTTTCATAATTATATATTTATTATTTGTTTACAAATAAAAAAGGTGGACTTAATTCCTAAATTTTAAATTTTAATTTAAAAAATGTCATATCTAATGAACAATTAAATATAATAAATATAGCATTTTAAATCTTTATAATTAAAAATATAAATATATAAATTTTGATTTAATCATATTTGAAGTCCTTTTGAGAAAGCCCCAATATATTTAGAAAAAATGAAATAAAATGAAAACATATAAATAAAAATACCAAAAGTAACCCGTGGTTCGATAAATAACTGCCTGTATTTTAATGTATCTTATATATGTTGCAATAAACGTAGACAGAGACGATAGGTCTCATACATGAAAGCCCGCATCGGCAAGACGAAATTACATATCCACATGAAACCTTTAACCTACATTTTTCACTTTTCCATCTTAGATTAGACCTGTTCTGTGATTCGTCAAAATAGACAACACCCATTAAAAATGTTGAAATCTCATTCCCACTCCAACATATATGAGAGCAAAACTCAGTGATGATGAGGAAGCTGGTACTTTTTCTAAGCAACTATTGGATGTTAGTAATGACACTTTGTTTGGCGAGGATGATGGCCAGGACATTTTTTTTTTTTACTTATGGACATATGGTATTTGTTTTAAAGAAGCAAATGACTGGAATGTTTCGTACCCTGAGGTATCACTTTACAGAGTCCAACAGGCTGAGAACACATTCCATTTTGGCTCCAAAGAATGTGGCAGTTCATGATTTGAACATCAAACTTCTGGAACAGTTGCCAAGCGAGCGTCACAGATAAAATTCCATTGACGCTGTCCTAAATGCCGATGAAGCTACGAGTTATCCATTTGAATTTTTAATAGCCTAACACCAGCAGGCCTCCCATCTCACAATTTGCACCTTAAGATTGGAGCACCAGTGATGCTACTAAGACACATGGATACACCTAAGCTTTGTAATGACACACAATCTACAATTAAGAAAATTTTGGGAACAATCTTGGCAATTATAATGGCTATTCGGAATGGAAAAAAAAACAGTGTCGAAGCAGCATTTATTTCTAAAATTCAATTTAATCCCTCGGATATGACTTTCAAGTTCAAGCGGCTGCACTTCCCGTCGAAACTGAGATTTGCAATCGGATTTAACAATGATCGGGGCAGTCCTTGCATGTGGTAGGCCTTAACCTTTCAGATCCGATTTTCTCTCATAACCAGCTTTATGTGAGAGGTACAAGAAGCCTATCACTTGTTAATTTATACCCCCACATCTATCTATCTATCTATCTATCTATCTATCTATCTATCTATCTATCTATGTGTGTGTAGAGAAAAAAAGGCGAAGATGAAGGAAGGAATTATGTATTTCAACATGTCTATTTGCATAGCCGTATTGAAGCAGGTTATTTAAATTGTTTTCTTTCAGTTTGAAAGAAATGAATTACAAATATTCTTTGCTAAACAATTTCACACAAAAATATTTTTGCTTATCTTTCTTAACAATACAACCGACTCAATTGCCTTAGTAGAGAAGGAACTTAATGCGTTTATATATGTGAATGAGTGTGTCACATTTTTACGTAGTTCTATGTATGTGTGTAGTTTCTTAGTAGCAGCGGCAGCTAGTGGATATCAGGCAAGGAACCTGTGTTGATGAAACTGTTTAATTTTGTAAACAAACTCAGTCCGTATATATTTTTGTGTTTTTATTCTAACATCGCTCATTCTTTTTTGTAATATTGTATACTCGAATAAATATGCGAAAATGCGAGTAATTAATTAAGGTTTGAGAATTTCCGCATGTATAATAATCACATGGCCCTGATCAAAGTTTAACTGAAAAAGTAATTTCCCCGAAATAAAACGATTGTTTTTATAAACATAGTAGAAAAAAGGAAATCGAGTAAACAATGATTACTGGTTTAACTAAGACAAATGAAGTATTTTAATTATTTACTCATAATTATTATTGCTCTAATTTTTCCTGCAATACTCTTTATTTGCAAGAGCTGCATGCATTGAATAAATTATATTCCGAAGTTCCTCTGATAGATATTGATCAAAGTTCCACTGATCAATAACGATCAAAATTGTTTGGAGTAAAAAGAACATCATTTTATTGCTATCTATCTATCTATCTATCTATCTATCTGTTTGCACTTATTAGTGTTGTTAGCGGTATCCTGTTTCTTGTAGACTGAAATGGTTATTCAGGCTGTTTCGAATATTGGATTCAACACAGTAAGTATCTTATGGACATATATTCTGGAACAACATGTTTTCATAGATATCTGGTCAGCAATTTATGTTTCATGCGTGATACATGTATCTTTCGATACATGACTGAAAAGGTAGATTTATTTCTTAGTAGTTTGCCGTTTCTTTCTGCGGTAGAATAGTCACCATCGGAGGCTATAGAACCCGGTCTGTCCTGCTATTTACTCATACCCAGAGGGTGAAGAAAAGGATTCACACCTTTCCCAAGGGGAATTAGCATGTAAATGTATATAATGGATTCAACTTCTCAATCCGAGCCGCTATCCATTACTCCACCGTGAATTCTGGTAGAGAGTATATTAATCCAATTCTAAAATCGAGAGTAACCTTATAAATGATAAAAAATAACTATGTAATTACTCTTAAATATATTCTCATTTATTAGACAAGATTAGTATTATTATAATAGATGAATCTTACGAATAAGTGTGTGCACTCATGTGATCTTTCTTTGTCGTTTGGTAAGCTCAGACATTTGAATGATCTGGTAGCTTTTAAGCTAAAATGTTTTTCTGTCGAGCATGTTTGGATAATTAGTTTCATAAATCAATTAATCTTATAATGAGTAGCGCAATGAATATTCGCATTTAGACTCTTGGGAAGAAATTATAATTTCGTGCTGGTTAAAATTTCTCGCGTAAAACGGCACAAATATACATAATTTAATTCGCAAGTTCTTATACGCTTACATTCTAATAGGCATTAATGTGAATCTTTGTGAATTACAGTCTTGCGAAAATCCAATTTTCATTTAATTTAATATATTTATCTGTAATATATTTACAGTTCAAACTTATAAAATCATTTTCTTGTAATTGTTAAATTGTTAGCGAAACGTATATCTGAAAGCACACAAACACAATCAAACACACCACACACATATATATATATGTGTGTGTTTATATATATATATATATATATATATATATATATATATATATATATATTTAAATATATATATATATATATATAAACATATATGGAAATATAGATAAGAGGCGTATACATAAATCATTTATTAATGCATAAATGTATTTGAGTAATTAGCTTACATTTAAAGGGGTTTTATTAAAAACATCATCTTTTTCATTTGGTTTTATACTAATTTGGCGCGTATTTCCTCATACTGAATGGCATTTTAGATGTTTTCTACACACGTATATGAATATATATAATTGTGTATGTGATAAAATATTTTATGGCATGTTATATTTATGGGGAAACGTACTCAATATCAGAGATGTTGTATGCCAATATAAAAGTGAATGCTGTATTAAACACCGAGTGGCTACAGTGTTTTTCATGGTATGACGCAATTTGATTGAAGTTGTGCCTAAGCAGGCAACAGATAGACTGTCGGCGTTTGATATTCACCTCGGTGTCCACTTTTGTAATTGTATATATATATATATATATATAGGCAAACATACACATTGCATATATATATATATATATATATATATATATATATATATATATATATATATGCAATGTGTATGTTTGCCTATATTATTTAATGAAACATGCATCAATATATAATAAATAATAAATAAAGATTTTCCCTCGCCATTAGGACAACCACGAGTTTCATGCACAACGCAATATTCTGGTGAGTTTTCAATCGGAAGATTGCGTTGTGCATGGAACTCACGGTTGTGCTAAAGGTGAGGAAAAATACATATTTACTACTTATTTATAGACTACACAAAATGCGATATATATATATATATATATATATATATATATATATATATATATATATATATATATATATATACCTGTTTCATGCGCAATCGTTCCACTGGGTGTTGATCACAGTACCAATTTTTTATTTACATACGCTCTATCCCTGATATTATAGACATGAATAATTTTTTATCACACACACGCATATATATATATATATATATATATATATATATATATATATATATATATATATATATATAATGTTCCAATAACTTGAACTGATTATAAATGTGAATTAAGTTTAAGTGTCTAATGATTTTTTCCTTTTTCTTCCAGATTTAACAACTTAAGTCCTTGGCAATTTCAAGCATAGAAAGCTTAAAAATCAAACAGCGTGTTAAAGTTTCAAGAGTGAAATTGGGAAAAATTGTTTGTAAATTCAGACCAACTGGGTCGGTGGCAGACGTGAAGACACCATTTACGCCGTTCAGCTGAAAATCTTTCTGCAATGCTTGAGAATGTGGCCGAAAATCCTGAAACATCTCTTCGTCATCACGCGCAGGAATTGAACCTGTCCACCACACCGTTACATCGTTTTCAATTGCACTCTCGGTTAGTTGATTATGCTGAACAAAATATGCTGAAGTGCGCGAAGTGCGTGAAATTCATTTCTGTTTGAACGTCCATTTTCGTAATAGGCTTCGATAACTTTAAGACGTATTTTGATTGTTAATCTTCCCATGGTTGTAATAGCCAAAGACTTAATTTGTTAAATCTGAAAGAAAAAAAAAACTTAGCCACTTAAACTCATTTCACTTTTTAAATCGGTCCAAGTTATTGGAACACCCATTTATACACACACACACACACACACACATATATATATATATATATATATACATATATATATATATATATATATAAATATATATATATATATATAATTTAAGGTAATTATTTATTTATCAATCCGACAGATTTGTATCATTTTATCGTGATTTCAATTACATTTTCCCTGACCTGACGTGTTTACTCCCTATCTTTTTAACACATATTTTCATGACAATTGTTGCAGTTAGCTTTCATCCTTGTTCCCACGACAGCATAAATTGATAACTAGGTCTCACCGTTTTATGGTTGAACTACATATGTGGAATCGTATGCTTTATTCTAATTATTTATTTTCTAAAACTTCTGTCTTCAAATTTCTTGCGTCCCTGCCACCTACAATCGTGAAAAATTTATCTACAATGTTAATCGCCATGTTTTTTATTGTTCTTTCTCCTCACTATAGTCTCCTCCTTCTCACTCACACCCAGTAACCTCTTGCATCCTAGCATATACTCGTATATATATATATATATATATATATATAAAGCTAGCTAACTAAATAATAAAATAGTAGAAGTTTACAAAGATATGTTTCATTATTTAAACGGATTTGGAGAAATATAATTCTGATAATAATTCAGTAGCGCCTACTGTGTGTGTGTCTTGTGTTTCAGGGTGTGTGTTATATTGTGTTTCTGTGTGTGTATTCTGTTTTTTTGTCTGTGTTTTTTGTGTTTCTGTGTGTGTGTGTTTTATGTATTTCTCTGTCTGTTTTTTGAGTAGTTATGTGTGTATGTTTTTTGTGTGTTTCTATATGTGTGGTTTTGTGTGTGGGTTATTTTGTGTGTTTCAGTGTGTGGTTTTTTGTGCGTTTCTGTGTGTGCGTTTCTGTTTGTGTATCTTTGTGTGTCTCTGTGTATGGGTTTTTCGTGGTTATGTGTGTGCTTTTGTGTGTTTCTATATGTGTTATTTTGTGTGTGTTTATGGAGTTATTTGTGTGGGTTTTTGTGGCTTTCTCTGTGTGTGTTTTTGCGTGCTTCTGTGTGTGCGTTTTTGCGTGCTTCTGTGTGTGTTTTTGTGTTTCTATGTGCATGTTTTTCTGTGTTTCTGTGTACGTATTTCTGTGTGTTTCTAATATATGTTGAAACGTCGGTAAAGAGAAGAATCTTGCAACAGAAAATAATAAAGTCATTGCGTGAGGGAATATCGACATTGGAGATATTGAAGGAGCTTTGCAGAGATCATCGAACAATAAATTAAGTACTCGAACGAGAAGTAAAGAAAAAAGCATAAAGAACTGGCTTCCTCGAGATGAACGTAAACTAAAGCAATATATAGCGAAACAACCGCTTTTGACCAATGCTCAGATCTTTGAAAAGGCTGGAATTGAGGGAATCAAGAAGGACAAAACGTGTAGAATACTTCGTGAATTGGGATCTGTGAAATAATCCCCTAGGAAACCTCCACTCACTAAAGCAAATATCTCAAAGCGTCAAAATTGGGCTAAGAAATACATGGAAATTGACTTTTCTGACATAATTTTCACGGACGAATCTCGTGTGACGTTTGAAGGACCTGGTGGATGGGCCAAAGGATGGACTTTGTCCAAGTCAGGTGTACCTGTGGCAAAAAGACGGCAACAAGAAGGCAGTAGGATAACGATATGGCCTAAAATTGTCGACCTAACAATTAGTGGACCATTCAAAATCGATGACGGAGTCAAAATGAACAGTATTTGCTTGTTACAAGTCCCAGTCTTGCAGTTTCAAAGTGAAGTGTGTATTTATGCACGGCAATGTTCCTTCTCGTGTATCTAAGCTTACCCATGAATTGTTTGAACAGAAACATGAATTTTACCATTAGTACGCAGAGAGCCATCTCTTGCTTACAGAAGAGAAGATAATGGAATGGCAACAATCAAGTCCTGACCTAAATCCGATCGAAAATCAGTTGTGAAAATTAAGTTATATGAAAGTGGCAAACAGTATAAAAGCAAAGCAGAATTATGGAAAGCAATGTCGGAAATTGACCCTGCTGAAGTAAAAAAAAAAAAAAAAAAAAAAAAAAATCAATGAATAATACATTACTGAAAGTTATTGGGAAGAAATATCACTATATTAAAATGTAAAGGATTTACATATGCCTTTTCATATGAGTTTGTTATTTGCTCTATTTAATGTGATGACCAATTTCTGATGATTTTATTATATTTTCATTGAAGTAAAATGTAATTATTGGGTTTTGCCTAATAACCTTACCCTGCAGTTTTCTAAAATACATTAAATAAATTCAATAAATCAAATTGATACTGCATAAAATTTTAAACTCATGCTTTGTTTTAATATTTAAGTTGGTGGTTTAAATTGTGACAATTTTATTCAAACCAAACTTGAATTTATTGACGTTTATATGATTTGCTTAATAATTTCAGACAGGGCGTACCTGTCTATAAAATAACCATTTCATGTAATTTTAGAAGTGGGTGTTAAAAATTTCTCTACCCAACACATTACAAAGAACATAATCAAATGATTTCGCATTTATCTATCTATCTATCTATCTATTTATCTATCTATTTATCTATCTATCTATCTATCTATCTATCTATCTATCTATCTATATATATATATATATATATATATATATATATATATATAGATAGATAGATAGATAGATAGAGAGAGAGAGAGAGAGAGAGAGAGAGAGAGAGAGATAGCTATCTGCGTACTAATAGTAAAATTCAAATCATTAACATCTATAAAAAACAGAATTTTAAATATTTCAAGGTGAACAGAATTTTCATCAAGGAAATGCTCAACAGAAAAATACTGCCACCTTCTTAAAAGAATGTCGCATAGTACAACTTGAGGAATTTATTAGTAATCTATAAATTGCGTTTTTCTGTCGATTATAAATAAAATATCTATATTTAAGAGATTTATCGGAACCTCAGGTCTTTGAAATCGATCGGCAGGTTAGACGATTCTTCAATTGGTTATATATATATATATATATATATATATATATATATATATATATATATATATATATATGTGTGTGTGTGTGTGTGTGTGTATTATTTAAATTAAAGGAAAAACAGACAACTTTAATGTTGCATTATCTGTGTGTGTATGGCCGCAGTATCTACTATTATATTTAAATACACTCCATCTCTGATATCCTTTTCAGCTTTAAATATAACATACCTTTTATATATATATATATATATATATATATATATATATATATATATATATATATATATATATATATATATACATACATACATGCACGTGGAGTAATGTATAGCGGTTGGGATTGAGGAAACACAGAACCAAGTTAGAATTCCAGTCGCGTTCATGTGTGCTAATAAATTTCATCCATTTACCCCATGGGTAAATAGAAGGACAGACTAGGTTCTACAATCTTGGGTGACAAACGGTGTAGGAGAAGGAGAACTCTGAAATCAAAACTTGAAGAGGTTCGTTTGGGGTCCCTGTGACATACTACACAATAGTTCTCTGTATCCGGCTCTCCTCAAAAGTGTGTTTGGCTGCACACAAACCTTCAACACTATATTCAAAAGACATGTGCGGTTCTAAGAACAGAGCTGCTTCCTCCTCACACGTCGATAACGACGGCAGCGTATAGTACATAAAGTTGCGATGGATAAATTGTCGTGAAAATTACGCAAAAATGAAAACTAGAACTGACATCTCATTTTAACAGATATATTTACCAAAATTACACATAAATATCGTGAAATACGAAAGACTAAATGTATTCAATAAAATCGTCATTAGCTTTACCCACGGTCTCTAGAGGACCTCGGAATCTCTTTCAACTCTTATGGACGGTCTCCTTGTTTAAGTTGGTGAATGTTGAAATAAGTCTCGCCTTCAGTTCATATTTAGTTACATAATTTTTTTAGTCTCTCACTCAACTACGCCCCACACATATTAATTAAAGAGATATTAATCTGCTGAGTTAGGGGGTCTGATGCAAGGAGGTGACATGGTCGCAGAAATTTTCTGACAGACATGACTGGGTCACCTGTTCGTATAGCATAGGGGAAAGTCCTGTTGCCAGACATAGGATCTTCCAGCATCCACCCCTTTGACACAGGGCAGTACTATCACCTCAAGACACTTGCTGTAAGTCTCCGTGTTGACTATGATGTCTTCACTAATACATTTTGGAATTATTTTGTTATCAGAATGATCAGAGTGTGTTTTCAGAGCTTCGATATGCTTCGTCCAACGCTTTCCGAATACTCTACACTGTCCTCTGATTAATGTAGAAACACTCTGAAATTTACGCATTTTAGCTTCCGGCGCGAATGCCAAGCAGTACTGCATGCCGTTTCCAAATTTATGTGGAAGTCATTGGGTCATCTTTTTCTCACATACAGTGCCCGACTGATCATACTATACTGCGTAGTCGAGAAAGAAAAAAAAGTTGCATGCACGGAATTAAAATATAAATGGCGACAATTTACTCATTTGCACCCGTATGTGTGTATAAATATATGTGGGTGATTCTGTGTGTGTGTATATATATATGTATATATTTCAATAGGATGCTACTGGTATCATGTAAGCCAGTACTACCTGTTGCATGGTCGGACTGTCGTCGACAAAACCGGCTCTCCCATCAGATCTACCTGGTGGGGAGTGAAGCTAGAATACCTGCAGAACAAAAACAAGACCTGTAAAACGGCGGATGAACCTCTTTGAGAGGTCAACGGATATCTTACTATCTCTGCGCGAGGCCATAGAAATATTTTAGCTGGTATCTGGAGGCGCGGTTAACAAACTGGGGGTGGGGCAATTTGGTTTTGTGGTGGCGGTCAATATAGTGTTTTGACGGGCATTACTGACAACTTACTAGCTTATAGGATTTTTTCCAATCCAAGTTCGATGGTGATGGAGATGACGATGCAGCAACACTTACCAATCTGATGAGATGGAAGTGCGTAGCTGCTGACCTGCACATTTGTCGGTCTCTGAGTAGATGTAAAGTCGCTAGCTCGCATTTATTGAGACGGGGGTGGCTTTCGGTTCTTCCAGGGGTGTCTGAGCATCCTTTTAAGGACAACACAGCTCACCAGAAGATTGTTGGAAGGGTCTAGAAAAGGTGACACAAAAACTGCTTGTCTCATACATCTTGATAATATAGGGCGACTGGCGGATGTCTATTGGCGCTCGACCAAAAAAAAAAAAAAAAAAAAAAACACTAAAACTGAAACTACCTTGTTGGAACGTACGTACTCTTGTAGATAATTCTGTGGGGTCTTCTTCTCAACTCAGAACAGCTCTGGTGTCTGAGGAGTTAGAGATATATTCTATAGAAGTAGCTGCTCTCTCGGAAACTCGTTTAGCGGGTGATGGTCAACTTCAAGTAGTTAGATGTGGCTACAATTTCTTCTGGAAGCAAATGTGCGCTGAGAATAGAGTAGCTAGTGTGGGTTTTGCTGTACGAAGCACACTTGTCCCAAAACTTTCTGAACTTCCTAAAGGAGTCAGTGAGCGTTTAATGACTGTTCGCCTACATCTGAATGGATCACGATACGCTATAATCATTAGTGCCTACGCTCCAACAATGGGCATTACCGGCATTCTAAAGACTCAATTCTATGAATCTTTGAAAAGTATACTCTACATGATTCCAAAAAAAGACAAGAATATCCTTCTTGGTGAATTCAACGCCCGAGTTGGTGTAGATTGGGAGAGCTGGAGTAGTTTGGGGAAATATGGATTTGGGAAAATCAACACCAATGTTTTAATGCTTCTTGAACTCTGCACCTAGTTTAATCTTTTATCTGTAAAAGCACTCAATTCAAACACAGAGGTGATCATGTTTCTTCGTGGATGTATCCCCGTTTACACCTATGGTATCTCATTGATTATGTCATCGTCCGCAAGAGAGATATGAAGCATGTCCATATTGTTAGATCTATGCGTGGTGCGGATTGCCGGACTGATCATGCCCTAGTGAGGGTCAAGATGAATTTTGTTCTTCAAACGGCAACTATACAAAACAATGGAAAGCCTCCTGCACTTTTGAGTGTCGCAAAACTGCATTCCCTGGAAACACAGGAATCACTAAAACAATAACGTACTGAAGTCAAAGATACATCTTCATGGGACTCATTCAAGAATATATATAAAGCGGCTGAAGAAGTTCTGAGTAAAATGCCTGCAAATAATCGAGACTGATTTGAAGAAAATCATAATGGCATGAAGGAGATCCTTACAAGAAAGAATCAGATACGAAGTTCGATGTTGCAAAAAGGTCTGCCCAAAGAAAAACACAGTAAACTGTGCAAAGATTTTAAAGCTGCAAAAGCAGAAGCTCAACATGCTCTTTGAACTATGCTTGTAAAATAGTGATCAAAACTAACGGATGAAATACAGAATGCAGCGCATTCAAATAATACCAAGCAGATGTAATACTTGACGAAACAAGTATTTAGCCCCAAATCCACCAGTATTACTCCTCTCAGGGCAGAGGACGGCAATAATCTCCTCACAGAAATGGAAGACATGGCCAAGAGATAGAAGAAACACTTTGATGGGCTACTGAATAGGCCTTCAAATGTGGACCCTGAGGTACCCAAGAAAATACCCCAAAGAGCCATAGTGGTAGAACTTGACAGCCATCCATCGTTGGGTGAGGTTCTGCGTGGCATTGAGGTAAAGGTTCCCGGAAATTATGTGGTAATTATAGAGGGTTTGTTCTCCTTTCTTCGGCAGGTAAGATCTTAACCTATTTTCTCCTATTATGATTAACCAGAAAATAGTTGACAATATACGGCCCGAGTCTACCAATACAGAGCGACCAAAGATATGATTTTCGCAGCACGATAAATTCAGGATAAAGAGCTGTGAACAACAATCAAATATTTACAGATCTGAGGAAGGCTTTTGACGCTGTTAATTGTGCTGCTCTTTAGAAAATACTCTCGAAATTGGACTGTCCCCCCATCACACATTCTAAAGATTCTGAGGTCCTCACATGACGGTATGGAAGCCCGTTTCAGTTTTGGCGGTACGCTTACGGGGCTCAACAAGTTTGAAAATGGGGTCAAACCGGGGGATCTTCTGGCTCCTACATTGTTTTCTCTCTACTTTGCAATTGTACTGCTTGGTGAGTTCGGGGACTGCCATGATGGTATTATGATAAGGTACGGATCAACTGGCAAGCTTTTCAACATACGTAGGTTTGCAGCAAAGGCAACCTTCTCTATGCCGATGACTGTGGCCCGGTCGCACACGTAATTCAGCACACAGAAGTTCATGGATCGACTATCAGGGGCATGTAAGCGACAAGACAATGGTGCTTAAGAAATTCAGTATATAGAACTATCAATTTATGTTGATGGTAGTCGACTTGGGGTAGTAGACAAATTTGTATACGTTGGTAGCACCCTCAACCGCCATTGCCCCATTGAAGATGAGATGTTACGGATTAAGAAGACCGGCGATGCATTTGCACCACTAAAATTCCGTGTCTGGAGTCAGAATGGCATAAAAGGCAGACTAAAATTAAAGTGTATAATGCCTGCGTTATGTCTACTCTCCTATATTAATGTGAGATATGGGTAGTCTATCGCAGACATCTGAAGATACTGAAAAGTTATCGTCAACGATGCCTTCGGTCTGTGCTTGAAATCCATTTGATGTCTCAAAGTTCTGATGCTGTTGTTCTATAGGCTGCTCCAATAACTTGGACCGATTTTAAAAGTGAAATATGTTTAAGCGTCTAATGATTTGTTTCATTTTCCCTCAAATTTAGCAACTTAAGTCTTTGGTAACTTACACCATGGAAAGATTAACAATCAAACAGCGTGTTAAAGTTATGTAAGCCTATTATTAGAATGGACGTTCAAATTTATAAATATACGTCCCAATGATTACGATAGCAAAAAATGCAAACGAAACAGTGATCTTTTGTGGATGCAGTGGCTTTTCAACAATCTTTCTTGGAATTTCATCAGCACCAATGATACAATTCTGCTTATTAACGAATCCATCAAGATGAATATGAGCTTCATCACTCAAGAGGATTTTTTGTAAAATATCTTCATCGGCTTGTCTTTGTTTTTTCACCCAACTGAGGAATGTACGGCGCTCCAAATGCTCAGCAGAATTCCGTTCTTGTATCAATTGAATCTTGTAAGCGTGTAGAGACATCTCTTTTGTCAATATTCGAGAGGAGAGGTTCAATTCCTGCGCACGATGACGAAAAAAGTTGTCTGGATTTTTGACCACATTCTCGTGCAATTCAGCAATGTTTTCAGCTGGAACGCGTAAGCGAGCACGCAATGGTGTTTTCACATCTGCCACCAACTAAGTTTGCTTGAATTTACGTATAATTTTTCCAATTGCACTTTTGGTTGGTCGGTTATTTTGACCAAAAAAAATGGGGGTGTGCGAAATGCATTTCTGTTTGAACATCAATTTTCGTAATAGTCTCGATAACTTTAACACGTTGTTTGATTGTTAATCTATCCATGGCTGAAATTGCCAAAGGCGCAAGCTGTTAAATCTGAAAGAAAAAGAAAAAAAATCAGTAGACACTTAAACTTAATTCACATTCAAAATCGGTCCAAGTTATTAGAACACACTGTTCACTTTCTGTGGAAGCAATTAAAGGGAAATTGTGATAGCAATGGACACGGCATGGCAGATGACAGATCACCAAAACAATTAATGTATAGTGAATTGGAAATGGGATAAAAGACCGCAGTACAAGCCAAAACTTCGTTACAAAGATTTCCTTAAAAAGTCAGTATACAAGCGCAATATTGGTCTGGATGACTGGGAGATTCTAGCTGTAGACCGGGTTTCTTAGAGAGCTGGTATTGCTGACAGCGTCAAGTTCTTCCATGAGGCATCACAACAATATGTAGAACTGACGAGTTCGGAAGGGATCCCTGAATTTCAATGTGGTGTCAACCTGGCCATGATCCTAATACAATCGGATATATCTGTCTAGGGCAGGTCTGCTCTGTTACCAGAAATCACGCCAACGCCAATAATCTAGTGCATATGACGATTTCGGAATGGCATGCTTTGAATTGCCGACCTACACTTAGGTGTGCATGTTCAGGTCGGGCCTGACAATGCATATGAAAAGACACATTGGAAGTGATGATGATCAAAGTCAACTTCCACCACCCGGAGATGATTTAACATGCTATATATATAACAAGAAATGCAGATCGATGGCTGGCTTGTGGGCCACTGTCGTACACACAATCAATGAATGCAGTGTTATGGGAAGGGGAGTTTAATCGATGTACTGGAGATGTCAGTAATGGTCCTACTCGCTTTGTAAGTCGACAGCCACTATATTTCAATAGAAATATATAGATCGTTCAACAGAAATATACAGATCTGTCATATAGGAATGAAGTGTCGCTGCCGACACTTGAGTTTGAACATGGATCGCCAGTGAGCAAACAGAGGCGATCCCATTATAAAATAAGTGGATCACATGACTAGGGGGGGAAACGCATAATTAGGAGTTAGCGTGGCGCTATTTCTATTCTAACCTCTATTACTATTCGGATCGCTATTCTTTATACTATTCACTATACTATTTCTCTATTCGGATCAATATTCGGTGGTTACTTTTCGAGCGAGTATTCTCGAGCAAGTACTATTAGTGCGAGTATTATTCGAAGGCGTCTGAACTAATATTGTTCAACGGTCTCTATTACAACGAGCATTACGAAAAGTGATACAAGTATCCATTGATATTACAAAAGTGGCAACGAGTGTTCGTTGACATCACAAACATATCTTTTCAACAAAATTATATCTTTTCAAATAAATATATATATATATATATATATATATATATCTTTTCAACTAAATATATAAATATGACCAGATTTTAATTTCAACTAAATATATAAATATTCAATTTCAAGTAAATATATAAAATATTCAATTTCAAGTAAATATATAAATATGACCAGAAAATTGAAATATATACGGATATATCACGGTGAAAAAAAGGGTACCGTCAAAACAGCGATGTTAAACAATGTCTCTCTCCTGTTTAGTACTTAGATGGTGATCATTTGGGAAATCTTTCTGCTGTAAATGTGCAGATGGCGTAAACAGAATGAGAAATCGGAGAAACAGGTTCGAATTACGGTCAGATTACTTACATTCACTTAGGCGCAAACACCCTTCGGCGATCATAAATCGAAAAGAAATAAAAAGGCATGTCATATCCGCCGCTTCCAACATGCATATTGAACCAACAGTTTAGAGCAATGGTCTATCCCTCCCTATGGTCAGGGAAGGCCTTCGTCTCATAAAGAACCTTCACAGATTAAGATGAAACGTTCATGGAATAAAAGATTATAAGATGGTATTTATCAATCCACCCACAAGGATTGAATGTGGCACAAGGTCTTTTTAAAGTGGGTATCTCCGAGCCCGTAGGCCCAGCCAAAAATAAATAACCATCCAAACCCCCCGAGGGGGCGCCAGTTCCGTCAACCTCCCCCAACGAAACCCTACCCTTCGGCGGAGCTTCGCCAGAGCTTCGTCAGAGTTCCTCCCTGCAAGCAGAGAGTTCGACAGACACCTGACCCGGCAGCTCACAAAGCGCAGATACTACACTTTGATCCTAGCCACCGGGCCGAGCGGGTATTCTTTTTATAGATACTAAAAGATTATAAGATAATATTCTGGAACGAAAATTATCTTTCACTGCGATATGGATTTATCCTTTCTGTAGCAATCGTCGTCTGAGGCAAAATTAAAAATTCTTTTGAAGAGAAAATCAGCTTTTCTTATTCTTTTCAACAGAAAAGGGATTATGTAAGTGTTCTTGGTAAAATTGCCGCGAGGCTTTATCTTCCGGTATTTTGTCAATTGAAATTCGAAATTGTAGTGATTCTGTTATGAGCAAAATGCAGATTATGCAGGTGGTATATCGGTTATCGATGCTGTGAAATCGGAGAGCCGATTCCAAATTCTAACACTGTGGTTCTGAACCATTTAGTCAAATGCTTCCTTTTCACTATATGCCAGAATGTTATTCCGCCGTGTCCAAAATTCTTTGACTCAAAAGGTGTATTCCAAATAATATACATATATTAATGAACATTTTCATTATTTTCCATATCCGAGCATATACCGGGTGTAAATGCAAAATTGTCCAGATTGGGTAACAGCATGTGATAATTGTCCATACTACAAAATGTTTAATGTCTAAAAACAAAACAAAACTAATTGTGTTCATCATGTCTTCCCAACTAGGCAATGGAGAGACGAAAAAGATCATTATGGCTTTCAGTAATGGTACGGACATTCATAGTGTGGCTTCTATCTTCAAATCCATTCAAAAACCATTTCTTGAACGGTAAATAATTTTAAAAGAGAGGGTAGAGTAGAGATGAAAAGTGCACCATACGGATACAAGAGCAAGAGGGATCATCATTTCAACTTAGAGTTAAATACATTCTTAGTAGAGTTCAATAGTATAATGAAAGCATCGGATAATTCCAGTAAGATATTTTTTAATCATTTCTAAGATAAAACGGTTCAGAGATTAATTTAACAATTGGATAATTTTGTAGTTACACGATCTGGACAATTTGGCTGTTACACCCGGTAGTTACATGAATTATTTGTATAAAGGAGTTTTTTTACGCTCATAATGGTCTCCATACTCTGTAAATAAAAAGAAAAAAATATGTTCCCTTCATCAGATGAAACCCTTAAATGACCTCACCCACTGAGGAGAATTCCTCCCTCGTAGAGAATACCTGTTCTAACCGAATCCGCTGCATTCACTTTTCCCAAATACACATGGGAAAGCAGGAATCCATAATTTCTCCTTGAATCTGTTGTTCAGTAGAATAGAAAATACGCTAATGTTCCTTGGTTGATTCACAGGAAATACCTGATATCAATTTGTATGATTATATCGAGTCAATTGGCATGTATGTTACTAAGAAATTTGGTTCAGTGTGTCGTGCTAGACAATTCTTCTCACTTGAATATGGCTTGGTCTTTTATAAGTGATTCTTGTTTTTGAATATTGAAAATTTGGTCTAGTGCTCTTGAATCTCGACAAAATTCATTGAAGAATCTGTAATATTATCGGTCCCAACCTGTCTTCTCGGCTTCAGTCATTTTCCCACTGCCATTACGTAGCCTGCATAAGCTTGTTCTCTGAATGGTTTTTGGTAATTGTTCTTTCCACTATGGCAACTCGAGTTTATGAATTTAAATGTCATACTAAATTGGTTGCTAAGTTACTTCTACCACTCTTCTCGTCGGTGAAAATCTCTTTTGGATTCATTCAGCTTTGCAACCATACTCCCCCCGGAACCGAACTCTGGTTTCCCGCAGGCTACCCGCCGGGTCATGGAAGCGAACGCCGGCGGATCGCCGGTCGGCATCGTTTACGGTCGGAACTACGACGGTATCTGATCGTCTTCGAACCTCCGACTTTCGCTCTTGATCGAGGAAAACGTGCTTGCCACACGCCATCGCTGCAGTTCGTCTTGCGACGATCCAAGAATTTCACCTCTAACGTCGCAATACGAGTGGCCCCGACCGCTCCCTTCGATCATTGCCTCGCCGTAGACGGAGACCGACAGACGTAGACGAGGCCCTCTTCCATCATTCCATGCTTATCGTATGCAAGCTTGAACAGCCCGCTCTGAGCACTCTAATTTTTTCAAAGTAAACGTACCGGCCGCCGCGGACACTCGGTCAAGAGCACCCTTGGAGGAGAAACCGCCGACCGCGCACGCGCGCAAAACGGACGCGAAGATTAGACGCGGAGGTAGGTAGAGCAGGGCCCGAGGGAAGACTGGAGGACGAGAGGGAAGAGGAGGCCACCGCGCGGAAGTTAAACAGCGGCAGGGAAAAGCGTCCCCCCGCGGGCGACAACGCGAGACAATAGACACCTTCTGTCTTTTTGAATCCTTTTCTTTTTATTTCCATTTCTCATCAGTAACGTTTCCTATTTCTTTCATTCTCAGTATCCTATTCCGTCTTAGTGGTTTTACCGCCTTCCTTGGGGTGAAATGATTAAAACAAAACACGCTTACGACAAATGGAAACTGCCCAAGTATCTTCCTCGAGAAGTCGTGCCATTTAAGAGATACTAAGAAAAGGAACCTGAAAATATCCAGGGTCGCTGAATCCTGAAGGATATGGTGTTTTAAAACAGATGGAGCGTGATGTAACAGACATCCGGATGCTCAGAATAATAGAGAAATTTTTATTTTTTAAATTAAATTTTAAATCATCTAACATTAATGAGAAAAACGTAGACAAGTATATCTGTCAGATATGTAATAATCACCAAAATAACAGTGAATGCTGGAAAATTTCATCAGAAAGAAAGGAAAGTCAGAAATGACCCATATTGTTTTTTCTTATAAATGACCGTTGAGAATATTGTGGTATAATTAATTGTCTTTATTAATGGATCTATCCTGAACATATATATTCAGTAGAACACTGCTGCTATGCAGATTTAATCAAACCTCTGTGTTTTGGAACACTGCTTGTCGACCTCTTTGTCTCCGGACAGAGAGGAACACAGATGAGGCTATGCCGAAGGGCAAAAGCTCATCTGGAGAGATAGACAGCATCTGACGCCTGTGTATGCGGCGTCTATGGGTAATCTTTGCACGAGCGTACACGTTCGGAAAGCCCAACTTTTGAAACCGGCATTGTGCCACATTACGCTTTGTAGAGAGGTCTTGTGTAAATAACTTGTTCATTAAAGCTCTGATTTGGGCAATATTCAGCTTGTCGAAGTCTTGGCAGGAAGGGACCTAGACGAGTCTATGCTGATGTGCAGAGGAAGTAGAAAAACTCGTCTGGAGAAGTGGACAAACCCAAACCCGTTATTATGGGGCCTACGGGGAATTTTTACCCAGCCTACGGGCTTGAAATGCCCCACGTAAAAACCGGCCTTGCGCTACATCCCGCCGTGTGCCACACCTCGCCTTGTGGGGAGGACTTGAGTAAATACCGAGTTCATTAAAAATCGGCTACCGAACTCTCTGCTTTCGGTCGGAGAGAAACAGACGGAGCTATGCCTACGGTCAGAGTCTCGTCTGGGAAGGTTGACAGCCACTCGACCTCGTGAATGCTGGGTCTACGAGGAATTTTTGTCCGAGCGTACTCGCTCGGAAAGATCCACGTTAAACCGGACTTGTGCAACATCCCGTCTTGTGGGGAGCACCGTTGGGTAAATACCGAGTTCATTAAAGCTTACTGTCAAGTATATTCGTATTGCGTGAAACAATTCCCCAACCAGGAAAAAAAAAAGAAAATATATTGATAAGCAGAAAATGATGGATGAAAATTTGGGAAATATAATGTAAAAGGAAACCTGGACTCAACACTCGTACGATATATGAAAGTTAGAATTAGAAGAAAGCAGCGTGCAACTTGTATAACAAGACCGAAAACATGGGTTAGGGAAAGAGTACATCAAAATCAATCCGAGAACTTAAAGGAGTAAAGTATTGCTGAAACAAGAGAAGTTATATTTCGGAAAGGACGAGAGACCTCGTTCGATTACTCCTTCAGACATCTATCTATCTATCTATCTATCTATCTATCTATCTATCTATCTATCTATCTATCTACATTTGTAACCTGGAGGTTTTACTCGTTCAAAGTTCTGCCGACGTTTATCTATCTATCTATCTATCTATCTATCTATCTATCTATCTATCTACATTCGTAACCTGGAGGATTTACTCGTTCGAACTTCTGCCGACGTCTATCTATCTATCTATCTATCTATCTATCTATCTATCTATCTATCTACATTCGTAACCTGGAGGATTTACTCGTTCGAAGTTCTGCCGACGTTTATCTATCTATCTATCTATCTATCTATCTATCTATCTATCTACATTTGTAACCTGGAGGTTTTACTCGTTCAAAGTTCTGCCGACGTTTATCTATCTATCTATCTATCTACATTCGTAACCTGGAGGATTTACTCGTTCGAACTTCTGCCGACGTCTATCTATCTATCTATCTATCTATCTATCTACATTCGTAACCTGGAGGATTTACTCGTTCGAAGTTCTGCCGACGTTTATCTATCTATCTATCTATCTATCTATCTATCTATCTATCTATCTATCTACTTTCGTAACCTAGAGGTTTTACTCGTTCGAAGTTCTGCCGACGTTTATCTATCTATCTATCTATCTATCTATCTATCTACTTTCGTAACCTAGAGGTTTTGTGGAACGCTTAACATTTTCCACAGTTAATATTTAGACGTGCGCATGCGCGGATTGCATCCCTAGCCTTCTCGTGCGGCTAGTTATAGTAGTAACCGTCGGTGAGCCAGCTGCTGCTGATAGTCTTGCCGACTCCCTCTTGATTGGCTGCTACTGATGTTTAAAAATTGTTTTTTTCCCGCGCGATGAGCTCTACGTCACGAGTGACCGGCGTTTTGGATTCTTTCCAGTTGCTGTTTTCTCCTCGAAGCTGAAACAACTCAATTACCCCACGCTCTTAGCCATAAACGAGCTGGGATATCTAACGCCTTCCCAAGACTAACCTTTCGTCTTGATGTGAACAGCTTACGAGCATTCCTCCACTCACGACCATAAGTTCCAATACGGTCGTCTCACACCTTTCCAAGACTATCCTCTTCGTCTTGATGCAAAGAACTTACGAACTATTTTTTACTCACTACCATAATCTGCAATACGGTCGTCTCTCACCTTTCCAAGACTAATTCCTCGTCTTGACGCGAACAACTCAGAAATCTCTTCGACCAAAATAGTGAAACTGATAACGAACTCTTTATTTCTTCCTTTTGAACCAGATACCTTAAAAAGATTCACATACACTCACATTAACACAAAATTCCGCAGTGAGTATTTTTTTTTATTCCTTGCAATATTGTATTCATGTTCCTAATTACTCGGGCAGACATCCTTCCAGAACTTTCTTATAGAGGAACTGTTCCCGCCAAAGCCATCTTGTTTCCTTTTTTGGCGCAAAAATCGGATGAAATATTTTTGACTGCCTCATAGTCTTTTTGCAAGTTACAACAGTTTTACCTCTGTCTCCACGTACGAGACTACCTACTTGTTGAATAATTTAATAAATTTTAATTCTGTGTTTATTTTCAAGTCTTGCTTCAGTCATTCTTTGTGCCTACCAATTTTCTTCCTTCTTATGCACGTTGAATATGACCCTTTTTCCTTTTTCCTTTTTACATCCAGGAGATTGTGAAATTTAGTATGAGAAAGAACACGCGATGAGTATTTACATAATATTCCTCTTTCTCTCCTCTCCTTTTTACTTTGTTTGTGGATCCGGTAGTCGAGTGTAGTGTCTGGCACAAGGCCACCTTTTTCGCATGCCGGCACTTCATTAGCCACATTCACTCCGGGTCCGCAACAAATTGGTGACTTCCCGACGTGATCATACGGGTCTTTAATTTAGTGATCACCGGTTCGTTTTTATATACGTGCATAAAATTTGGTGGCCGGAATAACGTCTTGTGAAGCAGACGAGTTATCGAGCATGGCTGCCGCCGTAGCTCCATTTCCCGCCTTTTACGAAGGGAATATTAGGAACTGGTTCCTGCAAATGGAAGCAATTTTCTCAGTAAGGAAGATTTATGACCAGAAAATAAAATTTGGCCACATCGTGTCAGCCTTGACGCCTTCTATCGTGGAAGAGGTATCTGATTTTTTAGAAGCCGTCCCGGAGGTGGAACCATACAACCAATTGAAAGAAGCTATCCTACGGAGAATGGGTCGTTCAGAGGAAGCATCAATCCGTGAGTTATTTAGTGACTTAACTCGCGATGGCAGGACACCCTCACAACTCCTCCGTTTTATGAAGAGTCGACTCGGGAAGAACGTTATGGCTGACTCTATTATAAAAAGCCTGTGGTTGGATCGCCTTCCCACCACCATTACCCAAATTTTTGCGGCAATGTCAGAGAACACTCCACTTGATCAGTTGGCGGACGCTGCCGATAGAATTTTTTCCCAATTAGATCATCATACAACGCCAATACACAGCGTCGAAACATCCGGTGTTCCGAGTGCCTTGGAGAAAGCTGTGGAAGACTTACAGCAACAAGTTAAAGACCTGTCACTTGCTTTAAGAAACCGCGGTCGAAACCGATTTCCCTCTCGTCGTCAGCGTTTTAGGAGTCGACCACGTTCGTCTAGCCGAGACGTTGGTACCTCGTCCTCTGCGTGTTATTACCATCGCAGATTTGGTCATCTAGCACGTCGCTGTACTCAGCCGTGCAGTTTCTGCGGTCCAGCGAAACGAGACCGCCAGAAAGTGAAGGCGACTAGTCTTGCTGGTACGGCTCTTTCCCCTAAATCTAGTCGTCTATTTTATGTGTTAGACACACGCAATAATTTACGGTTTTTAGTCGATACCGGTGCCTCCATCAGTGTATTACCTGTTGAAAATAAGACTGGCTTAAAACCTTATCAACTTCGTTTGTTAGCAGCGAACGGATCCCGAATCAATACCTATGGGATTAAGACCCTCACCTTGAATATAGGTATGCGCAGGGAATTCACTGTTGCCGACGTACGGATGCCGATATTGGGTGCAGATTTCTTAGCACACTTTGATCTTGCCGTTCGAATGAACAACCATTCTTTGACTGATAACTTGACGAGTCTATGTGTCGTTGGTACCTACTCCAGACATACTACTACTGGCATCACTGTGGCAGCTTGCCCCGATAAGGAATATTTGGATATTCTGAATCAATACCAAGACCTCCTGCGTCCTGCTGGCTCAATCCATGCATCCAAACATCAAACGCTACACTTTATCAAGACCTTTGGGCAGCCCACCTTTTCCCGCCCGCGTCGTTTGGCACCTTCCAAATTGAAATCGGCTAAACGGGCTTCCGATGAATTGTTGCGAGATGGTGTAATTCGTCCGTCCGACAGCCCTTATGCTTCTCCTCTGCATTTGGTACCTAAGCCTGGACAAGATGATTTCCGAATTTGCGTGGATTATAGGAAGTTGAATTCTGTCACTGTCCGAGATCGTTATCCGATCCCCCATATCCACGATTTCGCTTCAGGATTACAAGGTGCTAAAATTTTTACTAAGATCGATCTACAAGGCCACCTTTTTCGTATGCCGGCACTTCATTAGCCACATTCACTCCGGGTCCGCAACAGTTTTACTCGTTCGAAGTTCTGCCGACGTTTATCTATCTATCTATCTATCTATCTATCTATCTATCTATCTATCTATCTAATTTTGTAACTTAGAAGGTTTTACGGGCATTAATTCTAAATTTAATTATTACTGAGTGTTACGACTATATGTCTGTATCTGACCTCATTAAAAATATATCTTGAGTGGAAAAAAATGACGTTATATCTATTTTGAGCACGAATTCTGTGAGATGCTTACATGAATTTGAATTTCGCCAGTTACCTTGTCTAACCAATTAGAAACTAAATAAATTCTTCCAGCCAATCAGAAAGAGGAAGAAAAAAAAATCTTTCTATCATGAAAGCAGTTCATGTAAATTATTTTTCGAATCAAAATCATTTTTTGTGCAATTGCGTCATGCTTATCGAGATTATCCCGTTTGTAATTAAACCAGTTGATTCGTATCTTGCAGTGATTCTAAATTTCTTGTAAAAAAAAATACACAGTTTAACCTAATGTTAATCAGCGTTTTTCGGGAATATTTGCCTGCAGCTGATTACTTGATCAGATTTTTAAGTTCATTCTATTTAAGGTGATTTATTTGCTTATGCATTTTCCACACGCGATCAACGTTTATCTGATCCATTACATTTGCTCTACGCATATTTATAATGTGAGTACATGTCGTGAATTGCAGAAGCATACTCTATTTGTTTTACTGTGGTTATTAATTCTGTATACATTTTATTTTTTTTTTATTTTGTGTACATCTTGTATACAAGTTTCATAATGATGTGTACTCGGCACATTAAGTAATTGAACCTCTAAACACAGTTGACAATTTCTTTATTATAATAAGTAAATGTTCATTGTTATTATTGTAACCTCTGACTATTTTCTATCCACAAATATTTTTTATCATTTCCCACCAAATAAAGCAGTAAAGATACTAAGACGCAAGTGGTTACTGTGACTATGACAAGATAGTATAAGGAGAGAGAATAATAAAAACAAGAATAAAAAAGATAAAAGATAATGATTGAAATTGCATTTCAATTTTTGAAGATCAAATTTGACAGGGAAGCAAGAAGCCAGAAATGTGTTCCACAATCAAGAAGTACGAGAGAAAAAACTGTTAGCATAGTTTATCTATATCTATATATCTATATATATATCCGTTTCAACTATAAAATGATGACACCTTGCCGCCAATCTCGTACTGCACTTAATTTCATAAAGCCTATGTATCATAGCAGAAAATTCATCGTAACAATACCTTGAAAGTATTTATAGAAAAGGAACAGGGAAAGGACATTACGGAGGTGAGAAAGTGACAGAAGGCGAGATAAAAAGTTAGGACCAACAAAATTGCAGATATATACGATCTCTAAATGCATAGCAAGACCACCAGACTATACTTGACAGAAATATTCATATATATATATATATATATATATATATATATATATATATATATATATATATATATATATATATATATATATATATATATATATATATATATATGCTGTCTAAACCAACACCAGTCGGCTAAGTGATAATCTTCTCCATATTAATTCTAATAACGCTGTATCCTAACCTTTGATATCAACCACATTTCTGCCAAAAGCCTTCCTACCCAAGAGGGTTTTTCCACACGGAAAAAGAACGAGCATTTCTCGCACTTAACACGATACTATACGATACACACACACACACACACACACACACACACATATATATATATATATATATATATATATTCATATATATATATTCATATATATATTTATATATATATATATATTCATATATATATTTATATATATATATATATATTCATATATATATTTATATATATATATATATTCATATATATATATATATTTATATATATATATATGAATATATATATATATATTTATATATATATATATTCATATATATATATTTATATATATATTCATATATATATTTATATATATATATATTCATATACATATTTATATATATATATATATATATTCATATATATATATTTATATATATATATATATTCATATATATATATATATATATATATTCATATATATATATTTATATATATATATCCATATATATATATTTATATATATATATATATATATTCATATATATATTTATATATATATATATTCATATATATATATTTATATATATTTATATATATATATATTCATATATATATTTATATATATATATTAATATACATATATATTTATATATATATATATTCATATATATATATTTATATATATATATGTAAATATTCATATAAATATATATATATATATATTTATATATGAATATATATATATATATTTATATATATATATATATATTCATATATATATATGAATATATATATATATATATTTATATATATATATATATAAATATTCATATATATATATATATATTTATATATATATACATATATTCATATATATATATTCACATATATATATATATATATATATATATATATGAAATTTATATTATCCTTTTAAAAATATGCTTTAAATTATATATATTTTTTTTTAAATGCCGAACGTATACCTTCACATCTGATTTAAATTTGGAAGGAATTGTGCTCATTTCATGCCAGACTATTTAATATTTTAAGCTTTCGAATGACTTCTAGCATTGTAATGGATCTAAGTATATTCTTTTCGAAACTCTTGATAAATTTGTACTTTTATTTTAAATGTAAGGCTTAAGTTATTTTTTTAAAATTTTCAATGTACTCAGTGTGTGTTTAACGCGATATTATTTTTGGATTCAAATGTTTTTTTTTTACATGAAATGAATCTGTTTAAATTTTCCCAACCCCCTCTGATGCAACATTCACATGATATCACAGCCGCTTAATACGAATATAGCAACACAATCACGTGGCATCGCATACATTATAAATTACAAATAACTAAAGAATCAAATTTAAAATTTAGGTAGACGCGTGATCACAGGATTCTAACACTATTAGACATTGATTCTTGGTATTGCATGAAGTTTGTTAAATGTTTCAGATAGTAAATAAATTGATAGGAACGGTCGAGTGTTCTTTCAATTTTAGTGTATAGACATCAATCAAGTAATTAGAAATATTTCTATTACATCTGCGGGTTTAGATAATTCAACATGTAAATAAGTTTTACGATTCTTCACAAAACAATGAAAAAGGAAACTAAACACTTTGCCAAGAAAAAAAGAATAAGAAACCCTGTTTTAACAATGTCATAAAAGAGCTTTAAGCAATATCATAAAAAGGGGTAATTAACATAATCATAAAAGGTTAATTGACATTATCATAAAAAGGTAATAAACATTGTCATAAAAAAAAGTAATATAGAAAAAAAAAGTACATTAACGGACAAGATGAAAATATACAATGAGAAAATAATGCACAGTATTATGAATGTTGACTAAAGACATGAAAGAAAGATCTTAAAAGACATATTACAAACAAAAATGTGTAAGTCGGGCAGTGGGGTACATAAACATTGTTTTTTGAACAGAATTATTAATGATACAGCAATCGCTATCACTTGACTTAAAATATTTTCCCTTCCTTGCCTTTAAAGGAGTGCCCTTTGCCGTGCTGATGTTGCTACATGCCTTACTTCTTGCCTATCTCACACTGCGAATTTTTTCTAAGCTCTATACTAAATATTAAATCTGTTACGAAAAAAGAACTAAACAAAATGAACACAAAACGATCAGCTTTAAAAAAGGACTCGTATCTGAAAAAAACGAATGAAAAAAGAATGTTAACAACAAATACTTTTTAACACCCAACCCAGTTCTGCGGAATCAGAATCAACGTTGAGTTTAAGCAAGCGAATGAGCCAATTGGAGTAAAGTCCCATGCAGATTTAAATTTTTCCCTCTTTTGACGAATGAAGTTATCGATTTTTTTTGCATGCTAGCATGCTAGTTAACATTCGTGTCAGTCAGCTGTTGGGTCTCACGCTGGCCAATAGAATCTTCTTGCCTATTTGTGGCAGCCAGCTATAGGCTCTCACTTTGGCCAGTAAAAATGGCCGCAAACTATATGAAAATAGCCGTAGAAGCATGAAAAGTCGATTATTTCCACTCTCGATGAGAGTTGGGAAATGCAAAGTCGGTCTTGGTCTTTCCACTAACTTGGAGCATATGCATGTAAATTTTGGTGCAAATCCATCGAAAATTGCGGCCGTGCATTCGTTACACACACACACACACACACACACATCCTGACTTTTATAGGTAGAGATGAATATAGAGTGAAATTGGATAAAAATAATGGCTGTGACACAGTTTGGGTCTTTCACTGAAATAATCAACTAACTTGATTTGGAGGACAATGGCGAGGCAGTTGAAGCAATGCTCTGCTTACTGGGCCATGATAAAAATATAAAATTATAATAGTTTCTTAATCAAGAATTCTTTTAGAATATTGCAGTTTATAAAAACTTAGTTTGAGGTCTAAAATGGATATTCATGTAAAATATTAATAGTTTGCAATGTTGAATATTGATTCACTTTTATTTTCCCCAAATATATGCGCCATATTAAAGACATGGTGGAGACATTAGGTCTTGATAGATGAAAACTTTGTGATCCACCCTTAAAATATGAGAACTATAAACAAGAAAAAAATATCCATTTGGAAAGAAGAATCCTCCAGCAAGTATCGTTGATATTTTCTGTCCATCCAGGCCTTTAGCAATCATGGCTCTCCTGATTTCCCTGTCCTTTGCCGTTCTTAATAAATTCTGTTTGGTTATCATGTTTCCTAAAGCCTCTTCTATTATAAATTATCTCAAACTCGCTAGGTAGTTTATACGTTGTTTTCCTCTGTTCTTGTCTTTCATCTGTCCTATCAGTATCAACATTTATACGTCCTCTTTCCTAATTATGTGCCCTAGAAATATCAACTTTCTCTTTCTGATGTTAAATATAAGTATCATTTTGTTTCCCTTTTCTATAAAATTCGTCATCACTTACATGTTCGATCCATTCTCTGTACAATCATATATCTGATTCTTCAAATATTTTTTTCATCTCTGAAGAGATTGCCCAGCATTCACTGCCACATTACGTCAATGTTCTTTACTCTTTGTTATCTGTCTATATTTCTGGCATGAGGTGTTGTTACAACACCTCATGCAATATTTGCAATATTTACATTGTTCGGATTATTGTACCAATCTTTATTGTCATATTCACGACTTTTAGGTCGGTGTACGCTCCGGTCTTCTTCGGGTGATTGGAATTTCGAACCGAACATTTTATTTCGTCTCCCGAGGTAGATTGTTCTAATTCCACGTGCCATGCCTTTTATGGATATCTGAGTTTCCATTATTTCCCTTTAGTTACTCAACCCTTCAAACATTTTTGTTCATCTCTGCTGTGGTTACTGAACTCACAATTATTTGGGTCAAGTCACTGGATTACTTCAACCAACGATTTTATCCACTGGTGATCAGTCCTTAGGGACACCAGTGCATGAATTTTAGGGAGTTATAAGCCTAATACCTCAGAAACCATTTTTACTATAGCTCATATTACAATTTGTGTTGTTATTTTTCTATAGCACTTTGCATATTGTAATCTTGTCTTGGCTTAGATTAGCCGATTTTTGTGGCCTTGTATATGCGCCGATTACTCGTAATCATACTTATTATAAAACCCAGGTTGTGTGTGTGTCTGTTCATTTATATATTGGATCGGATTTCCTACATTTTTCAACCGATTTCAACAAAACTTTACAGGACTACGTAAAATTACCTTGCGGTGGTTCTGACAGTGCCAAAAATTGGAAAAAACACAATTGTTTTTGCATGAAATCAATTTGAAAAAACGATTAAGAGGCATCGCTGCTTCGTGAATGAAAGGGGGACAACTCATATCGAGTTATACTTATAAAACCCAGGTTGTTTGTCTGTGTGTGTGTGTTCGTTTATATATGGGATCGGATTTCTTACATTTTTCAACCGATTTCAACAAAAGTTAACTTTTTGGGGGCAGGTAGTGTTTCTTATTGTCTTGCACACTTTTTTTCTTTATTTTCACATTCCGAATGCTCTAAAAATTCCATTTACAAGACAATTGTTTATAAAAAAAATCTATTCAATCGGTAGACTCATAACTATTGAAAACAATGTTTTTGTTTGAGTTTGTGTTTGACCAATTCGTAAAAAAAAATAAAACAAAAAAAACTAATTAAGACATGCGTGTCCGTCAACATTAAACAATAATCTTTGTCAATTTTGTTTTTAGTCTCTATGATGGTCGATACTTGATCTATCTCTTACTGTTACATCCTTGGGCAAGGTCGGGCTCTACTGCTAGTTATACTATAAAATGTATTGCTGGTTATTTTGAATTGGAAGGTATTGCTAGTAATGTTATTATAAATATGTATTGCTTGTAATTTTTTTTATATAAAAATGTATTGCTAATATTTATACTATAAAAAAACGTATTTTTTTTTTACTTTGATAGTGTTTTGGGTTTGTTTGGGGTGGTTACTATTTTCCCATAGTTGGGACCCTAACCGTTGTTACCACTCTGAGTAAAGGTGGACCTGGGAACAGCAGTAATTTAGAGGCTGTTCCACGCTCCTTAAAACCTCCCGCTGGATGTATTTCGCAACAACGGATAGTATAGTTTTAACAATGCTCTAAAGAATATACTCATTGTTTTCAGTTAAAATGAAATTAAGACGAATAATTAGTTAATGTATCTGTTAAACGAAGATATTTTCATCAGTGTAATGATAAATTGATGGGAAAACTATTTAAGAAAAACTTCATAAATTATAGTTTGAGAAGTTAGTCGGGAAAGCTTCTGTTTACGTTAGGAAGATATCGCTTGTATTTTGATAAAATCATGATACAATGCGGATTATGTATAATTACAGGACAACATTAAAATAGAGAATATGTTTACTTAAAAACATGTTAAAAAAAATTCACATATTACTAAACAGAAAAACAAAAACGACAAAAAGAAAGAGAGAAGGAGGTGTGGCGGAGTTGATACAAATTTGCTTCTCATCTTCAACACTTCCTTGATGCGAACTTCATGAAAAACAGTCTTCCAGATGTTTCTTTATAAGTTTTTGTCTTATCAGAATAGTCATTGATTGAAAGAAGTAAGAATTTTCGTAGTAACAGGAAAAGGCCGAGATCTGAAATAGGAATTGGTGACACCAGAACGAAGCAAATATAGAAAGATAAATGGTAAAAGTTTTAACATATAAAAGATAATGTGGTACCTAAACACAAAGGCGCACTGGAAATAGGAAAAAATGTCTTCCAAAAGTAAATCGAAAATTTAAGAAACAAGAAACTATCTTTAGAAACAATGAAGAGAGTGCTAAAGTTCTATGCAATATCATTCACCCATGTAGCCCAAAATACTGGAATCTCACAGATAAAGATGAAACAGCGATATCACTTTACAAAATTATCTTGTGAATGCCATCACAGAATCTCATATGATAACGATCCACAATCTTCTTGAATATAACTCCTAAAGAGGGCTTGGGTATTGTAACACTCATATGGTATATTGAACGCGAGGACGACCGACGGTAACGTGCCTAACAGCTTTGTGTAAATGGATGTCAGATCACATAGAAGGAAGTATATTTTAAAAAGACTACACTGTTAATAGTTCCAGTTCAGAAGGTTGTGGAGAGTCATGATTGCCCAGGATCTCTTGGGACACGATGTATTAAAGAAACAAGTTTTATAGGGATCTGTTCATTGATTTTAGGATTATAGTTTTTGTTAAAAAAATCGGGTTATATTTTTTTTAGACTCTGAAGCCGTATACAAGCATAATGTTGCAGACCGTTTTTTACATATGTAACCAAACTGATGCCACTTTTTTTCAAGCTTAAGCGTTTACAAACACACACTAAGAAAATAGATAAGTGAACTATAATTCACAGATGTTGTGCTCTTTTGCTTAGAGAAGACACTCCTTTAGCATATAACCACTTACTTCGCAGAGGCTACCAAGAATTTTGGACTCGAAGTCAGATTGAAGAAGACAGAAGTTCCTCATCAGCTGGCACCTCACGAAGAACACCACCCTTCTCACATCACCTTCGGAGAGATTGGGTAGTCAACAGTGCACACGGGTCGGATACCTGAAATTCATCATATCCTCAGATACCAAGATCAATAGTTAGATTGAAACATATTCGCGATGTCAACAGAAATGCTTGCCGGGTTATACCGAAAACAAAAATAACCACCAAAAAGTAGAAAGGTCAGTTCATATAGAGCCATTGTACTTACTTCACTCTTCAGAGTCATGGATCATCTGTCGTTATCGTCTGAAATTCTGTGAGAGATTCCGAGAGTGCATTCTCCGCAAAATCCTAAACATGTATTGGAGGGCGTCTTTGTCACAGGTGAAAGTTACTTGCATTGAGGTTATCCTATTAAAGATGCGGTTAGGACCAGTTGTAAGGATGGAGGACTAACACCTGCGCAAGATTATTTTTTTAATCATTTAAACTCAAGCAAGGCAATAACGCCACTATAACGCAAGGGATTAGTGGGTGTTAGAGAATTTGAAAAAGAAAAACACTATTAAAGAGAGAGAGAACAGAAAAGAAGAGGAATTAAGAAGATGGAAGATATCGATTGGCATTGCAGTTACATTTTTGCAGATCAAAGTTGAATAGGAAGCAAAAATTTCGAAGAGAGTTTCACAAGCGAGAAGTCCGACAGAATAACGTATTAGCATAGAAATTACGATTACATATAGCAAATTTAATTGTAAAATAATGAGACCTAGCCGCCAATATAATACTAAGTTTAAAGTCATAATATTTAGAAAACCATAGAGAAAATTTGATCAGACAAATTACCATGAAGATGTTTATAGAAAAAGGGACGAGGAATCTACGGCGGTGTAAACGCGACTAAAGCCGATATGCCAGGTCATGACCAATAACATGCTGCACCGGCCAATAGACAGCGTAACCATAGGATACCTATAAATAAATATAAAGAAACTGTGGTGGGGATTACACCGAATTTTTTACATCGACCATCGTCTGTCGTTTAATTTAGGAACAAACCTGAACTGTCGACTCGATGTTCAGCGAGCCCTAACTTTCTCTGACAATGAAAGGATACATCTAAGGACATAAAGACAACTGTACCAAATGCGTCATCAAGATCGCACCAAAATTGGAGAGAGCAGCCACGTGCTCATCCTCAGGAGACATACGACGGCACTCATCGAAGACCTTCTCGAAGTCATGACATGTAGATGACCTAGACAAAGTCTCACAATATCTTTTGTTTATTACATTAATCCGAATTTAGTAATAATAATTTAAAAAAAAAATTAACTATGTCTCCTGATCACCACTCTTTATGAACGAGGTTCAAGAATTATCATCCAGCTTAATGTCTAGGTCAGGTACCCCTTGTCACATGGGTGAAGTGAAGAAAAACGTATACTTGCAGTAGCAATTTTCAAATAAAAATTCAACTTATCTTGATTCACACTCTAATGTAGGGTACTTAAAAAATCCATTCAGTATTTAAATATAGATTTTCCTACACTGCGCTATCATCAACTTGTTTTCTGAACTCTGAACGAATCTCTCGGTAAAAATAAGCAAATGGTTACCAGCGTTTGATTGTCATGTCGGTTTATAAGTCTTTTTGACTATTTTTAGTGTGTGTGGCCTACGTATTATTAGGATCCCCGTCTCGTTGTTAAATCACTATTCAAATTGAAAAGCTATTTCTTTCGATAAGTCAAATGTCATTAACATAACGACATGGAATTCGGTTTGAAAATTTCTGACACTTAATTGGATCTCACTACGTAGTTGTGGCTTTCCTTTTCCGTTATTTCATGAGGAATACACGATACATATATTCCTCCCACATTAGGCTTATTGGAATCCCAAAAGCGTAACCATTATCTAAATTGTAATGTTCCACATTACCATAAACAGAAATCGTCACTATTAATGTTAACAAATATCAATTTAATGAAAAACATATACATTCAGTAGATAGAAAAAATACATTTTCGAAAATGTCGACCTTAGAAAATTAAGAAAAAATTGTTATCTACTTAGCTAACAACCTTGGAGATTGTTTTCCTGCCACCTTGATTCAATGGAAGTGACTGACTTCTCAAATCAAGTGGTGTTTTCGTATTGCTCAGAGAAATGCCAAGACCCAGTATTCATTGCCCCATGGGCGATGATGTGTATAGTATAATCTTTAAATAACATATAAGACCATCCCCACGATTTAAGGAATTCCAACGTTTTAATCAATTCGATATTGGCCCGTGAACTTGCAGAGAAAAATTACGTTTTATGACAGGTACATCATGGCACGTAAGTCATCATCAAAGGCTTCCGTAACAATGTGTGCAAAATGAAACTGGCATTCTTCCAGTTCACCTGACAATTTTCAGGGCTTCTTTATCTATGTATCACTATAGTTATTAGTCAGTGGTCCGAGCATAGTGGCTTTTTGGAATACCTGTGTTTTCTTTTACGTGATTCGTTCCTTTAAGACATAGGTGATCATAGCTCTACACAAATATTTATCCCTTCTAGCCCTTAGCAAATTTTTCCTTTGATAAATCACCCGCTCTCCTTTTCTCCATCGACTCATATATATATATATATATATATATATATATATATATATATATATATATATATATAAAAGGCAATTTTCGACGGTTTTGCACCAAAATTTATATATATCTGTATATCTCTATCTATAAAAGGCAGGATGTGCGTGTGTGTGTGTGTGTGTGTGTGTGTGTGTGTGTGTGTGTGTGTAACGAATGCACGGCCGCAATTTTCGACGGATTTGCACCAAAATTTACATGCACATGCTCCAAGTTAGCGGGAAGGCCAAGACCGACTTTGTATTTGCCAACTACTATCGATGGTATAATAATAGATTTTTTCATGCTTCTACGGCAGTTTTCATATAAGTTTGCGGCCATTTTCTACTGGCCAGAGTGAGAGCCAATAGCTGGCTGCCACGAATTGGCAGGAAGATTCTATTGGCCAGCGTGAGACCCAACAGCTGACTGACACGAATGTTAACTAGCATGCTAGCATGCAAAAAAAAATCGCTAGCTTCATTCGTCACAAGTGGTAAAAATTTAAGTCTGCATGGCACTTTACTCCAATTGGCTCATTCGCTTACTGAAACTCAACGTTGATTCTGATTCCGCAGAACTGGGTTGGGTGTGAAAAAGTATTTGTTCTTAACACCAGTTACGAGTCCTTTTTTAAAGCTGATCGTTTTGTGTTCATTTTGTTTAATTTTCTTTTCGTAACAGATTTAATGTATAGTATAAAGCTTAGAAAAAAATCGCAGTGTGAGATAAGCAAGAAGTAAGGCATGTAGCAACATCAGCACGACAAAGGGCACTCCTTTAAAGGCAAGGAAGGCAAAAATATTTTAAGTCAAGTTCATAGCGATTGTTGTATGAGTCGTACGATTTTTGAATCAAGCACGGGCAACGCCGGGTCATGCTGCTAGTATATATATATATATATATATATATATATATATATATATATATACATATATATCGCCAGGTAAATGTGTCGCTGCCTTCCCCTATGACTCTTGCCCTCAGTATGCGTCCATGGAATTTCAATTTACTGTTTCTTCCGTTGGCATTTTATTTAAGACTTTCTTGTTCTTTACTCGCCCTGTCCAAAGAAATTTCAGTATCCTTCTATAGAACACCACTTATGCTGCCTGCAGTTTTACTCCACTTTCGTCGGGAGATTGTACTGCAGTGACTATTATATAAGAGGATGGATACCGCATAGTAATCTTACACTATTTCCTTTGTTTGTAACGAGATTTTGCGTGTCTCAGTACCCTGCTTAGTTTTGGAATGCTTTATTCCCTATTCCAATGCACGTTCGGATCTAGGTGTCGCATTTTCCATATGTTCTCTCTTAAAACACTTCTCAAATATTTAAACCTTTGCACCTGATAGATGCAGATATCTCCTATCTGTAACTTATATCTCGGGTTTTTTTTTATGTCGTTGATGTCCATACTTTTTTGTCGTTTTGAAATTGATGTCTAGTCCATTTTGTGTCTTACTTTCTACGAATGGGATTTCCAGGATGCTCTATAGTTTTCCTTCCGATTCAGCAATCAAGACAGTGTTATCTGCGTATCTTATATTGTTAAAATTACACCTACCGATAATGAATCCCGTTAAAGATTCCAGTTCTCCTGGTATAACATCGCTATAAAGCAGGGGTTCTCAACATGGGTGAGATTCACCCCCAGTAGGTAAATTTTGGATTCTCAGTAGTGAATTCTTCTGATGAATTTTGAACACAGTATGTTTAGGGGTGAGCAGAGAATTTATAATATTTGGCCTATCTGGCCTGACACCTAGAAAAAGAGTCGGTAATGCCATTCTGACAAATAGTGAAATGGGTGCGTGGGGTAAGCAAGTCTCAGAACCCCTGCTATAGAGGTTGAATAAACCTTCTGAGAAGACACACCCTTGTCTGACGCTCTTTTCTATTTTTGTCTAGCTACTCAATGTATCTATGCAGCTTGTCTCTAAGTCTGAGAGAGAAGTGAGAACGTCAAATTTGGTGATTCTTGTGACCCTATCATTATATATGAAGCAGCGGATATCCATTGGTAGTTATCTTAGTTCTTCAGTCAGGAATTTGGACTACACACTTTTGGAAGGTTGATCTTTCAACAGATGACATTTCTTCTATGCAAATCTTGATAGACATAATACTGAAATGTAAAAAAGAGACATACTGTAAGCGGCAAAAAGTGAATAGGCAAAAAAGATCGGAAATAGGCACAACAAAAAGTTTTAACGCTTTCTTTTATTTCTTTTATTTAATTAGATACTTTCCCCGACTGTATTATTTTCTTGAGATAATAGTTTTTTGAGGAATCATTTTAAATAGTATTTTAAATGCATTAAAAATGGCTATGTGACGGAAGATCTATAGCAGTCGATGAAAATGTTTTAAAAAAACTGATATCCACATACACCCTTGTGCATGTTAATTGAAATAAAACGAATAATTCCATTATTATTTACCCTTTTTTCGAATTTTTCCAATGAAACATGACTCAGTGCACATGTTACTACTTTGTATGTTCATTACACGAAGTATCTCCTTGCCGATTGACCACAGATTCTCGACTGGTTTAAATCAAGAGAGTTTCCGAGCCAGTCGATAGTACTTTATTTTGCTCACTGATAAGGTTTTTCATTGTGTTTATGCAGCGTTATAATTTTCGTATGTTTCTTTGGAGTAATGTACATCGTAGACAATGGCTGTAGGACAAATAATAGTCAGTAGAATCAGTAGAATCTGAGCGTGATGAAAATCTGATGCAATCATGGATGACACAATATTTTTCAATAACAAACAAATTTCATCATACACCCCGAAAATAGATTCATGTTAATGCACACAATTGCAAAGGGCCTACTCTGAGGAAAAAATAGAAATTGATTACACCCTGTCACTCCAGTGGGTCTAAAACTGACCGTATGGTGAAGGAAACGGAACTAATGCGGTTGTTTCAATTAGTTTGAACATGTGTATACACAACCAAAGATCTGGCGATAAGGAGATGCAAATTGAGTATTTACAAACTATTAAAATCGCAAATCATTCATTACACACCAAATTAGCAAGGTCAATAGCAATATTTGATTTATTACGAATGCAAATATCTGATACTGTTTGCATATTAATTGATTTAATACAAGAGTTAATTATCTAATTATTGGAAATGATGTATATCGAACATATGATTTACAAATATCTCTTTAAAATCGAATAAATTTAGGCTAAAGTTTGCATGTCTCTGATTAGCACTCATAAAACGTAATGGAATTTGAAAACTGCTTTGTAATTGTCGTCTGTCTGTATAATTAATAACTTAAAAACTAAAACAAATGGAGAATTGATTGGAGCCGAGCTAAAATATTGTTATCTATTTTGACATTTAACTTCAGTTTATTAGTGGAAATGATAACTTAAATTATCCTCAGGATAATATTTTAATCTATATTTTTTGTATCCAAGGGCATTCACTATTTATAAAAAGAGAAAGCTAGGCGTCCATAATTTTAATTTAGCCCTTTATCTGTGGTAGAAAAAATGACGTAATATCCATCCACCGGTTGAATGGTGCTAGAGAGAAAATGCCCAGCCACCGTTTGAATTATGGGTAAACACTCGCGTCGTGTTTTGCTATTGTTTTTTTATTTTTTTTATTTTGAAGAGCTAATCAGAAAAGCCGTAATATTTTGATGTCATCGAACATTGTACCACAATTCCCGCGCCATTTCATTGCGTTTTGAGTATCTGTTTTGCATAAGATCGGTTTTTACCATGAAACATGAAGATTCTCAAGCTGGACTGTCAGGAAGCAATCAGGAAGTTATATTTTTTGTAACTATTTTACATCTACCGTGAAACATTACATACCAGTTATTTGCGAATTTGACTGAGGAGCTCAGTCAGACGTGTTAAAATTGTTCAGGGGCGCAGAGCTCAAAGGGTTCAGGGCCCTCGTAAACAAGCCTTCCTATGTTATAATATCAATCCTGCCAACACAAATAAAATATATATAGATATATGACCAGACATAAATAGAGAGATAGATAGATAATTAGTAGACTTATATATATTAACAGAAATAACACAGCCCTATAAAGACGAAAGCTGTTGTAATATGAGTCTAGCTTGGGTACTGAAAGTTAGGTCAAGAGACAAATATGAAGTACAAATAGTGGGAAGTCGCTAGCACTTTACGTCATCAACACCATTTTACCGGCTGGTACATGCAACATCTTCAAACATATCTACCTCACAGGCATTGGCATTTAAAGCCACATGAGACGCTGCGTAAGAATCTGCCTCTTGACCACAATAAATCAATGATCTAACGAGACAGCGATGTCAACGATTGACTTGGTCAATATATTTCAAGAGGTAATTTTTCCAGTCTGTCTTATACAATAATTTAAATTCTGGCTTAGTCTGCTTTGCCTATTTTCGCACAAATGCTCTTGCGAAACGCGTAAATAGATCTTCATTCAGCTATACGTTAAATAGTTGGGGACACAAGACTCTCTTACTTTGGGAGGTAACCAATATGCAATAAAGGTAAACACTGGATTACAAACCTGGGAGAAAGCAATGTGAAACTGCTCTGGTATATTTCACAAGAATGAAAAGCAATCTAATCGCTGAGGAGCTATGATCGTATGTCGTGAAGAGACATGATATTTAAAGAAAATTAGTTTGTTACATGGTTAGATTTATTAAACCATTTCACCCCAAGCAAGACGAGAGTGCCACTAGCACGCAGGGGGGGGGGGTTACAGAGTGAAATTAAGAGAAAGGCGAGTTGTTTGGTGGATAGATGAAGACAGGGACGGGGGTTAAAATCAAGGCATCATAAGATGTCGATTGACAGGGAGGTTTCTCTATGGTGGATAAATAAGAGCAGTTTCGTTTTAGAGGCATTGAAATTTACAAGTCATTTCTAGATCCAATCAACCAGAGTTTGGAGGTCAATTTCGAGACAAACGGCCAGGACGACTTTGTCAGCAATGCCGGATTTACTATTGAAACAGGAGTAAATGGTAATGTCGCTTGCGTAGATATCTACTTGAGAATTGTTGCCACCAGGAAGATTATTCAGAAACAGTGTAGGACCCAGGGTAGAGCCTTCGGGGAAACCAGCGCTCGTACGAAAGGAACTGGAGGAGAATCCGTTTAGGACGATCTTCATTTCAAGGTTTGACAGGAATGATTGGATTAAATAAAGTAATCGTCCTGTGATACCGTTTCCTTGAAGCTTACCGCATCAGGCTGCCATGTCAAACCCAATCAAATGCCTTCGAGATATCAAGAGCGACAACTCGAACTTCGCCGTTATTATCAACAGCTTGTTATACAAATTCATTTAAGGCCGAAGTATGTCAGTGGTAGACCGAGCAAAGCGGATTGTCAGATAGTAGATCACTTAACCAATTAGGCATTAATTAAAACCTCAAAGGCTTTGCTGAAGTATCATAGGAGAGTGACAGGACAGAAGGGTTTCATAGTTCTTAAAAAAAGGACAACAAATGAGGACTTTCAACAGTTTGGAAAGCAAGTGTCAGCGATGCAATAGTTATATAGTTTGGAGAGAACTGGTGCCAGCTCAGGAGCACAATTTTTCAGGACTACGGCTGGTATACCATCGCAACCACTTGCTTTATGAGAGTCTAATTTACAGATGATGTTCAATACCATCGATAGGGTTAAGATCATCTAACTCAATAGAGCCTCAGTTCTAGGAGCATATCAAGTGTGGGTACTCCGGACGATTCGAGTATTGAATTGGATGCGAATATCTAAGCAAAGAATTCAGCCTTATCAGCTGTAGATGTTAGGACTTCGAATTGATTGAGTAGTGGAGGGACTTTGGATTTGCTCTTGTTCAGCAAAGTCTGGCAGAACCGCCAGAAATTTTTAGGACCAAACTTGCGAGATGCAATACGTTGTATCATTCATTCTATCAGCAAATAGTAACTTTGCTTCATTGAGGACACACTTGCACAAATTACGAGTAGAGACAAAAAGTTGCCTGTTGCAATCAGACATGTGGCTCCGGTACAGGCGGAAGAAGTGATTCCTATGGGCTATAGAAGCTGAACATGCAGGTGCGAACCAAGAAGATGATCGCGATTTAACTTAGTACTTTATTGCAGGAATAAAGGCCTCAATATCGGCTTTTACCTATGAGGAAACTTCAGTCGCACATATATGTACGGGATGATTAAAAACTACATTTCAAGGGACGTCGGGAAGGAGATCTCGAAACGTCCCACTCTGCGCGTTGATAAAATAAATATATTCTGTTAGTAGGAGGTTCATGGCAAGAGTTGCAGGGGAAGGAAAAGTTAACAGTCACCACCACGTGATCAGAGTTGCCAGAAGGTTAGTACAGCGTACCGTAACAAGAATCAGGGATCGCGGTAATATAGAGATCGAGAAGGGAAGCGTTATCCTCCGTATTACTGGGGAAACACGTCAACCACATGTGAGAGGCATTGAGTGATTGAAAAGTGCTTGCATGTCAGCGAGGTCAGTTACAGAGTCATGGGCCACATGATATGGCGGGTGTTAAAGTCACCGAACATGAATATGTGAACAAATAGATAGCTGTAGAGAGATGGGCCTGTCTATATTATGTGAAATGTTATCGAGTACACCACAGTCTTGAGAGGAAAGGAAAATGAGATGATTTCGGACATAAACTCCCAAGCTATGCATGTGGATTTAAGATTCCTTTCGAAACAGTGAAAGGTAGCCTGCAATCGATAAAACCGAGGAGGGGATTGACGAGTTAAGGGTAGTCACGCAGAGAGCTAATATATCAGAAGAGAGAAAAAGTGATTCCGATGGGCTATAGCAGCTGAACGAGCAGGTGTGAACCAAGGAGATGAGCGCAATTTAACTTGTCTTGCTGAGATGAAAGCCTCGATGCCGGTTTTTATCCAGGAGACCTCAGACGCACATTTGTGTACGGGGTGATTAAAGCAATATTTCAAGAGACGTCGTGCGGGAAATAAACTGAACGAGACCCAGTCTGCGCGTTGATAACAGAAAGATATTCTGTTAGTAGGAGGGTAATGTATAGAATGGGATGGACAGAGATGTTAACAGATAGTGATAAGATTTGCCAAAAGGGCTGAGTTGCGTAGCACTACAAGAGTCAGCCATGGGTGTAAAACAGGGACCGCGAAGGGAAGAGATAACGACAGGGAAAAGGGGTCCAAAGATCAACCATTTGCGTGAAGAATTGATTGATTGAAATATTATGGGTTTTGGATACCAGCGAGGTCAGTGACAGAATGTTTAAGTCACATGGTATGGTGGACGTTAAAGTCACCGACGACGAATATGTGTGCAAAGGGATGTAGAGAGATGGCCACGTGCGGAAATGGTATCAGTTTTGAGAGGAAGAGGAACGATAGAGAAGAGAAGAGCTAGTTTACTGAATTGAGGAGAGCGAGACGGTTCCACATAAACATGGTCTAGAGATTCCAACGAGAGTTCCCTAGCCAGACGGGAGATGATCGCGGTCTTTGGGTCCTGTCGCTGGATCTAACTAATGCCTTTATCCACTGTGGCATGTGTCCTTGGTTAAGGCGGTGGAGAACTTGGAGAGGGGAATTAACAGGATATAACTGATACCTGACATCCATTAGGTGTGGTACTTGGAACTAGAACAGTCTACTCCAGCGTGCGAAAAAAAAGGGTTCAGTTCGACATTCCAACCACTTGAAGAAGGCCGAAGCGTACAGCGGCCGAAACGTTGTGATAAATGTGGCAACAAAGATGAGGATGATAGTCCGAGCAATGTAAATAGTGTATTTCAATGATTTATTAATGTTTTTAATGTTAACATTTTTGTTGCCTTTCCCGTTTGGCAAATATTCCCTGTGTAAAGAATTTTCAAAAATTCTGAAAGCCTTTTCATTTATTAATTTCTAATAGCGGTTAATCAAAGTTATAGTGTATAATGTGAATAATAATGATTATTACATAATCTCTTATTGCAAATACAAAGTAAATATGTGTAATTAATAATAAAATTGATAATATTCTTACTTCATCATTCTCTATCCTGAACTGCTTTTAAAAGAAACTCAGCGAGTGGTCTAGTCTCTATATAAAAGATGGTGATTACATGGCCCACTTTTTCAATTTGGCGACTATAAATCATTTGAATCAAAAGAAGGAAGTTGTCATTTGTAGGCATAAACTTACCAGTTAATATGAAATTTGGAATGTTAAGCTGGATGCAGTTTTTTGTATTAAAAAATACAAAAGGTCAGAAATTTAATTTAATTTCAGAACATGTAGCAGAGTGTTTTGCACATAACTTAGTTATTATTACATTGTTTTGAGTATTTTTAAAAAAGTGTTTGACTCTGTAAACTTTTCCCATATTATGCTTTTTAGTAAACTGCCTAATTATGTGAAATTTAGAACACCATGTAAAATTCTTAAATGTGTTTCTCAAATTAAGAATTTGAATTAATTTAAATGCCTTATGCCATCCATTATATTCTATACGTATTATGTAAAATATCGTTCATATTAATAACTAGCCGAGAGGACGCACATCGGGCGCACGTTAAGCTACCTGCTGGGGAGGGCTTTTGGGCCTTCAGCCTTTTACCTTAAGAACCCTATGTGCTGATCTTCATAGCTTTTTTTACATTTACTTTGCGGGCAATATTTATTTTCTTTTAAAATAACCATTGTTTAATACCTTCACATAAAGTCACTCTTAAAAGACTAATAGTAATAATAGTACATGTTATACATGTTAATAGCAATAATAATACATGTTAATAGCAATAATAATACATGTTAAAAAAACTAATTAGGGAACCTGATCTCTGTAATATTTCCAATACGTCACATTAAGCGTGAGAGAAAAAGAAAAGCATATTAGCAAGTTTTAATTACGGTTTAATTAGATGATATCAATTTCAATTGCGACGAAAAAACGAAATAAAAGTTTTTAATAAGTATAAATAATAAATATAAATAAAATATAAATAAAAAATAAAAGTTTTTTAATAAAGAATTGTTTCATATTAAAATTTGACTTTAAATGAGGTATTATTTAATTTTTAATCGCGTGTAACTACAGTAGTTACTACCTGTTACTTCAGGTTGTTTATGATTTGCCGAGATCGAAAAACGGACGGACGGACGGACATACGTACTCTGCACATTATATATATAGAAGATGGGGCTCTTTTCAGTAAATCGTTGAATAGTGATTCGTGTGATTAGGAAGAATTTAATACTGGTTGGTAAGGTGTGATTCTCCGTATAAACTAAAAAATTATAGCGAATTTTTAATTGTACTAATGTGCAAACATTTTATAATCCTTAAAATCAGATACAAAATTTCTATTACTCCTGGGATCCAAAATTGAGGAAAAATGTTGGAAGCAGATACACAATCTTCTGAATCGATACGAAAGCACATGGGAATGCAGATAGATGTCTATACCGTATTGTTATTGCAGATTTTATGACTACACGAATCTAAAGCGTAAAGCGAGTTTAGAATCTACATAGAGCGCATCGGCTCGTTATTTATTTCCAATTTTATTCCGACCGTAGGTGTTGGAGACTGATGACTTGTTTGGCTTTGTCTGGCCTTAGTATACAACAATAAGTAGTTAACCAATTGAATTGGTTCTCGAGACGAAATTGCTACAAACTACCTTATGATATGAGTCATTTTGTTTATATGATCGAGCCGCTGCTGAAAATCCTCCTTCTCTTATTTTATTATTGCATTTATAATAATACAGCATCAGTCCACGATGTTTGAAGTGGCCCGTGATTATTTCTATGACTTACAGGATACATTGGCTCGAAACATTTTTTTAATCATTTATTTGAGAAAGTGTTTGTATACAGTTCATAAGCTAGACATTTCTGTAGATGTGGAGCGCTTCGCATGGCATCAATATGAAAGTTTAGATCTGACAAAACTATTCAAGAAGATGACTGATATCATTGTTTAATCTTCTGTTCTTTTTTTTACAATCCTGCGGTTTTGTATAAATCCAAACGTAAAGCGGCTTACTCTATGTTCAATTTTCTTATCTGTATAAATTTATATCGGAGAAATTGATTTGTGAAGATTGCTTTGCGCCAGTTTCAAAGTAGAGAGATTTGCATACCTGTTTTTTTATTTTTGTTTGTTTTGCATATCAGATTTCGAAACATTGGGTTTTATCTAGAACTTTGATACTAACCTCCGGCTCCATCGCTATAGAAGCGTTGAGTAAGAACATTAGCAAAGCCCCGACTATTTATACATATTTGCTAAGACGATGGATACAAGGGTGGGAGTCCCTATCAAAACCGAACACGCTATAATAGCTAATGGATTCGCTTGTGAATCATGACGCAATGGTTGTCATCCAAGATGATCAATTAATATGTAAGTATTCTCATACAGAAAGTTTGAAACTATGGTGGAAACTAATTTGCAATGACTGGGTGAGAAATATTGGAAAAGGCGTGCCTCAATTATTAAATTACTTTGCCATCTCAAATAAACATCAATTCGTAAACACTGATATCGAAATGAGCAAGACATGATTCTCTTCCAATTTCAAATTGTGTATATCATACACGATCCATTGGTAAATTCGCCCGTAGCTGATTCGTTTTGCGCCCAATGTAATAGAGAAAAGAGAAAGACAAGGCGAAATATAGATTACTAATTTAGATAAAGACGAAATTTTTGTCCGAGAAACGCTACTGCCAAGAGGAAGAGATAAACACAGATTTATCTCAGATGAATCTTGTATCCGGTATATTTTTATAGAGCTCTAATTAGGGATTAGGCTTAGAGTCAATGGCTTCGAGACAAGCTCGCTCGCAGTGGCACAGGCGAAGACTTTATTCGAAAGGAAGAAATAGGAAACTTTACACCTAGAAGAATGAAAATAAGAGAAAAAGAAGTTAAAATCCTTCCTAACAGAAACGCTAGATAAGAGTCGTAAGTAATTTTTGCAAATAAAATTTTGTAATCATGTTGCTTACATAAATTCTTCTTGGTAACAGAATGGCTGTATAATAATAATAATAATAATAATAATAATAATAATAATAAGAAGAAGAAGAAGAAGAAGAAGAAGAAGAAGAAGAAGAACAACAACAACAACATCGACATTAACGCACAAGAAAATACGTTGACTAGTAAATTACTCTAGGCTAATATATTCAAGCTCTGCAGATTTTGGCAAATAGTGTGCCCAATATTAGCAATATCTAGCAACAATATTTAATAAATGAAAAAACGTTCAAATGATTATCTCCGACTTGAAGATTCTAAGAAATACCATTCCGCCCTTCAGTATGAGATAAATCTATTGAATACATTCTTAGATATCATATATAATAACAGATAACTATTTGATAACTGTTCAATATATATTTTTATCCTGGAGAGCGGGACTGAGTGTCTGTGTTTCTTCACGTCGGGAAATAAGTCATTTGAACATCTATCTATCTATCTATCTATCTATCTATCTATCTATCTATCTATCTATTTCTTATCTCTTTCTCCCCCCATTCCCTCTCTCTATATATTTTTATACATATATATGTCTTTCAGACATGTTTTTGTTGAATAATATCAACATGTCCTGTCATTTAAATTCTTCAAATTAGTTGTTATATCTAAAATTTTCCAATCTACGGTTTATTTGCCAAATTTCATATTTATTTTTTATTTTAATTTCCCCCGTCCCCTCCACTGCGTACTTTCGAATGTTGCTATATTTGTTTTCACGGATTGCTTTTTATGCATATTTACGCAACCATTTTTGTTCCATTCCGGTGTTATCCTTTTAGCTAGGACCAATTTCAAGTCACTTTTTGTGACGTCATTTAAACAGCCAAACTGGAATTTGCATAGGTATTTTTTGACATAGATCAATATACGATTCAATAAGGAGAAAGATAAATAATCTAATATTGGCTGTTTCTATTTTCTTGCAACAACTCCAGAATTCTGTCTTTTTATTAGCACTGTGCCCTGTATAAGATTTTGTTATCTATTAAAATTTGTCTAATGTTAATATTATTTTTCTTATTATATTTGCATATTTATGTTATAATTTTTTTTTAAATAAATAATTATATATATATATATATATATATATATATATATATATATATACATATATATATATTAGGTTGGTGCATAAATAATGACGGTTTTTGACGTTAAAAAATACGTCAAAAACCGTCATTATTTTTGCACCAACCTAATATATGTGTGTGTGTATGATTGTGTGTGTTTGTGTTACTCCACGTAAGTGGGAAGAAGATATTATAGACAAAAAGTAGTATGCAGTAGAAAAATATAAGCATTCAAATCTTTATATATATATATATATATGAATCCAAATTTAAAGAAGTTTTACATTGGTAGCACAATGAATACATTCAAAGAACGCTGGCGGGGGCATATGCAATCTTTTAATAACAGTGACTATAGGTACATGACTTCATTGTCCAAGTACTTTTGGAATCTAAAAGAAAAGAACAAAACAACTACGGTTAAATGGACATTGATTAAGAAAAGCCGGGCATGTAACTCCCTATATTCCCCATGTTACCTGTGTCTTAACGAAAATTTTGAAATTATTAGATTTAAAAACAAGGTTGATCTCTTAAATTAAAGATATGAACTAACGGTTAATTGTAAACACCGTTATAAATTTAACTTATTATAGGGGTCGTATACTTTAAATGATAATGATATGTAGCTGTAAGTTTAATAGATTATAACTTTTATTGCCTGATGGTCAATCTGACGATATGAATGTGTATGGTATAAATACATAATGTTATTCATTTTTCTGTATGTGGATATATATATATATATATATATATATATATATATATATATATATATATATATATATATATATATATTTGTGTGTAGTTATGTGTATTTGTACTGCGGAATGTGTATGTTTGTATATTAATGTATTAATATGTTGCTAAGTTTTGTATATATATATATATATATATATATATATATATATATATATATATATATATGTATATATGTATGTGTGTGTATTTGTTTGTGTGTATATAAATATATGTGTGTATGTGCGTCTATGTATGTGTATGTATGTGTGTGTGTGCGTGTGTATATATATATATATAAAGTAAGAAGGTAAAAAGTAGAAGAAGAAGAAAAGAGGTTAAAATATTGGTGTATATGTGTATGTATGTGTATTTGTAGATGTGGGTATGTGTGTGTGTATATATATGTGGGTATGTATCCGTATATGCATGTATATATGTATCTTTATGTGTGCATATATGTAAGTGTCTGTATGTTTATGTAGTTGTATATATATATATGCATGTATGTATGTGTGTATATATATATATATATATATATATATATATATATATATATATATATGTGTGTGTGTGTGTAGGTGTATGTGTATGTGTATATATATATATATATATATGTTTGCATGTGTATGTATGTGCATGTGTGCATGTATGTGTAAGTATATATATATATATATATATATATATATATATATATATATATATATATATATATATATATATGAGTATATGTATGTGTATGTATATATATGTATATATGTTTGTATGTGTATTGTTATATTGTGTACCTAAATTTATTTATGTATATTTATGTTGGTATGAATGTGTTTTTATATATGTATGTTAGGATACGTGTATTTTTGTGTTTGCATGTATATTGATGTATGTCTATGCCTATGTATGTGTATGTATGTATGTTTATATATTTTTTGATTAAATGTCATTGTATTTATGTGTATGTACGTACATATGTGTATTTGTTATTATAGATAGGTATTTTTATGTATATATTTATGTGTATCTATATTTCTGTATGTGTGTATGCATGTATGTATGTATATGTATATATATATATATGTGTGTGTGTATATGTATGTGTGTATGTGTATGTGTATATATATGTGTATATATGTGTGTGCGTGTTTACTTATGTAGGTTTGCAGTTGTATATATGTATGTTGATACCTACTGTATATGAAATTGTTTGTGTACGTGTAGGTAGGGAAACTTAGGTATGTCATTACGGCCACATGGGTTAGTATATATGTGTGTATATATGTTTATATTTGTGTATTGCTGTGTGTATATATGAATTTATATGTGAGTATGTGTACACATATATGTGTATATTTGTGGGTTTATATGTGTATATGTTTATGTATGTGTATGTGTACTTGATACAATGGAGATATATACGTATGTATATGTTTATGTATGTATGTGTGGATATTTCGGTGTGTATGTATGTATGTATGTATGTATGTATATTTATGTATGTGTGTGTGTATATGTATATATATATATATATATATGCGTATATGTGTGTGTATGTGTGTGTGTATATATATATATGTATATGTGGACATCGTAGTTACCGATGGGTGTTGACTTTGAAGTCCGATTTTATATTTACATACACTATTTTAATATATTAAATAATATTATTTTTAATCATTTTTATCTTTGTATATTTACTCGCTTAAGTTAGATTTCAATAGGTTGTTAACATTCATGTAATGACATTTTCTGTCTTAAATAATTATCGGTTGTGGTATCCGATTGTCGGAGTCAATGTCTGTGGATGTGTGTGCATGTATTTATTGGTATCTATGTGTATGGAAAGTGCATTCACTTTTAATTGTGTATGTATGTACGTGTGTGTTGGTTTTCCACTTCCCCCTTTTTTCATGACAGACCGTGAAGATGTTCTCTGTCTTGTCTCTTTTTGTGTGTGTATATATATATATAAATATGTCTTGGTGCTTATATATTAGAATCTGATTGCGCTTGTTTTACGCGTGAGTTTATGACCCCATTTACACACCATAAGGATTAAAATGTATACATTGTAAAAAGACCGGATATTAAAAATAGCTAAAGTAACTTCAATGAAGAAATACATTGAATAACATATATATTTCTTCTTTTCTCCTCAGTAATTTTATAGTTGTAAACTTAATAGCGAATAAATTTTAAATTTTAATTTTGTAATGAGCAGTTTTAAATTTTAATAATAAATTTTATCATATAATTTAGTAATTATTGGTTGTAATAAATTATTTTTTAATACTACCCATATTTTAAACATCTGAATAGATATTATAACATAACTTCGTTATGAAGCTTTTTCAATTTTCCTATACTTGTGTTTTTATTGGTCCATCTAGCCTTTGTAACAACGTTTTCCCCTTGCGAAGGATTGTTAATTAATCTGAAACTTTTAAAACCATTTATTTTACATTCAACGTCATCACTTGATAAGACACCGAGGGTGTTGAAACAAAATGGCTATTTTTGTAGTGATTTTATAACATATTTATGTTATAATTTTTTTTTTTAAATAAATAATTATATATATTCACCGGTAAAGTATTCTATTATTCTGTAGATGACCTTGATGCAAGGTGATGACCTTGAGTCAAGGTGATGATAAGCGACGCCACACCCTAATGAGATTGTTCTCGTTAATGATGTCTATAACTTCAACTGTCTTGTTTGTTATATTAGGTTGGTGCAAAATTAATATCTTTTTTTGACGTATTTTTTAACGTCAAAAACGATATTATTTTTGCACCAACCTAATAGCAATATCGCGATAGTAGTCTGCTCTTTATAAGATGTGGAATTTATCCTCAAACGACGAGCTGATATGCTTGCGCATAGTTACATTTTGTATTTTTCTAGAATTCTCTTAATTTAAGCGATTGAACTTTGAATGCTGCAAGTATCCTAGGCAACGTTCCCTGTGATACATATTGTAGTATTGGTTATGCCGAGCTATGGTTGCAGCACATCAAAAGGTGAACGAATACTTGCTGTTCGGTTTTAGCTAGAATTTCTTCTGGAATATAAAACTCTATATTTCAGTAAGGATCCATTCCAAGATGAAGTCGGCACTTTATGTTGTGGTATGTTTGAAGAAGGCTGAGGTAATATAATATTTGTTGCTGTCCCAGTCGGCTTTTTTTTGTAAAGGTAAACTTTTTATGGAATGGTATATTAGGAGGTTGTCATTGATTTGGCATCACATTTGACACTGACTAGTGATTGATCTGAATCTTTTGAGCGAAGGACTTTTTTCCGATGCCTTGTGGCATCTGGAAACTCGAATGAGTTCCTCAATGGTCTGTGTTCTTTCGAAGGCTACGGAGGAATTATCTACCGTCTTCATCAGTTCGAGTGGACTAACAATGTGTTGTGGTAAATTTTGAAGTCACCGCAAATATGATAGCTACACCATAGATATTAAATGGGGATATTATGAATCGTCTCAGTTCCATCACCCTGAGGATAATACAGAATGAGAATTTAACTGTGCATAAGTGAGACGTAGAAAAAAATTGGGGTCTCATGGAAATCTGTCCTTAATATAGCCAACGGAGATCGTGGCCCTGGCAATTTTGTTGGTCATGTTCAGCAATTAGTGTCCAGGTTGTGAGTTTCTGCAGTGAGATAGCTGTATTAATATCAGATTAAACAGCAATAGTTTAGGTTTTGCCGCGAGAAGATGAAGTAACACCTCTAGAAATTTCTAAAGTAGATTGCTCACATTTGTGTAGGAGATGGTGGGCATGGGAGTCTACTTTTGTTTCCCTGAGTTTGGGTTTGATTTTTGTCGATTCGGTTGTGTCGATATTTAGAAACGGCGTGATCGGTAGGAGACTAGGTAATGAGTATCCCCAACAGGAAATGCATGCACCAACAGACTAGATTGAAAAGTACGTAGGTACAGCTGTGACCCTATATTTCCTCATGGCATCAGGTGGCTCCACCGGATACTACTGCCCACTCCATAATATATTCTCTCTATAACATCACAATAGCCCCGATATTATACACCATCTGATATAATAACCACATTCCAAGTTACTCAAAGTTCCCAATCCCTGACTGTCAGGTGAATAACATCAAAACCCAGAAAACGTTTACATTCAGTAACCTTAAAGAAGGAACAAATAAACCATGAAAGTGTATACAGACGTGATAACCTCTGTGTACATGCCGCTTCTACCCCGAAAAAGGCAAAGGAACTTCATGAGACAGAAATATGGTACCGGTACATCAGGTACTGAGTAAAGTTCGCTCATATATGAAGACTAGGAGATGTGGGTAACATAGGTTGATGGGATGTACCAGTATCCAGTACCCCATTGGATATAATGTTATAAAACAAACAAAATCTGTTTTACATGCATATTTATCTATTATGCAGCTGTGTACAATTAATTATATGAAAAGTATATTTATTCAATAGTTAGAAATACAATAAAGTAAACATTTTTATGTGTACGAATATTTGTTTCCCCCATTGTAAATGAAAAAACTAAAATCATAAATTCTGTTCCTGTCTTGAAATGTTGTAGTTTCATTAACATTTAGAAGATAGGAAATCGCGATTGCTGTTGCATTTCAGTTTTTGAGGACTGTAGTTATCAAGGAAGCAAATAAACGGGAGGTATTTTCAACGGCGAATTTTGCAAGCTTTTTTTTTTCGTTGTGGTTAAAATGATGTAGATAGTGGAAAATGTTTTTTTAATGTATCTCTCTTCTTCATTTAGGTATTCCGGGTTACATATTCTAAGGGCTTTGATTTAGAATCTCTGACTAATTCAGATTTATGTTTTAGTTATGGTGGAAATAGATGCATAAAACGAGCTTACAAAATCCACAATGCCAAAAACACACCACCAATGATACTTTTAGCAAGATTTACACATAATTCATAATCCTACCGTCCCAAATCATTTCTATTAAACCTTCAAACGAATTAGTCATCCGTAATACTAGGATCGTCACCACCACATCCAAGACAATCTGCGATATAATTAGGAAGAAAAATAAACACAACACCGTTTCAAAGGTCAGATTTCATCAAATAAATTGTTTACAATGTAGAAATGATTATGCCAGGAAGATATAACGTGATCTAAAATCCAGCATCTATGAACACAAGAGAAACTTGAGTTTGGACAATCGATCTAACACTCTCGTAATGCATCGATATGATGCTAGACATCACTTTGATTTCACTAACGCCACCCTAATTAAAAAAAAGAATATAATTCTTTAAAGAGAAAATACGTTGAAAACTTAAATTTTACCAAGTCTGTTTTACTTTTGAGCGTGATCTTCCGGCCATGAATATTGTATTCAAGCATAAAAAATAGTTGCCTTTTGGTATGGACCTCTTTGGTGTGAACCTCAGTGTCAACATATATATATATATATATATATATATATATATATATATATATGTGTGTGTGTGTGTGTGTGTGTGTGTGTGTGCGTTTGTGTGTGTGTGCGCGTTTGTGTGTGTAATATTAATAATATATATGTGACAAAAATGAAGCACTGAGATTAAGGTTCAAAGTTTGGATGCGAGAAATAAAAATGGGACACGGTGGAGTTTATCCAAACATTTTGGTGGGTGGAAGGGGAGTGAGATGTTGAACATAGAGGAAAAAGGCTTATAACCCACCATCAATCAAAATTATCAAATCTAAGGTTTTTTTCACAAAGGTTCGCAAAGCTAGAAATCAAACAGGGAACGGATTTTTACTAAAAATTCCTTCCACAAGTAGGAATCTACCCAGCCTCAAGAACTAACGTTGGTTGCTTTCTCGAGAGTCTGTACTTTATAATGCTCCATAAGTTTTCTATGGTGTTGAGGTCAGGAGATTGTGGCGGCCATGTTACCTGCTTCTCATCAAAGTATTCCTTCATCAATTTTGATTTGTGACAGGAAGTATTGTCCTGCATAGAAATGAGCTTGGTGGGGTCGATTTGCACCCTTTTATCAGAAGGGAGCAGACAAGACTCTACTATTCTCTTGTACTGCTCGCCCCTGAGGGTCTTTTCAATAGGTTTTAAGAAACCGGTTCCATGAAAAGAAAAACATCCTCAGAACATTATAGTGAATGCATGTTTGACAGTACTTACTGCTAAATTCAAAGAGCTTTCAAAGCCTCTTCTTCGGATTTTAGATCGGTTATCCCTTTATTTTAGCTCAACTTTCGTTTCATCGGAGAAGAAAAAAATTACTAAAAGAAAATCAAGTGAGTCACTTTAATCGAACAGGACTGTATATATATATATATATATATATATATATATATATATATATATATGTGTGTGTGTGTGTTCTGATAGGTTTTAGTGTTTGATATTACTGTAGTTACATGCGTTTTTTTTTCTGAGCAGTAGATAATGTAATAGAACTGCGTTTTATACATAGCGAAGCACGGTTCATTGGGGATTAAGAAAGCCCCGGATGGGAGGAGATGTGTTATCTCTATGGCATACTGTGATTGAAGAGAGAAAGAACATAAAGTGTGTATGTAGCCTTTTCTTTTATACTGCTTTATTCAACGCTACCTGACGGCCCTTAGGAAAATTCCTCGGACACAGGAGTAACAGGAATCTGACAAATCTTGTATTTCACTGAGACATTTTTTTGTTGTTTTCAGTTTGAAACATTTCCCATGAGAACAACAATATATCCAAGTTTTTAAAGAGAGTTCTTAGTCCGGCTGAGAACTTTTTACCATCTTATAAACTAAGATATAACATTTCTTATTTATGATGAAGGCGTTTTCTTTTGATTTCGATTCAAATTATGCTTGCAAAATATTAATCTAAGTGTTACTGTAGAAGCAAAATAGGTTAGATGAAAGAAAATCTGTCAAAATTTAAAAAAAACAAAAAAAACATTCATATTTTTTGTTTTATGAATCCGCTGAAAATATAAAAGAAAGAAATGAGTGTCTGACTTGAAATGGGCGATTACTTGTTTCAGTTTAAAATCTACGGTGTGTTTTTATTCATCCCACGTGTATTGCTTTAATGTCTTTTCAACGCTGTAGTTTATTCCCCCGACATACAATTTGTTGCGTTATCTTCAAAGGCAAACAGTGCGCACAACTCGCTTTAAACATTCAGTTGAATGCACGCACAAATCTTTCAAATACCTGCGACCATTTTTTTCCTGGCACCTGCCGAGGAAGACCGTTGTGTGTGAAAGGATACGGGGACCATTAAATCCAGCCTCCTCGGGTTAATCACGCAAGAGTAACGAGCAACAGGTAATGTTCCTGCGCTTGCACAGAGTAAAAAAATAAAACGAAAAGGGACGGCTTATATTTGCCGCCTCAGCCATATTCAATTCCTCGCAGGTTGGCACGCAAGGGAATCGTTTGCGTCCAATCTAATTGGAAGAAAATGGAGACTATACAAAACAGGTATTCCAGATATACATGAGGAACGCCTCACATGAAAGAATGCGAATGTCCAAAGTAATTGATAAGCATTGACTTAGCGGAAGCAGCATTAAACCGAGAATTGAACTTACTGTGAATGGCTTGGGAAACTAGGAAAAGAAAATAACTGCCTTGCCCACTAAACCGTGATTATGATAAACATATAACATAAGAAGATAGCTTGAAAAGTATATAGGACGACTATGAATGTGTGATTTTAGAGCTGTGGAATCTTGTATGCATTAATATCATTGTTTCTAGTCTGACATCTGATGGTTCAAAAAATTCATCAAAAGTAATTATTAACGCACACTATTTACATTATTCGGACTATTGTCCTCATCTTTGTCGCCATATTTATTACAACGTTTCGGCCCTTGTACGCTCCGGCCTTCTTCAGGTTGTTGGAATGTCGAACTGAATCCCTTATTTCGCCCGTTGGGGGGAAAATGTTCTAGTTCCCCGTGCCATGTCTAATGGATGTCAATTATCAATTTTCTGTTAATTCCCCTCTCCAAGGTACTAAACTCATATTCTTTGGGTCCTGTCACTGGATCTAACCAACGTATTTATCCACTGTGCCATGTTTCTTTGAGGAAATATAGTCAGATACTAATTATTAACCATTTCTCTTAGAGGCTGAAAAAAATAGGCATTATGTTTTTTTTACCTGCAGAAAAAAAAATTTAGCCCGCAAGGACATTGATGCTGACATGGTGGCTATAGTTGGGGATGACGCTACAACTTTATTATTAGTGCAAAACTGGGCAGCTCAATTTAGGAGGGGGAAGATATCTCTAAAATAAACAAAGCTCTGGAATACATAGATCAGGTTCACCTCACCGTGATGGTAAACAGGCGACTGACTCTAAATCAAATAGCTAATGCTATTAGCATATCCAGTGAGAAAGTTGAGAATATTCTACAGAAGGATCTTGGCATGACGAAGCTTGATATTCATTGTGTGTCACATCTTCTGAGACCCGATCAAAAGTGCACCAAACCCACAAGAAAATCTGACATTGTTTGAGGCATACAGCATGTTCCCTTGAATGTTTCCTAATCCAGGAAGACAGCTGTGTTCATCACTTTGAGCTAGAGAGGAAGGGACAATTCATGTAGTGAAAACATCAACTTTCACGTGCCCCAAAGGAGGCCGTGGTCATTTCAGCTGCAGCGAATGTGATGTCTTCATTAAGTTTTATGCAGAATGAAATGCGTTTTTTGATTAAGTAATATGCCAACTTTCTGATGCAGTTACGAAAGCCTATCTATACCAAACACCCAGCAAATCTGAGGAAAGGAGTTTTCTTTAATCAAGACAATATTCCATCACACAAGTACTTCGTTTCAATGGCTTCTGTGCAGGACAGTGGCGTTGAACTAGTTGATCACCTGACCTATTCTCGTGATTTGGCGCCATCTTGTTATCATCTGTTCCCCAGCATGAAACAATCATTTTTGTTGGTAACCAGTAATCGCAGTGACGTTGACGTTATATCTGCTTTTAATGAGGTTTTCTTTATCAAAGCTTCTTTGCGAGTGGGATTCAAGCACTGTAACACTAATGAAGGACTTTTTTGAAAAATAAACCTCATTCGAGCTCATTCCATGAGATTATCTTTGTCAGCCTATTAACTTTTCACCCTACTATTGGAGTAACCGTCTTTATTCAACAAGTTCTCTTTCGTAACTTGTATTTTACTTAAACATTTGTCTTGAGGTCTTTGTCCAAAGAACCTAATTACACTATATTTATTTTTTTATATTCCGTGAGCATCCTTAGCTCTCTAAAAATTCCTATCCTATGTAACTGAATTATATTTATCCAATTACTTTCATTACAAATACTTTCGCCATCAATTTACAGAAGCTTGTTAGGGAATTCACTCGTTGTTTCCATTGGCTCTTCTTAATTTCGTTATGCCCTTTGAGTGTCAAATTATCCAAGTCCACTTCTCTCATCATATGCCGCATAACTTTAACTACTTACTTCTGATTCTAGAAAGTTTTGTTACCATGTTCCTTAAAACTTCATTGTTGCTCACATGTTAGGTTTATGGTATTTTCAGCATCCTTCTGTAAGAGCACATTTCTTTTAGTCGCTTCTTCATCTCTGAAAAAATTGTCCATCATACACTCTCTTATTGGAAGATTGATATTGCATAATATTTGAAGTATTATGTTCTTCGTTTTCAACAATATTTTCCGGTTCCTTAATGTTATGGTCCTGTTCCTTGTACCACGGTGATAGTCCAAGGTAGAACCAATAAAGAAGAACTCGAGCACGTTTATGGAATAACACAGATATATTACAAACAATACGAACAATCAGGTTAAGTAGTAATTGCCTGAAAGCGACTCTGTTTCGGACTGCCTCTGACTCGACTGACTGACTGACTCGCTCTGACTGACAGACTCCTGACGGACTTCTGACGGACCTCACTCCAGACTTCAGACTGAACCCCCTGCTTCCTCTTGAGGCGCAGTATTTATTACGTATGGAATAGTCCATTATGTTATTATGGGTAAGATCCCATAGCACATAATACTTTGCTTAGCTTTTGAAAAGCACCTAGGTTTATCACAATTTAGTTTTCAGATTTCAGTGTCACATATTCATTCGTCTGTCAAAACAATTCACTTGAAGTTACTTTCATATACATGCCTGATTCATTAGAATAAATCCTTTTAATTGCAAAATCCCTATTATCTCTCTCTCTCTCTATATATATATATATATATATATATATATATATATATATATATATATATATATATATATATAGTCAATTAAAAGAAGATACGTTCTTCCATGGAATCGAAACAGACGTAATTCTTCCATGTTACAAATATTAAAAGAAAGTTCCACTCAGCTTATTCTCACTTTGTGGAATACTCTCTTCTGTGGGTACCTGTTTAACCGCTTCAATTATCTTGAAACAGCTCTTCCGGTATGATTACCAAAGTCCAGTAACATCGAGTTTGTTTGGTACCTAAATGGATGGCCGTTTGCAAATACCAGGTATTGTAAACTTGGATGTATCGGTGGTGTATTGAATAATGGCTCGGGATTTTTAATCCGTGAGCCGTGTACCATTTGGGATCATTATACTCACTTACGCGCAAATACCTCAAGAAAAGTTATGAATTCACCTCCTCTCCCCTAGTTATGGGTTAATTTATAAGAATTGTATCATTAAATCATTACTCTCACCAAAATATTCTTACAATCTAAAATTATTTTCTGTTATAACCCTTTGCAGGGTATTTAAACCTGCAAAGGGTTGATAAGCCGTAGAAAACTAATCTAAACTCCTACCCGCTTCAAGTCCAACGACAATAGTTATCTATCCGTTCTATCTTCAGAATCTTCACTTCCAACGACCCTCAATTCTTTTTTTCGTCTGCGAGGAGACTGATCAACATTCACTGTCATATAGGATGACATATATTATGTAACAATTCTGTATACTTTTCCTTGTTTCTAACAAAATTTTCCTGTTTCTTAATACTATGTTTAACTTTCGAAAGGGATTTTTCGATATCCCAATGCGCCTTCGGTTTGCAGTGTCACACTTTTTCTTTCCGTCCTTTGTTAAAACCCTTACCTGATATTTAAATTTTTCCACTTGTTAAATTTTGATATATTAAATTTGTATAATGCATGTTGAGCTGTTGCTTTTGATAAGAACCACATATTCTGTTTTCTTCCAATATCTTCTGTTGTTAAGATTGTGATCGCCACTAATGATTCCTAGTTGAATAAGTCCAGTGAGAAGACACATCATTCTCTTAAAACCGTTTCTAATTTTATATATTTTCCGAATTCATTTGCCATCCCCATACAGGCGGTTTACTGTCATTATAGGTTCTGGATTATTCTTCCTTCCTAAATACCAGTAAGTCAGCCAGTTCCAAAATAATACGCATGTATGTTTTTATACAAAGTCATCAGTTGTCTTGTGTATGCATTTTTTATATTGCCTCGCGCATGTTTCTGGCACATGTTCTTGGCATTGATTTTTGTGCTTATTCTCTTGGTTATTGTTGCATCTTATGTGCGTACGCTGTTTTGAGTTATTTTTTTTATTTTAAATACCTGCGTATCGATTCATTATAGTATTGACATTTAATTCTATACATAAGGCTTGTTGAGAAGAAAGTTATAATCAGAAAATGAAAAGTGTAAAGTGGAAAGGATTAAAGGCCTAATATGTAGAAAAATAAAGCAAAAAGCGAGAGAAGATAAAGACAACTTTATCAGTAAAACAAAGACATTAAAAATGAATTGAAAAGGAGAAAAGTTGAAAGCTGTCGTCGTGTTTTAAAGATACATGGAGTATTAAAGCAAGGAGATCAATAATGAATGTCTTTCGTTCATATACAACGTTGAAATGAACTAGAAATGTGTAAGTGATATTTTAAAAAAAGAGATAGGCGTAACAGACTTGAAAAAAGTAAGTGTAAGTTTTTTTTAATACTAATGTCTATCCGATTCAAGGCCCAAGAGCTTTTAAAAGGTTACTCGGTGATTTTGTATTAGTGTAAGAAAGGGAAACAAATGAACAATTTGTAGTTAAGCAGGAAAGATGGCGATTCTCCCTAGACTTGAAGGATGGTCGGATAACGACAGAGTTGGGTACTGGGAGCCAGGGACAACACGTCGGAGTCCTGACACGCGCAGATTTCCATCCAATCTGTGTTTAAGGAACTTAAGCATAAATTATGTTTATCAATCTAGCTAGCTTGAATGTGACGGGCTTGAAAGATCGAGGTAAGCATTACCGCCAGCTTCATGATCTCTTGTTCTTTGGAATGGATATAGCTGCTGTCCAGGTAACACACTTTGTTATCTGGACAGAATGTTAGTGAAAAGAGTCGCTCTATATTTACTAGATTGTCCCTCGTTCCACCGTTTAGACTATTCGGATTAGAGACTCGTCTTTTACCAGATGGTGTTAGTTGCTAGGCCTAGAATAGCTGGACACTGAAACTTTAATCAGTCCTTTCTGGACAGTCGGGTCTTTCATCAACAGCTGCAGCAGGAATTAGTGAGGGCGGTTATTAGGAGTAGGTGGTGAGAGAAGGTTAAGGCTAGCATTATGTCCTTCATCAATGAATATAGCCAACGACTCACTGTAGATAAGTATAAAAACAGGATATCAAACGAAGCCGTGAATATGGGCGGTGAATTGCGCAACGAAGAGATCCATCGAGAGGTTCCGATCAATAAATTCGTGAGTTTATTATCACAGTGGGGCCGTCTCTGAGGTAGACCAAGGACATGTGAGAAGCGTTTCGGTGGCATTTCCGTTTTACCAAAGAGCCTGGTGTCAGTGGCGACGAGTTTCTCAGCTATTTATCTGATTTTTTTCAGCTATCGCTGACTGAAGCGGCTAGCTGCGAGGGTGAGATCACAGAGGGCAAAGTTTTCTTGGCATTGAAGGTCGGTAGAGGCAAGTCTCCCGGACTTGATGGTGCGCGCAACGAAATGTACTTGAGGATGTCGCATCTTTGTCCCGATTTTGATAGTGGTTTTCAACAACTGGTTCCGGCAGGGGTCCATCGCCGACCGGATTTCCACGGGTGTGATAACGCTGTTGAAAAAGGGCAAGGGTGTTGGGCGGGATATAAATGATTACAGACCCATAACTCAGCTAAACACAGAGTTAATGATTTTGTCCATGTTCCTGACGGAGCGGCTGCAGTCAGTTGTCGCGAGCTTATTGGCATCAGAACAGATTTGTACTGTGAGGGGACGAACAATTCAAAACTACCTGCATCTGATCCACACGATCGTAGAGGATGTAAAAGACGAGAAGCGAGCCGCGCTGATCAATTTGGATAAGTCCAAGGTATTTGACAGAACTGACCATCATACCTGGCTGATGTCCTGCAGGTCGCTGTATTCGAGCCTCCTTCTGCAATTGGATTAGTCACCTGTATCTCTCCCCCAATGCTGTGGTACAGGTGAACGGAAGCGGTCGTGCACTTTCCGCTGACTCGGTCAGTCCGACAGGAGTGTCCACTGTCGCCCTTACTTTACGCTTTGGCGATGGAGTCCCTCGTTCGCCGGCTAAGAGACAGGGTGTGCAGTCCGGACCTACGCAGAATCGCGGTTTTCCCTGGAAGAGCTCGAGCTAGGGTTTCTGCTTATGATTTTTCCATCTTCGTCTCGTGTCGCAACAGCATTAAGGTGGTGAAGAAGGTGCTCGAATGGGACGAGAAGGTGACGGGGGCCTGGATTAACCGCAATAATTCTTTCGGTTTGCGGTTAAGTGTTTGGAAGGGGGTCACGCTTCTGGGGCCCGGACTCCAGCTGTAGAAGTATTGCTCAGAAGTACAGGCAAAATTCATAAAGTCGGTTCGGATTTGGCTTCGAAGGAGGTTGTCCTTAGAGGTATGGCTGAGGCGTGTGCCACATGTCTTGCCCTTCCTCCCCAACCGGCTCGCTGTACCTCCTCTTTGCTGTGCCCGTATGGAGGCGATCGAGCGTTTGATGATTACACTTTTGGGGTGGTCGCAAATATTGGGCCCGTAAAGAAGCCTGTTACCTGCGTCCGTGTTATAGGTAGGAGTATTGCCATACCTGGCGTGTCATCGCCAAGACTCAATGTCGGCTTTCCTACGCTGCATTTTGACGGAGGACTTGATTTTGGGGCCGAGTGTTAGGGACGCCTTACCTAGGCTTGCCATCACTTACCATTTCTTGTTTGACCGTCTCACCTTCTCGGCATCAGAGTTGCGCCCTTTTTGATCTTGGGCACCGGCGGCGGATTATCTCAGAAACCCTGAATTTTCGCTTAGCTGGCGATTGATTCGGCACATGTTGCCTCTCAATGGAGTAACCTTCAGATAGGGTGAGGTACATTTGCCAGATTGACATCAGTGTGACCTTGGCTTAGAAGAAACGGCTTCTACGATTGTCCTCAGGTGCGCCCTTTCTGGGATTATGTCGGCGAGTTGACGGCTCGCATCGCTCCCGATCGGCTCGTGTCCATTGATCTTGCGTACAGGTGTAACAATATGTTGCTGCCGTTCTCCGCGGTAAAACGGATGGTGTTTTTACGTTGCTATCCGTGGATAGAATTGTGGTGCGGACGTTAGGAAAGGAGGGGATCTTGCAGGATGAACTTTATTCGCATTAGGATCTGGTTGTTTTCTTTATGCATCAGCTTAAGGTAAAAATAAGATCTGATAGAAAGCATATGTTTTCAACAGATTTCAGCGAAAGTTGAGAGACTGAAGCGAGTCTGGTTCGTGTGGACGGGGCTAGCCTTGATTTACTCCTATAAGTCCCCTTGATGTAGCGGGGTAGTTTTCTGTGAACTTTCCCCTGGTTAAGTAAGCACTATACTGTTTTCCTAGTTAATGTGAATAAGTATTGTTCCACTCGATTTTATTATGATCAATGTCGAGATTCCTAATCTCCCCTGTTTGTTTTTGTTCCCTGTTTATATCACTGCTGGGTCAGCATTTGTTTTTTCCCATTCTGTCATTTATTTTTTCCCCTCCCTATTCCATTATTGATTGTGCTGCTGGATTCTGTCTATCCGCAGAAGAGATCAACGTCTTTCATTATACTGAGGAGTGATCTCTTTGTTTTACATTTTAGTTTGTTTTCTGGGTTTTCCCCCTCCCAATCATTTCATTAATCATGACATTTCTATATATTTTTGGTAAAAAAAAACCCCCAATAACCCGAAAGAGTGGAAAAAAAGAGCATTTTGAACTCTCATCAGATTTTGATATCAAGGGGTGTTGTGAAGGTCCCCTGTAAATATTCGGTATTTTGGTGTATGTTGGATCGAGAGGTGATGGATAAGTTCTTTTGGTGAATGAGCAAAATGTAATCAATGAATGTGACGCGAATCTGATTAACTAGGATAGGTAATGAAGATCCCCCCGCCATTGTGTCACAATTCTGTATGTTGCAGAATAAATAGTCTATACTATTTCTATATACTGATCATTATACTTATAACTATTCGGTGATTACTATTTGAACAAGTATTATTAGTGCGAGTATTACTGAAGGCGTTACTACTACCAGTATCTGCGTTTGCACAGTCTCGTCTACAGCGAGCATTTCAGAAGTGATAACGAGCGTTCGTTGACCTACCGAAAGTTACAACGTGAGAGCGTCTAATATCGCAAAAAAAAAAAATGAATGAAAACAAATGATAGGAAATCGAACAAAGGAATGAAAGGAAAAATGATACTATTGCGTGGTAAATGTGACTTGGAATGGATAATAGCTATGACTGAGAACCTTCTCCTGGTACAACTCACTTCACTCTCAGTAAATTGATCGTTTATATATCCACTGTTGTTAAGTCAGTCATGTGACTAATGGCGTCCTTCTGTTGGCTCTGTCAGAGCACAGATAATTATTTAACTTATTCTAAAGTTTGGAAATCCTATCTCAAAAAATTACACTAATTTCCTCATCTTTGTCGCCATATTTATTACAACGTTTCGGCCGTTGTACGCTCCGGCCTTCTTCAGGTGGTTGGAATGTCGAACTGAACCCTTTATTTCGCTCACTGGGGTAGACTGTTCTCGTTCCACGTGCTATGTTAAATGGATGCCAGTTATCAGTTATCTCCTGTTAATTTCCCTCTTAAAGATCTCCACTGCCTTAACCGGGTATTGAACTCACACTCTTTGGGTCTTGTCACTGGATCTAACCAACGCCTTTATCGACTGTGTCATGTGTCCTTGGTTAAGGCAGTGGAGAACTTTCAGAGGGAAATTAGCAGGAGATAACTGATAACTGACATCCATTAAACATGGCCCGTGGAACTAGGACAGTCTACTCCAGTGGGCGGAATAAAGGGTTCAGTTTGACATTCTAACCACCTGAATAAGGCCGGAGCGTATAACTGCCGAAACGTTGTAATAAATATGGCGACAAAGATGAGGACAATAGTACGTATAGTGTAGATAGTGTACATGATGCCTCATCTCAGAAATATATCCCAAAAATTAAAATATAACTGTTCCTTTATTTGGAAATATTGGATTATATTTAACAGCATTGCATTATTGTGTGCATAACTCATATAAAAATATATTAACTGATATTGAACAGTTATTCAAAAACAAAGTATTTCTTATTTAACACAATCTTCAGTCAGAAATTCATCAGGGCTGCAAAGCTTTTACATCGGTCATCATTCGTTGTGTACAAATTTTTCTTATTCTTTCTTGCAGTTAATCCGAGGAGGAGTATGTTGTACTTGGTGCAAACTTTCTTTTGCTAAAATTCCACAGATTCTCTAGTAGAATATATAGGAAGGTCATTCCAAGATATTGGTAGCATGTTTGTAAAATAGTGATTTTAAATAGCATGCCATCTGATATATTTCCTTTGAGTATATTTTACAGATAATACAAATTTGTAATATCGTTTAATTGAAAAAAAAACAACCTTTATATTTTGGGGATTGAAAAGATTCGTAAAAACCTGCTCTCTACACAGCTATCAAAACTTTAAAGATATACTCTCGATAACAAGAAATGAAATAATTACATTAGAAGTTAAATAAGTTTGTTATCGAGAAAACCTAAAAGCTGCTCTCAAGATGAATATTGTCAATAATGTTATTTATTTATAACGAGGGCGATTACAAAGGGTTTATTGAGAATTATCTTAAAAATTAAGAAGGCTTTTGTTGATCACGTTTTCTTAGATTAAATAGCATTTTTTCTGCAAATATCATTCGCATTTCTAATGCTGATATTCAGATGTGTAAGGTTGCAGAAAGTGATATCGGTGAGACAAGATAATTGTCGTCTATTGTGTCGCGTTTGCTTTTGCCTCACACTTAATGTGATTCACTCCATACAAGGGTGAAGAGCCCCTCAAAGTAGAGGCTTATTGAATGAGTTGCAACAAATTAGTATAAGAATAAGAAAGGAAGACGAGCCGATAAAGATTTAGTTTGTAGCTTTCTTAGAAATTTCCACGTGATGAGCTCTCACAAAAAGCAAGATTGAAAAGTGAATAGAAGAAATGTTAGGTCTCCATGCTGTTATGCATACCAAGTTCCCGTCATCTGTGATGGATTTGGGCATAAAATTTGAATTCCTAGGTTTCCTGATTTATATTTCGGGAGGGTAATATATATATATATATATATATATATATATATATATATATATATATATATATATATATATATAGAGAGAGAGAGAGAGAGAGAGAGAGAGAGAGAAAGAGGGAGACAGAGAGAGAGAGAGGAGAGACAGAAAGAGAGTGAAGTACATATGATACCAAAGATTCGCTGAAGGCTGCTGTCTGTGAAGTCATCGCCAACATTAGCAAAACTTTATATCAAACCATGTAATTGTTTAAAAGCCACACAGGGGAGATGATCAATCATGATATTTATATTGAAAAAAAAACTTATGTTTTATGTGTGTATGTAAGAATATGTGTCGTAAATTCTGTAAACATTTATTGCTTTCTTTACTAAACATTATCAATAACTCAAATTAAATTTGTCTCTCTAATATTGCGTATATCTATCTATCTATTACTCTCTCTCTCTCTCTCTCTATATATATATATATATATATATATATATATATATATATACAGGGAGAGAGAGTAATAGATAGATAGATATACGCAATATTTGAGAGACAAATATATATATATATATATATATATATATATATATAATTTTTTTATATCAAGAACAATGTTAGGTATGACCACATTTAAAATGAAAACGTGCGATACACTTCCTCTCTTAGGTCATCATCAGATTAATTTTAAAATATAAATTTAGTCCGATGAAGGGAGGAAACACCATTGTGGACTTCATTGTTGAACGTCGAATTGTGGAGATATGCAGGCACACGTTGAAAGTCAACAGAGATGGCAATTTTTGACCAAAACAAAGTCTGATTCATTCTGGCCTTTGTACCAGTCACACGCATTCCCCTACCCCCGGCGGGTGACCTGCAGTGAAGTGACTGCATTTCAACTCATGGAATATAATGATAAGAATAATTCCCTATAAAAAAAACAATAAATTATCAAGAAAAAAAAATGAGGAGCAGTCCTTCAAAAATGCTACGCATTCATAAAGAGAATGGAACAGCACGAAAACACTGATTATGTTAATGCAATGCAAAACCAGTCTTATTTATCACAACGTTTCGGCCGTTGTACGCTCCGGCCTTCTTCAGGTGGTTGGAATTTCGAACTGAACCCTTTATTTCGCTCGCAGTGGTAGACTGTTCTAGTTCCACGTTCCATGTCTAATGGATGTCAGTTATCAGTTATCTCCTTTAAATTCCCCTCTCCAAGTTCTCCACCGCCTTCATCAGGTATTGAACTCACACTCTTTGGGTTCTGTCTCTGGATCAAACTAACGCCATTATCCACTGTGCTATGTGCACAACGGCCGAAAGGTTATGATAAATATGGCAACAAAGCTGAGGATGATAGTCCGAGCAATGTAAATAGTGTACATAATACCTCATCTCAGAAATATAGACAGCCTTATTTTGTTGCAATCTAATATTTAATAGTACCAATAATTGCGCAAATGTCTTAATTCAATCTCTGGAAGATAATCTAAATGTGGGGGTATATTTGCAAACGATGGCTAAAAAATATATATTTTTTAAAATTTTGTTTTAATCATTTCACTCCAGTCGACAATTTCACTAGGACGAAAGGAGTTACAGTGTGTAAACAGAACAAAAAAAAATTAAGTGAGGAAAAGTGAAACAAAGTACAATAAAGAAACATGATAAATGTAGACAGAAGATGGCAACAGAAGTTGCAATTAAATCTTTGAAGATTGTTGGTAATTGAGAAGCAAATAATCGGAAAAGGATTCTACGGGCGAGCCATGCCAGAAAAGAAACCATTTGAATAGAAATGATGATTGTGTCTGTCTACACTATTTACATTATTCGGACTTTTGTCCTCATCTTTGTTACCATATTTATTACAACGTTTCCGCTGTTGTACGCTCCGGCCTTCTTCAGGTGGTTGGAATGTCGAACTGAACCCTTTATTTCGCTCACCGGGGTAGACTGTTCTAGTTGCACGTTCCATGTCTAATTGATGTCAGTTACCAGTTATCTCCTTTTAATTCCTCTCTCCAAGTTCTCCACTGTCTTAACCAGGTATTGAACTCACACTCTTTGGGTCCTGTCCCTGGATTTAACTAACGCCTTTATCCGCTGTGCCATGTGTCCTTGAGGAAATCCGGAACATACAACGGACGAAAGGTTGTGATAAATATGGCAAAAAAGATGAGGAAAATAGTCCGAATAATGTAAATAGTGCACATAATATCTCCTCTCAGAAATATAGGCAGATACTCTATAGTATATAGTGCG
>OZ010573.1:108524567-108539567 GCA_963932145.1 Acanthosepion lycidas
AGATAGCGAAGATTTGTACCCATCCTTTCCCAGGCAAATTGAAATAATCATTTAAATCTAAAGGAAGCCACGCAAAATATCAACAATTTTCGTTCTTGAAACTAATATGATTTAATATATTTTAATCTTAGATGTTTTTCTATTGTAACATGTTGTATGATAAGGAAAATATTCACAACAGAATAAAGGAATTAAAGAGAAAGACGTGATCATCAAATGTTTGCATAAATCTAAAGGACGGGATACTGACAATTGAAGAAGATATACTTGTCTGATAAAGCGAATGAGTTAGCGAAATATTTTACGATGAAAGAGAGAGTAAGAGTGATAAATGACAGAGATGGGTAGGCGAAAATCTGAAAGAAAGTAAAATAAGTAAAAAAACAGAAATATTAAAGTTTGAATACGGATAGGTAGAAAGAATGGCGTTGTAATGGATTGTAGCTAGGATTAAGAAATAGGGGAGCCGAGTTAGAATTCCAGTCGAGTTCAGTACATTACATTCATTTGCATGCGAATACCATTGGAAAAATATATGAATCCATCTCTTCGCCCCAAGCTATGGGTAAATAGGAGGACAGACTGGGTTATATAGCCTTGGGTAGCAACCGGTCTAGGAATGAAACTTTGAATTCAAATCAGCCTGTTGGGAGTTGGGCTCTGTCAAGCTATCATGCATAACCTCTTCTACTGTGAGTGCAGTACATTTAGAGCTCCTACGAGATACGAGATTCGTGAACGTGATCACGTCTAGACAAGACGAACAGTAACAAAATAAAGACACGTATGACGTCGAAATAAAAATGCTCTCAGCATGTATATTTCATATATTACTGATAATATATGATAAATAAAATAATAGCTGGACACTCGTATTGGAGGATACCCGTCTACTAGGCTGTCTAGCCAATTCCTATTGAAGATACTGGCTCAGCCACATTTCTGTTTACTCAACACCCCGTCTCAACACTCACCTGTGGTTTATACTAAGCAGATTTTAGAGTCTCTGTTGAATACTGTGCTGGAAGTTATGGAGCACTATACTCATCACCTTATCCAAAAATTTGAAATAATATAATACAAAATGAAACAGACAGATCTCGTTGGCTCTTTTTAATTAAACTTCCTTCGATGAATACTTGCTATCTAAAAATACATAACTTTATATATATATATATATATATATATATATATATATATATATATATATATATATATATATATATATATTACAATGAATTATTCATACAAAATAAATTAGTAAAGTTAATGATATAAAATGGCGAAATCACTTCACTAACGAAATTTTAAAGATGCATTAACCCACTAACCATTCATAAATGATATGCAAGTACTTTCGATGTGTCCTCCGGTCATCATCAGGCATGGAAAATATTTTCTTTTTGGTAAAATTCAGGTAGCATCCGAGACAAAAAATATCATGCCCATCAAAATATGTTTTTTGAAATGTGCTATTGATAACGGATACGTACTTGTGGAGTATGCAGTAACAACACTAAGGTTGATTTTTTGAAAATTTAAGTGAGAGTGCTTTTTTACTAATATGGCAATTTAAGAAATTTTTTTGTTGTAAGAATTTGTATCTGTTACCTGAATTTTACCAAAGAGAAAAGAGTTTCTATGCTTGATGATGACTGGAGGTCCCATCGAATCTCGCGTCATCGACATCTTCCTGTCAAATCGCCCATGACGAGATTCGTACCGGGGTATCATTGTCAGAATGCAAACGTTCTAACCACTCGGCCCATATACTTATAGCATAAATAACAAATTATATGTCGCAATGATTTCTCGGTCAGTGAATGTAAAATAGTTCCTTATAATGAAAGAGATAATATTACCTTAATGATTTTAACTCGTGACCTCTCATTCAGAAAGCTTGCTTCAAAATGCGATAAACAGATATGGAAATGTCCCCAGAAGGGTCAATATTTCACCGATATTTAGAAGGACATTAGAACAATCCATAATCTATACTGTCAGCAAACTGCCTGGATGCGGGTAGAAAATAAGTTTAGCAGATATTAAAGAACAGAAAGGGGGGTAAGACAAAGATATGCCTTCTCAATGGACTTATTCGACATATAGAATGAGCTGATACTGAACGAATTTTAAGTCCGAACAGTCACAGTATTAAAATATATTCGTAATCACAATATTGACCGCATAATGTATACAGATGACACAGTGTTGACAGCGAGCAAAGAAAGGAAACTACAAGAACTCTTACAGAAGATAGTGAAAAAAGCAAGATAGACGGAATAAACATTAATTATAGCATGACAGAATATATGATAATTAGTATAAGGAACAGCTCAAGATGCAGATTTAAAATTGTATTTACCAAAATCCAGCCAGTATAACAATATATATATATATAGATATATATATATACCCGGTAAATGTTTTAACTGTGGATTAAATGTGAGGAACTGAAATTCGAATATGCATTGGGATAGCTAAAAAGGCCTTCGATAAGCTAAGCAACGTAATGTAAATCAAAAGTGATTTGAAAAAAAAAGGAAATATTAATGAACTATTATATCAGTCCTCTATGGCAGTGAATGCTGTACTATCTCACAGAGGGAGAACAATGGTGAATCAACAGAATGTGCTTCTACAGAAGAATACGTTGAATTATCATCGATCTTTTGAACTTCCGGTAGATCGGATGTTTATATATAACTTTGCATCATACGGCTGTCTTCATTGTGTATAGCTTAATTTCACCTAGGTTTAATTACCTCATTTTTGTAATTGAAGTCCCTATTCTGCACTCGCTTCAACGTAAGTTCTCTGAGAAATCTAGCTCTTTTGCTGTTCTGATGTGACACCGAGTAGAAAGCTTACTTTGGTATCTCTTGCCGCAATGCAGGAGATATTGAAACCACCAGAGATCAACTGTTCTTAGATAAAAAATATGCCGTGACTCACATACTAGAGTAAGTTTGATAAAAGCAGGATTCCTACTTTTCTCTATTTTTTCCATTACATTTAGTGTTTATACGCGTATACAAAAATACCCATCAACTTCTTACTTAAACTAACTGAGATCATGAGAAACTGTTTTGTTTCAAATAAATATGCTGGAAACCTTTACGCAAACCTAATATTTTGTTTCGAAGGCAAAATTAATGTTGTGAAACGAATGGGGTTAGAACATGGCAATACATGTAACTCATTCCAACAAGGAATCAGATAAGAGTGAATTCATTAAACGTCATCACCACAGAAACGTTTGCCAACAACCAATCGTTTCATCTCGTATCTTCTTGATGTCGACTGATTTTAGCTGATAAAAGTTGTTTTTTTTTCCATTTCAAGTAATTTATGTAGGATGAAATACAAACTCAGAGAATTGAAGGATAGGGTCATTGGCAAAACAGCATGATTAGGTCAAATAAATAAACCTAAAAATTGGAAACAAAATATTCGTTTGGTGAAATCTTGCAGAATTATATTTGATTCTTTTTTTTTTTTGCAATTCCTTTAGAGGTTTTCTTCAGAGTTGCCATATTGAAAAACGGTTCTGCGGTTTTAATTTAGAGCGGATATTTGGAAAAAAGCCTAAAATGTCATAAAAAGTTTATTGCTATTAGATGCCTAATTAGATGCAAGGAAATAATCAAAGAAATTTTTCGACGGAAAAGAAACCGTGCAATTTCGCAATGGTAGCATTATCCGTTCGTTTATATGAAAACATACGGCAATCATTAAACGAAGAGACAGTACTATAAAAACTTTCTATTAAAACAATTCTTGGGGAAAATAGGAGTATCAAACCCACTTTTACCGCTCTCTCCAGTATTGATGGGTTTTGTGCATCTGAATCGTTTAATGTATTGTGGAAAGACATCATTATTATTTCTTTTTTTAGAGTGAAAGTGAGAGAAAAGACTGTGTATAAGGGGAATGATGAAAGAGAAAATAATGAACGGCTTCAAATAAACTTCATTATTTCATGAATTTCTCTTCCATTTGCATGTATGTTTTAAATTTTTGTAATCAAATCCACCACAAACAAGGCAGTAAAGCCACTAAGATACAAGATGGCGCTAGGTGTGGAAAAATTAGGAACAGAAACATTACTAATGAGCGGGAGGAGAAAAGAGTAGGGCAGTAGATAGCGATTAACATTGGATTTAATTTTTGGAGATTAAACTTGGCTAAAAGCATAGAACAGGAAGTGAGTTCCACAAGTGAGCAGTTCGAGAAAAAAGAAAATGTGGGCATAGAATTTAAGGCTGCATCTAATCACATTAACTGTAAATTGATGAGATCTCGATGTCGGCCGCTAAATAATAATAATAAAAAATAGGTACCACAGCAAAAGGCTCAACCGAACAATTATCAGTATTTATAGAAAAGGCACATTGATGCAGCCTTACAGCGGTGGGAGAGTGCCAGAAGCTGAGCTGTCAGATCAAGAGTGATAATATTGCTGATTCTTTGAATTTTATCAAGGTGCTCAAGGTAACTAGCACGAACAGCGGACCATATATGGCAGCAATATTCTAAGCATGGACGAAAGGTAGAAATAGGTATATATGATAGACTCTGGACAGAAAAATTGTCACGCACGACACGTTTTGCGAGTTGATGCTTCTGTAGTGTTCATGTGATGTGATATTTTGTTATTGTTATTCGTTCGTCATTCCATAGAGTCAGTTAACGAAGTTCGAAGAAAAAAGGTTCCCGCCTAGACCTACCGGGTGACTTACGAAACCGTTTTTAATCATTAATCTGCGAACGCGATCTTATGCAGTTGAGAGATTGGGTATTTAGGAACGGGTGGTGAACTATGAAAATATAAAAACCTCGAAGTGGAAATCTACAAAAATGTGGCACATGAGGACACGAATGATTCTGGTTGATGTTGCGCTGAGTTAGATTGGAAAATCTTTTGACAAAATATTTTAAGAAATTACTGGCAGCCCATGCCTTAAAGAAATGCGAAAAAATATTCTCACAAGCACAAATCACACGTTACAAAGATCTTTATTGATGTAAAATGTGTCTGCTCTTATGTTGTTTTATTTTTAGAGTTTTCTTTTTTAAAAAATATTCAGTGGAAAATGTAATGATGTCATTTTTGACCCGGAAAGAAATGAGTAGAAAACAGAAATCAAAGAAAATAATAATAATAATAATAATAATAATAATAATAATAATAATAATAATAATAATAATAATAATAATAATAATGCCTGCAGAGTGTAATGTATGTTTGAATATCTTCCACAAGCTAGCAAATTACAATTACCTTGAAATCGAATTTTCAAAAATGTGGCACGTGAGAGCATCATCGATTCCAGTTGTAGATGGAGCCCTCAGTTTTATTTAAAAAGATTCCTTGTAGTCCATGCCTTAAAGCTATATATATATATATATATATATATATATATATATATATGTACTCATACATAGAGGTCGCACCTTGCGAAAAGATTTGTCTATGTAAAATATCTGAGATCTCAGTTTTTTTTGTTTTGTTTTTCAAAAAATGCTCAGTGGAAAATATCATGACACCATTTCTGACATTAGGTCTCTATTTGGGAACAGGAAAGAAATGATTATACGCCAGAAATCAAAGGAAATAATAATAATAATAATAATAATAATAATAATAATAATAATAATAATAATAATGTCATTTCGGGTAAATTATTATGGAACCGCTCATGCAGGAGGTCAAATCCCTCCTTCGGTAGTAAATATAGGGGTTAAAATTAATACCCGGAAACCTTCATATTTTCATAAAAAATGTAGGGCGGTTTTTAGTTGAAATGCGTCTCCGAAGCCGTTAAATACACTTACATGTCTGTTCATTTGATATATTTATACAATGGGGACCAGGTTAGCCTTTAGCATAGCACAACAATGGGATGCAGTTCCCAACACAACTACGAATTGCTGCAATTGATTTCGTAACACTGTATTCAAATTCTTAAGAGGATCTACCTCTTTACGTTACCGATATTAAGTAATTGACATAAAATTACTTCTGACAATGCACATCCAATCTGATACTAACACCGATTCATTTCGTTGATACCGTGAGAGCATGAATAAAGGTTGAGAGATAAAGAATGAAAACATTTTCGCACGTTCACAAAGAAAAGCGGGAAAAAAGAAAGATTTTTTATATATAAAAACTAGAAAAAGAGAAACGTTTATTTCGTTTGTTATTTCTAGATAAATGCTTAACAACAACAGGACAATGTTTTTGTTACCATTTTTTACGGAATTCTACACTAGTGTATTGAGGCTTACGGTTGCTTCAGTGAGTTTTTTTTACGGTACATCAACCTCTATGGGTTATTTAATGCCGAAATCAAAATATGCTGAACACAATTATATGACTTCAACTAGAAATTTTTGGATGAAGTTGTAAGCCTTCAGCTATAGATAAAATGTTTTGTTGGTTATCGTGTTATAAAATGTATTGCTGGTCATTTTGCTTTAAAATTTTATTGGTGGTAATTTTACTATATATATTTTCATACTTTCATAGTGTTTTGTTTTTATTTGGGTTTCACTATTTGCCCATAGCTGTGACCCTGACATGGGCTACCACCCCCGGTCAGTTTGCATCTGGTAACAACAGCAATTAAGAGGTGGTTCCTCGACCCTCAAAACCTTCAATCACCCGATGAGAAACATGGCTGCCGGGTGTGTTTTATACACAGGACTCTAAAGCTTAAGGAAAATATGATTTGGTCATTAAAAGACATACTCTGTCGTTTTCTTTTTTTGGTATTTCGCTTATATCCAAGTACATTATATTTACATTAAGTAGGAATCGAACACTCGGCCTTGCTAAACATTATTCCATCATGATGCGCCTAAAACATATCAACTAAAGTTAACTAAGTTTGGCTCTAGATCAGAACTCTGAAGTACAGAGTGAACATCAAATAGACAATATTATATTATTTGTTGAGAAAATAAGCTGGTCATCACAAGAACTGCGATATTTGTCTCTTTCAACTTTTTAAACTAATGTACTAAATAATCATATATCACATTTATTCACTTTTATCTAAGGTAGGTGTAAATAAAAATATATGTTTCTTTTTAGATCAATGCAAACCATTTGCAATTAATCTTCATCGTAGTCTTTGCAGTCGGTCATACAAAACAATGAAACTTGTCGCAGTGCGTATTTACATTTAACATCTCGACTAGCGACAAATTGTGTTTTATAAATGATCAAGATATATTAAGAATATAAAAGGTTTTAATTAAATCCTATCTTTTTTAAAATATTTAATATTGAAAGATAATCTCTTCTGGCACGGCGTTTTACTCTACGTGTCTTTATTCAATAAACTCTTGAATTTGTTTTATCTATAAAAGGCAGGATGTGTCTGTGTGTGTGTAACGAATGCACGGCCTCAATTTTTGACGAATTTGCACCAAACTTACATGCATATGCTCCAAGTTAGCGGAAAAACCAAGACCGGCTTTGTATTTCCCAACTCCCATCGATAGTGGAAATAATCGATGTTTTTCATGCTTCTACGGCAGTTTTCATGTAGTTAGCGGCTATTTTCTACTGGCCAGAATGAGAGCCAATAGCTGGCTGCCACGAATAGACAGGAATATTCTATTGGCCATCATGAGAGCTAAGAGCTGATTGACACGAATATTAACTAGCATGATAGTCGATAGCTGCATTCGTCACAAGTGGGAAAAAATTTAATCTGCATGGCACTTTACTCTAATTGGCCCATTCGCTTGCTTAAACTCAACGTTGATTCTGATTCCGCAGAACTAGGTTGGGCGTGAAAAATTATTTGATATTAACATTCTTTTTTCATTCGGTTTTTCCAGTTACGAGTCCTTTTTTTTAAGCTGATCGTTTTGTGCTCATTTTGTTTAGTTCTTTTTTCGTAACAGATTTAATGTTTAGTATGGAGCTTAGAAAAGATTCGCATTGTGAGATAGGCAAGAAGTAAGGCATGTAGCAACATCAGCACGGCAAAGAGCACTTCTTTAAAAGCAAGAAAGGGTAAAAATGTTTTAAGTCAAGTGATAGCGATTGCTGTATCAGTCGTACGATTTTTGAATCAAGCACGGGCAAAACCGGACCATGCTTCTAATAAACCAATATAAATATCTTCATGAATAAATACTGGTGCTGGCCATGTATAGAGTGTTATCGACTTTATTGTATATCTAACAACATGGATTACATATCGATTTAGATCATAACAATGTTTCTAAATAGTAATCTAATTTGTCATCGGATAGAATTATTTCGAATCCCAGGTGGAGTAGTTAACTTTTCTTTCGTACAAAAGCTCTTGGTAAAGCTTAGTTCTCTACCCACTGTCTGTATCAACGTTTTCGTTAGTTGTATATAATGAAAGCGGACATAGTCATTGACTATACATCCGTGTAAATAGTGTTAGGTTTAAAAAAATAGCAAAAAAAAAAAATGTCAAAGATCTGTTATCCCTTTTATGAATCCTAACAGCGTGTTTACCTAGAAATCTTTTAAATACTATGGAAAATCTCTTAAGAACACCGGAGTAAATGAAGGCAGTTCGACTCAGTCGAAGTATCATGACATCTCCGAGCACTGATGGAACTGAACGAATAGAGATCATCTGAACGTTTGCCATGTTAGGCTTCCAGCTTTGCGACTGTGAGAAAGAATTTTCAATATAAGGAATGAAGGAAACCCTTCGAAAGTTTTCTTCAGCTGCAGGATTTGGATTAATAGCAGTGTAAACAGGGCTCGGTGTTTTTGTTTTTAACCATCCTAGAAGAACATCTCTGAATTGAACACCGTTTGAGGTGCTGCTAGTAACGCAAATCTGCAAAAATATATTTGCCCTGTAAAACACAGCTTTAGAACTTATTGTTGTTAGTGTGACTAAATCCACCAATGGGAGTCAACGTCATTAAAGTCGACAGCATGAACCTATTTACCCGTCTATACTCTGTCATCCTCTAGATTCATAACACCTCCATTCATTAATCTAGTCCCTTACCTACACGTTACATGCGACCATTTTAAAGTTTTTCGTCTATTTTTATTTATTCTCTGCGGGTCTTCTCGCGGCTGCTCTATTCTATAACTAACAGTATAACCCGTCTTCGAACGGATCTTTCATTACTGAGACGTTTGCCGTTCGATTGGAGCAATTTAAGTTTAAAATCAGCCCACTCGAATATCAACATTAGTAACAAATATTGGGTGCAACTGAGGAACATCCCCAAATGGGGGGTTAACAATTTGAATGAGGGATGGCCCTGAAAACGGCTGTTTTTGTGTTCTCAATCTTACAAGGAAGGAACCTCTTCGATAGTCCGTCATAATAATAATATACGATAATTTATATATATATATATATATACATATATATTTTGAACAATAAAAAAAATTAAAATCTTTAGACACACTGGGTTGTAGATTAATATTCTTTCGTTTTTTTTATTATTATTTTTCCATTTAGATTCCTTGATTAGTTTCGGCCGAAATGGCCATCATCGGGAGGAGAAATATTTCTGCTTGCTGCTAGCAGTGAACTACAGAAATGAATGTCTTGATGGAGAAAATGAACTTTTGTCTGTAGTTTTCATTTGTTTTTTTTATTTTTTTATCTTTTTAACATGAATCTTTTAACATTCCTTATGTTGGTCAAACAGTCTCTTTTAAGTGGTTATTTGACATAAGAGCTGGATAGATACATGCTGCTATGAATTCTCTGGTCAATTTGGCAGTTTTATTGGGCCTGGTGAGGGGATGTGTCTCTGTTTAATGTTTGCGTGTGTGTCATTTGGTTCTTAGGGAGTGAGTGAGTATGATGTGTGTAAGGGCGTATATTCGTGTGGGTGAGTGTATAAGTGTGATGCCTCCACACCTCCGTAAGCATGTCTGTCTTGTGTGGGTAGGTTTTGATTTGTTGAGTTATATATTCGTACTACTATCTATATATTGTTAAATTTATGGTTTAGCCCGGCTGGATATTTTGTTTTTAGACGTTGTATCCACTTATTTTCATGGGACTTTAAAATCTTTCTAATGTTATCTGCTCTGAACTTTTCTATTCTCTCAATTATAGTGAATTTGGCATGGGTTTTGAAATCATGTTTTTCCAGGCGGAAATGTTGTTCTACAGGCAATAATTTTTCATGAGGAGTCGACTTAATTCGTTTACGATAATTGTTAATTCTGTAGTGAAAGGGCCATTCAGATTTTCCTACATATTGTTTCTGGCATAGTGTGCATTCTAGGAGGTAAATTATGTTATGACTTCTACAGTTAGAATCGTGGTAGATTTTGAAAGTAGATTTAGTGATTGAGCTAGTGAATGAATTCGTGTTTTTAATATGGTTGCAACATAAACTTTTGTTGTTGCATGGTTGGGAAAATCCTATTCTTTTTTTTCTTAGTTTATTACGGATTACCTTGTCCCCTGAAATGTGGTTATTACCTATGATTTCTTTTAGATTCTTAGGTCTACGATATGCAAGAAGGCCGGGTTCCTTAAACAGTTTTTTTTTTAGGTCTGGTTTGAGATGTAGTATTTCCCAGCGACGTTTGATTATTTGGGATAGTGGAGACAGAGTGGGATTGAAAGTGGTTAATAGAGGGATGCGGCTAGATTTATTTTTAATCTTGTATATTAGGGTGTCTTCTCTAGGTGTGGAAATTACTTTATTTATTTGTTCCCTGATTAGGTGTTGTTTATAGCCACGTGTTGTGAATTGATGCTCCAGATTTTCAATGTGTTTATTTAATTCTTCATTGTTGGAATATATATATATATATATATATATATATATATATATATATATATATATATATATATATATATATATATAATTCTAGTAATCCTTTGCGTTATATTTCAACTCTCTAAATTGGTTGTACGCTGTTTTTTTACAGATATTAAATTTTGCCTTCCATTTTTGCGCAAAGTTTTTCGATTTTTCACATTCAAGGTTTTAATTTTTTCTAGCCAATTTGGAATTAAAATCGGCAGTCAAGAATTATCTATCAAACAAAAAAAATATTCGAAGTTGGATGAAGACGGTGGTAACGTATAAACAGCATCTGACCACAGACATACATACATACATACACACATTTTGAGAATTATAGATATAGATGAATATCACACTTAGATTCTTTCCCATATAACACTTTCATTTTCCCCTACTGCGTCGTCTCTCCAACACTGTAACTCATCATCTATACCTTACTTCTTTTACGCTTGTTCCTACGTATCTTCAGTCATCAAAGCTTCTATCCGTCCACCAATAACATTCTATTCTCTCTTCATATCCTCTTAGGTTGTCGTAGATCTACAGTCATTCCATTTGATTCTTTAACAATCTAAAATTTTCCCTTTCTTTATTCACACATCACTTTCGCCATTTTCATTCCCGATTTCCTTTCCTTTTTTTTTGTTTCTTTCTCCATTTTGTAATCTCTCCCTCCTCACAGAAAATTTATTTCATTATCATAATATCACTTTTATCCTTGCACACTTTTAACTAGCTTAACGTCCACGGTTTCTTCTATTTCTCTAATCTCGCTCACATTCATTCTGCAAACATCTTATAGGCATTCGTCTATTTCTAAAAGCCCTCTGTTCATACTTCTTTTCAACAATCCTATCTATTTCCAACATATTCATATCATTTTATCCCACACTTCATCACGGCGTCTGCCTCCTCCTTTAATTTACCTCTTGCTGTCCGTCTCGTTTGTATTGAGAGATGACAAACCCATTTCCCATCCGTTATCCTGATCTTTCCTCCGTCAAATGCCCCATCTTCTCACGGTTATTTTTTCGTTTTATTTCTGAATTCCTTTCTCTTTCATTTGGTTTTGAAGGAATATTTTGCTGAATAAAACTTAGTAAAACCCCGAGGGAGAACTAAAATAGTTTTCAGAAGCAAAAAAAAAAAAAAAAAAGCTTTCTCTGTATTATAAACTTTTCATGAGGATATCTACATACCTCCAGTCACACTTTATGAAATAAACCCCCCAACACCCCCCAAAAAAACAACAACAAAAAAAAAAAAGAAAACAAACAAATAAAAACAAACAAACAAAAAACAACTTTACTGTAATATTGACAGTAACGAAACAAATAAAAACTCAACTTATGGAAAGCTGTTATATATCTGACCGTGCAATAAACTCGTCCAAACTTCAACGAAATGCTTATTAATTGCCTGTCCAAGCTTTATTTTCGAACTGTTCACCAGAATGTGGCATCTTTATTCGAGCCACCAATGACAAATGTAGGCAGAGAAACCAAATAAAGCGTCCAATAAGGCAAAAAGAGGCAGGCAGCTCAATGAATCAGCCAATCAAGCAAATTGTCTTACCGCCTTTCAAGATGTATGGAAGAACGCGCGTAAATAAAACCGCCAGAACACCGACTGCGGTCAAATGGTTTACGGCAGTGCCTCGGTAAAATGCAAATGAAATTAGCCACATACGTTGGATATGGGCTCTAATGGCGATGCTGATGAAGATAAAAGAGATGACGTTGATGGGGGCAAACTGCAAATAATGACGACATATGCACAGAAGCGAGTGAAAATCATTAAATGTCTGGACTGCGACACGGGAGTTGCGTGCTATGAGGCTGTCCAGAACGTCTTTGTGTCTGTTGAAGACAATTGATGCGAAGGTCTACTGAAGTGCATCAGAAATCGGATACATATGTTCGATAAGCTGGCCGAGCGACATGGGGTTCGTGTACACGAAATTAGTTTAAAATCGAACGAAATCGTGAACCAATGTAAAACTATGCAAACGAACATCGGTACTATATGTTCGAACCTCGTTCGAGAGACCGTAATTTCATTCTTTATTTTGATATAACAACGATTCAGCCTTCTTCATAAGAATAATACATAAGTAAAAATTAAACTTTCTTGTTTGCATATCAAGTTTTCTAAATTCCATGGACATTCAAGGCAATGGAGAATCACCGAAAATTTCTTTGCTTTATTAACTGTAAATTGACGTAACATCTTGGTAAGGATAGTAGACTGGTTTCTCTATACAATTTGACGTTGCTTTCTGTACAGATTACTTTCGCTTATTATTTGTGATTGCCGTAAATCTTTGTTTGGGAAAAGAGATTGGTGTGGTATCTTATTGCCTTCTATACGGCTTTCTATTCACAGCATTCATTCCCCAAGACTTTTTGCGAAACCAAGTCTGAAGATTACAATCTACGCTATTCTTTTACATATACCTGCTGGGTTAAATATATGAATTCTTGCTTTTCCCAAACACATATTGAAGTCAAAAGTATGTTTTCTTTATGCTGTTTCCCGTTGACTTCTGTACAGAATGCTTTCCCTTATTTGTGATTACCGTGATCTTTTTTTGTAGAAAATATAGTGGTGTGGAATCCTATTGGCTTCTGCACAGCTTTTTAATCCTATTGGTCCTTCTACAAGAATGTTTGCTATATGAAGGCTAAAGAGTCTAGTCTATCGTACGCTTTTATCTAATTCTGCTTAGCGGGTATTTATGTGAAACTATAGAGTGTATCGGCCATTGGCTTGGGCGTTTCTATGAAAAAAGAAGTTTGAATGATAATATTTTCGATTGGTTATTGATTATATAAATATTCAAGATAACGGAACACATAAATTACCAATGACGTAATCATAAAAAACATAGCTGTAATAGCAGTGGGTCTATTTAGAGAAATATAGCCTGACGGAGCCTAGTTCTTCTCTGGTCGGTTTTAAATTCAAACTTGTCCTTCTCGTAGATTGGTTGACCCCCAAGGTTAGAGAAACAAGCCTAATCTACTAATTAACCTCATATATGATTTGGGCAATGGCTATTTCGCATAAGTAATTACAATAGACTTGCCTGTAATTCGAACTCGGCTCGCCTATTCATTTTTTCACGTTGTTGTTCATTACAATAACTCTTGAAATGTGTAAATAATAAGAATAGAAAAATAGTTTGGTTTCTTTTGCTTTACGGCATATCAAACTCAATGGGTCAACTATTTTTTCCTGGTTATAGTTTGTTTTGCCAAAAATCTATTTCTGGTAATATATTTTCCTCAAAATTGTATAGCTGGTAATATTATTTTCAAAACGTATTGCTGCTAATATTTTTTTTTCAAAAACGTATTGTTGATAATAATTTTTTTCTTCACAAATTTATTTCTCGTAATAATTGTTATAAAACGTATTTATGGTATTAGAACCTATATTTACACTTTCATAATGCTTTTTACCTCACTTTCGGGGTTAACTATTTGCCCATAGCTGCGACCATAACAGATGCTACCACAGCGGGTCAGGGTGGACCTGCGAACACCAGCAATTAAGAGGTGGTTTATCGTCTTACCCTGGACGCGGATGTAGTTTATCGTCATACCCAGGACGGAATGCAAAAATGATTGCTGTGGTTATCTTCAAAGGGTTAAAATAAACGAAGCTTAGAAAAATCGCCATAAATTCAGGTACAATCGCTTATATGTGCTAACGTATTGTCCTTCTTTATATCTCTCTCCAATCTCACTTTAGGATTTTGGCGATCATGGCACACCGTAATTTCCTGTCTTTTGTAGCTCTTAATAAATTTTGTATTTTTACTATCTCTTCAACACCCTGTTTTGCCAACCATTTACACAATCTCGTTACGTAGTTTATGTAGCCATAATTTGTCTCTCCCACTTGCCTTCAATATGGCTTGTGTGTCTCATATTTTCCAGTCATTTTCCTCGTTATCTACCCTAGAACTTTCAACTATCTCTTTCTAATGTTAAGCATGAATGTTTTCGTTTATATTTTATTTAAAACGCCATTATTTCTCACATGTTATTCTCAACAACCTTCTGTAGAACCATATTACCGTTTCTTCAAGACACTTCTCCAGAATGACGGCATTGTCCAGCATTCTCTGTCATGTAGGGAACTGACATTTTATAACAGTTCAGTACTCTTTTTATTTGTATCTAAGGAACT
>OZ010573.1:108547067-108564567 GCA_963932145.1 Acanthosepion lycidas
AAGACAAACCTTGTCTCGTCTATCCCCTCTTCTGATCTCTCGATCCCCGGCTATCTTCCTCTCCTCAGAAAAGACTCTTTAACCCACATGCACGGTCTTCGTGTCTACGTCAAGGAACATCTTCCTCTGGCCAGAGACTCCTCTCTCGAATCGCCAGACCAGTCATACATGTGTCTCCGACTCTCTCTCCTCAATGCGGTAAGCTATCTCTTCTTCTTTTACCGCTCTCCATCCTCTCAAGACTGTGAGATACTCGATTGCATTTCTAACAGCATTGACAAAGCTCTCTCCCTCCACCCGTTTGCTCACATTTCTGTGTTTGGCGACTTTAACGCCCATCACACCTTGTGGCTTAAGAATGCTACTACTGACCACGCTGGCATTCAAACGCTCAATTTTTCAATCTCCCATTCCCTCACACAGATAGTTAACTTCCCCACTCGTTTTGCCTTCAACCGGGAAGGTAAAGCCTCTCTTCTCGACCTGTGCTTTACCTCCATCCCCGAATCCTGTAGCGCCTCGCAACTCTGCTCTCTTGGTAACTCTGACCATGCAGTAGTATCAGTTAACATCTCCTTCAACTCCACCCCCTATAAAGAACTCAGTAAATTCAAGGTCGTTCTCAATGGATTCTCCTCCACGAACGCAGGTGTTCCTCAGGGCTCCATCCTAGGCCCCCACTCTATTCCTTATCTACATAAATGACCTCCCTGACGCAATTACTTCCCAAGTTGGCATATACGCGGATGACACCACAATTTATTCCTGCCTCAAAAACAAATCTAGTCTCGCTGACAAAACTTGCCTGGCCGTGCGTCTCGAAAAGGACCTCCAATCGATTGTGAACTGGGGCACGAATTTTCTGGTCAACTTCAACGCTTCTAAGACAAAACTGCTCTGTATTAATCACCACAGAGGTCCATCCCTTCCCTCCATTACAATGTCTGACGCTCAACTTCTCGAGAGCAACTCTCTGCGGCTTCTCGGTCTCACGTTGACTGCTGACCTGAGATGGAATAAATACATTGAGTCAATTGCCTCGTCCACTGCAAGGAAAGTTGGCTGCCTGAGTCGCGCCAGGAATTTTTTCTCCCCGGAGTCGATCCTCCAGATCTACAACACAACAATTCGCCCTAGCAGGGAGTATTGCTGCCATATATGGTCTGGTGCCCCTTCTGTTTGCCTTGGGGTTCTTGATAGGCTCCAGAGGCGGATATGCAATGTAATTGGCCCTGCCCTGGCGTCTCGTCTACAGTCACTTTCTCACAGACGCGCCGTCACCTCCCTCTGTCTGTTCTACAAATATTTCCATGGAAATTGCTCCGAGGAGCTGTATTCGCTGGTTCACAGACGTCATGAGTTCAAGCGCCATACGAGGCTGGCATCCCGCTCTCACCCCTTCACTGTCGAAACTCCTAAATGTAGCCGTCTCTTCTACTCTAATAGCTTCATGTCTCGCACCTCTCGCCTGTGGAACTCCCTTCCCTATTACTGTTTCCCTGTGAGCTATAATCTCCAGTTATTCAAGTGTAATGTCAATCGACATCTCCAGTTGCCTTGATCTATCCACTACCCTCATCCTTTCTTCTATCACTCCTATCTGACCTTGCTCTAAATTTTCTGCAACCTGTTGCGTCCTAGTGGCTTCCCGCCTTGCTTGGGGTGAAATGCTTATATATATATATATATATATATATATATATATATATATATATATATATATATATATGCTTGTATATGTTTGTTTGCGTAAACGTATAAATGTAAGCATATGAGTACAAATTCAAACAATAATTAAAAAGAAAAGAAATATAAACATAACGTCCTACAATTAATACACTAATAGTACTTTGGATACCACCAAATCAAATTAGAAAACTAATTAATGGCCACGTGAAAACATAAATATTTACTTTATTATTTAAGCATTAAAATTAATTATTCTTGTGACGTTAAGTGAACGTTAATAATTAAGTATAACTCAAGACATCAATCTTTAAATGAAAGGGTATTTAATTAAAAACGGCAAATAAATACTTAACAAGAATAAAGAAGTAAAAGTCAACCAAAGTTAATTAACCATTTCAGTGAATATCTTGTTAGTAGCGCGGCTCGGCTTAACGTCCGCTAAATCCTAAATCAAAACGCAGATCATCGACGCAAAATAATTCACACTAATTCGACTGGATATTTCCACTCAATAGTCACTCAATAATCACTGCAGTCAGTAGCCTGACACCGTTATTTATACACCTGGCGAAAAATTAATTCACATGTCCAGAGTGTCAAGCTCGAACCTCGGTGTCGGTAGTTACTCATTATTTTCCTATATGGCGATTATTTATGTAAAAAATAAAATACAATATTCCTAACTCATAAAAACTAGAAGGCTCAAACATTAACAATGACAGCCTGTGTAGAAAAACTGGAATTCCAATGGCAACAATTGAAAGAAAAGGAGAAAAAAAAAGAAAAAAAAGAGAGAGACAGATAACGTTATGGGTGAGTTTGAAGTGAAAGAAAAAGATGAAAAATAGATAATCACGACAAACCACATGTAAGCACATCCACGCAGACGGGAGCAGGCGCACAGGCACGAACGGACACATACACTATGAAAAAAACATGCTTGAAAAATGCATATGAAAAAGAAAAATTGTATTTTATATATATATATATATATATATATATATATATATATATATATATATATATATATATATATATGTACACGCACAGAGGGTGCGATTGATAAATTGTTGCTATTTTATATTTTTAATTTCTTGCATGCACGTTGTTTGCTTTCGTTTTTGTTGATTGCACAGTATTGTATGGTCAGTTGAGAATCGTCCGTGTAAAAGAGCTCTATGGCCCAATTCACACGTCCATAAATTCGGAAACGGCATGCTGTACTGCTTGACATTTGCGCCGGAATCTATAATACAAACATTTCTAAGTATCTGTTTGACAATCAGACGATAGTGCAGAGGAATCGGAAAGAGTTGGATGAATCTAATGGTGATTACGAATGTACGGCAGCTCGGAAAACTCACTCTAATCATTCGGATAAGAAAAGAACACGCGGTGGTTTACATCAAGGGCCTTGAGGCTACCCTGAGTCAAGATGGTCACTGCTGGAAGCAAGAGATCCCAATCAATGCTATCAGACAATTTTTGCCACATATCACCCCTTACACCAGACCACCTATCTCCTTAGAACGTAACCCCCTTGTCTTTTTTTATGTGTGGAGCGCTGTTGAATGAGAGACCATCAAAACTCCTTGTTCCCCAAAGATGAACTGAAAGCAAGGATTAATGTAGCATTCACTAACTTAAACAAGGGGTCTGCTCAGAAGAGACACCAGAGATTCCGAAGTCGTCTGGAGCCCATATTTGAACCAATGTCGATTTTATTGAACAAATTTAATCTTTAGTATTTGAAAATATTTTTGTGTAATTTTGGTAAGATATGTCAGCGTTATTTTCATTTTTGCGTAATTTAGACGACAATTTATCCATTGCGCTTTATATTCAATTTGAAAGCATTGCATTATCAACCATAATACAACAGAATAATGTGCTACCGACAAGCTGAAATTGAATGTCTGATCCTTATAAACAACCCGATAACCAAATAACTAATGTTGTTTGATGCTAAAATTAATATATAACCGCAAATGAGTACTTCAAATATTTCATAGCTTTGCATTAGAATATTTGGATCTGATAGGCATAAAGCTTTCTATTAGAAGATTTTTTCCATGTGCACACATTCTCTGAATGCGTGTGAACTTCTCTATCCTGACTGGCCTGTTGCTGACCTTTAGGAAGACAATTAATGTCTTCTCTCTCAGAGACCATTGTACTGTCACGTTGCCATCAGGCGGCACTTATGTTCGGTCTCCAAGGGCCGCTGAACACCGGGACGCTCTGACAAGCAAGTTGGATCGGAGGACACTTAACGTATTCTAGTAATTATCTGACATAACCTTGGTATTGAGGGTTTATTAGTCTCAACCGACGTCCAATAAGGAAAGATCGCAAAGCCCTAAGATGGACGAAACAGCCTACGCCATAAGATTGATTCTGCAATGTCAAATCTGGTAACCAGCCAAAATTGATATGGAGAAAATTATTGGCACGCGGTTAGTTTGATTATAGTATCGACAGTGAAAAAGGTGTCTTCTGCTGTTATGCCCAATTTGAACATTATATAATCTCTTGTTTTAAGGAAGAAACTATATAATGAAAACACAATCCTCTAATTATTGTAGGTTAAATGGCTTAGATTAATACTTCTCAAACTATCTGATATGGCGAACCGCCATTTTTTTCTGTAATATTTCATTGTAATATTAATTTAGACAGGAAACGAAATATATAATTAATATAATAATAGTTGACTATTTACATTATTCGAACTATTGTCCTCATCATTGTCACCATATTTATTATAACGTTTCGGCCGTTGTATGCTACGAGCTTCTTCAGGTGATTGGAATGTCGAACTGAACCCTTCATTTCGCCTAATGGGGTAGACTGTTCTAGTTCCACGTACCATGTTTTAATGGATATCAGTTACCAGTTATTTCCTTTTAATTCCCCTCTCCAAGTACTCCACTGGCTTAGCCGGGTATTGAACTCACACTATTTGGATCCTCTCACTTATCCACTGTGCCATGTGGCCTTGAGGACATCTGTGTATGAATTTCTGGGTATTATAAACCTAATGTCTTCAGCAGTGCGAGTGTAATACCCGGTTAAGGCAGTGGAGAACTTTGAGACGGGAATTAACAGGGGATAACTGATAACTAACATCCATTAAAATCATGACACGTGGAACTAGAACAGTCTACCCCAGTGAGCGAAATAAAGGCTTAGGTTCGACATTCCAACCACTTAAAGAAGGCTGGGGCGTACAACGGCTGAAACGTTGTAATAAATATGGCGACAAAGATGAGGACACTATTCCGATAAATGTATATAGTTTACATAATACCTCATCTCAGAAATACAGACAGAAAATAAAAGTTGTCTATTTTTTATCTTCCATTTATTTTACAAAAAATAATTCAATATCAAAACATATAAAAAGTAATAAAAAATAAGCTTCAAATGATTCCTTAGCATGGCTGGTTCGTACCTGTAGCTGATGGTTCGCGTAACAACACCGGTCCATGGACCATCAATTTGAGTAGTACTGGCTTAGATTATTTAATAAAGATTAAAACATAAAGAAAACAATAATTAGATTTCATTTTTCAGTAGGTTGGTAAGCTGGGCTGGTTAATTTAATATCAATACTTAATGACTTAATTAATATTGAATCTAAGTTTGAATTAATAGCTCCAAGGACAACGGCCCGGTTTGTACTTGTCTCATAATGTAGACATAGGAACTGTTTATCACCGATTCTAAAAATACCCATCTCAAAAAGTGAGAATTTTCATTAGAATCTAGACTTAAGCAGGGCAACATTTTGAGTGAAGTCATATTTAATAAAATATATAATAAATCAAATTAATTTAACGACATATCATCGCTGATTGTGTTATTTTTTCATATATCGAATGTTCGAATAAATCGATAAATATCCATAGGTCAAACTTACGCTCTTTTCAAAAGGTTAACATAGGTCCTGTTTATCAATAAACCTGTAAATTTTCCCTTGAAAAGTGGATCTTCCGGTCAGTGTCTACTCTTCTGATTCTGCAGGAATGAGTATAAATACTACGAAATAATTTATGTCGATATTTCTGAAATGAGGTATTATGTACACTATTTACATTATTCGGACTATTGTCCTCATCTTTGTCGCCATATTTATTATAACATTTTGGCCGTTGTACGCTCCGGCTTTCTTCAGGTGGTTGGAATGTCGAACTAAACCCTTTATTTCCCTCACTGGGGTAAACTCTCCAAGTTCTTCACTGCCTTAAACAGTTGGGGAATAAACAGGGGATAACTGATAAATGACAACCATTAAATGTGGCACCTGGAACTAGAACAGTCTACCCCAGTGAGCGAAATAAATGGTTCAGTTCGACATTCTAGTCACCTAAAGAAGGTCGGAGCGTACAACGGCCGAAACGCTGTAATAAATATGGCGACAAATATGGGGACAATCATCTGAATAATGTAAATTGTGGAATAATATATATATATATATATATATATATATATATATATATATATTACTTCAAACCTTATTTTTAGTGAATACCCGTATTTGAGGAGACGTTCCGTTCATTTTAATAGAATTTATTTCATGTAGCGACCAACGTAAACTGATTAAAATAAAGGGAGCGTTTTCTCGCATAGGATTATCAAGAAAAACATGGTTTTAAGTAATAATGATATGTCGTCTTAAAAAATGAAATCATCCCTGATAATAGCTAAAAGGAAAGCCGAAAGCGCTCGCAATTATAGAATATTTGGATAGTTTCTATACTCTCTGTGTCGCAAAAAGAAAGCTTTTGTTCAAACAAGAAGAATGAAATAAAAAGCTTTATCGTAGTACTTTGTTTATCGGTTTTAATGAAAAATGCATAAATGAAAGATTGCTACCTAAATACATAATACACACACACACACACACACACATATATATATATATATATATATATATATATATATATATATATAGGCATCTTATTTTCATTCAAGCATGTTTGCTTAAATAATTTAGACGTATTATATCTATTTAATTTAGATGTAATCCTTTCATATCCACGAATTGATTTCTTGCTGGCTGTAGAAAATTGATTAAGAAAACATTCAGAATTTTCTATCAAATAATTTAAATTTTTCCAAATACTTTCAATCTTACCTGAAACTATTTTTAGTTGTGGCATATTTATGGATATGTTATGCGTTAACACCGTAAATTCAAAATATTTTTTACCTCTATGTATGGGAGGTAAGTTATTTGATTTTTTTAAGATTTAAAGAAAATTAAGATTTTTAATTGTAATATTTTAATTTACTATATTTTTATATAACACTTTGATGCTACAAACATTTAAGAACTTTGTTGTTATACTCCTAAGTAACTTTATTTTTGGATGCAGTTCTCTTATAAATAATAATTAAAAAAAACGGCAAGGATTTTTTTGTTATTTTTTAAATAGATATTTTTTTAACCTATTTTATGACTGGAATACTTTCACAACGATTTTGAACACAAGTATTTCTCTCAAGTCGAGAGAGAAAATATACGTTTTATACCTATTTTTCTACCAATCTTGTATTTGTCATTCTAACAGATTAGATTAATCTCTCTATATATCTAGAAATTTATTTTACATATTCGCATAGATTTCCCATATCTGAATATTAGGATATACAGGTGATTACCTATCTAGAAATATATTTTACACGTTTTTCTTAGTCTCGCCATATCTCTCTATTAGGCTGTGCAATTATCTATCTATGTATACATTTATTTAACTATAAAGTGGGGAGAAACAAATATTCATGCATATAGAGTTTTGAATTTATTTTATTTCCAACTAATGAATAAACATACTTATCACATAATTAACTTTACACATAAGATGCATAATAATTAATATGCTTAGAAAACAGAAAAATCTAATTTAATAGAAACAAATCTCATTTATCCATTTTAATGTGAAAAATTATTCGTACAACATGGCTTTAATACTCTATTGTGACACTATTTAGCGGTCGCGTGAAAATTAAAAGCGAGAAATAATTAAGGCGAGAAGAAGCTATCACGAAAGACATACTGAGCGATGTTATTCTTTTTGACAAAGAAAAGTGGTAAAGATTTTATCTTCATTTGCGAAAAAAAGTTTTGTTTTTTTTTTCGCAGAATATAAGATCTCGGATCTGTCGGAATTAATTTATGCTATGACGCGGCGAATAAAAGATAGCAATCTGCCCATGGCAATAATGAAAATTTCAAATCGGTCAAGTGGCCTACAACATAGAATGCTGGAAGATAATCGTAATCAGGTCAGGCACTGACCGAGAATGGCATCAGCTTAGACCACCACCAAAGAAAAAGGAAGAGAAAGAGAGAAAAAAAGGGGAAGAATAAACCATTAACTATCTTTCGGAGATATCATTTGGCTTTGGAAAGAGACACCTGTTTTATGTTCAGACCCTAGACATGATAAACGTTTGTTGCCGGGACAGATCGCTGCCGACAGGGTTCGAAGACGTCCAGTTGACCACCTATTTGACGCTTGACGAAAATCTCGTTGATAAATTCCAGATGACATTCGGTTATGATAGAGATTAAAAACCATACTACGAGTCGTAGGGATCTGGCGGTGGAAAAGAAAGAAAATAAAAAAAATGGGGAAGATAATTTTTTTTTCCTTTGAGCGATAATTTTTAAACTGAGGCCAGACCAGCCACACTCACGCTGTCAAGCGTTCATTGGCTGAATGGTGGCGTGAGCAATGGGCGAAGGTAAACATATTAGAAGGAGGGGAGGCCTGTTGACGCCTATGAGAGGATTGGTCTGAGATACCACGATGAGAAAGAAGGGAAACCTATTGACGCCCTCAGTGGGATACCAATATGAGAAAGGAAGAATTTGAGAGAAAGATTCCCTTAAGAACCCATCTAAAGCAGAAAGTAATGGACTTCCAAAAATCTAAAGTGATAAATTTTCCTGTCCGAAAAAAAACCCCTTATTGGGGATTGTCGAGGAACCCAAACCAAGACAGGTCCACACACGGTTTTGGTCGGCGTCAATATAAACAGAGTCGCAGCGAGTAGATGGCAGTTGCAATTGGAGGGTTGCAGTTGGAGAGACGCAGAGTTCCGAGGAGACGCAGACGCAGACAGAGTTGAGCTGTGAGCTCTGAGACTAGCCTCGTAGGAAGCTGACTGAAGATCCACGCATTCCGACTTCGACTTCTAACCAAGAACAATTTATTTTCGAAGAACGACCATAACAAGTTTTACGAATATCGCCTGGAGACACCAAAAACCAGTTATTGAGAAACAACCTAAGATATTAAGACTCGTCTAACAAACGCAAAGTGTCACGTATCCATAGAAGCGGGTTGGGAGAAAGACGCAGTCCTGTATTCAGCAACCAGATATAAAAATATTTGTTATTCTTTTTTTAACACATTTGAACCTTCCGAGTTGTTACTTTATTTTCTTTTACATATGCTTGTGCGATGTCACCTTTGCTCGAATTCGGCTTGCATAACGACCCCGCGACTGACTGATTTCGTCTACCTAAGATCAAATCGCAACGTGGGTAGGTTAGACTAGAAGTCAAAGCAGCTACTTCGGTAACCAGACGTTGGAGTCGAGCTGGAAACGACAAAGCTGATACCAGACTCCCATCCGAATCAGCCAAGGGTTAGAACGTCACACTAGATAATTCATGTGGAATATTCTAGAATGTTCCAATAATGTTATCATTAGTTATTTTTAGCCTTAATATTATAAACAGAACATTCTGTAATTGATAGTACTGCAAGAACGTTAATATCTTGGCAAGAGGTAAAGAATTGAGAAAATCGAGAAAGTAGGGTAAAAGTTACAGGAGAATCACAGACAACCTGAATAGTTCATTTACTACCATAGCATATTCATTGCAAGATATAAAAACTCGAAACTTTTGAAAACTAAAGAATCACAGGTGCTCCACGGAGGATTTCTTCAAGATCTTCGAGGAAATTAATGCGTCAAGTTAAACAGCATCCAACGGTTACTCGTCAAGATCTGCGGGATGATTTGCTTTCATCAGGAATCTGTGTCACTAAACAGAAAATAAGGAATGGAATTCATAGGAACAATCTAAAAACACGCTCCTCTCAGAAAATTCCAGAAAAGTCAGAGATGCCAGGTTGAAATTCATCCGTGAACATAAGAATGAGAAAATCGTACTGGGAATGAGTATTATGAAGAGACGAAACGAGAATTGAATTGTTTGGAGGTAATTGTAGAAATCCTGTATGGAAGAAAGATGGCGGTGCCTTCAAACAAAAGAACCTAGTTCCAGCAATGAAATTTGGTGGTGGTAGCATCATGATTTGTAGATTTTAATTTTTTTGCAAAAGGTACTGGCAACTTATCAGTAATTGGTGGTAGAATGCATGCCGCAGCACAACAACATATTTTGGAAATAAATTTAATGATTCCGGTTGAAAATCTTGAACTTCCTCTTGATTGGACCTTCCAAGAAGATAATGATTCTAATTACACTTCAAAATCTACGCAGAAATGGCTTGCTGAAAATAATGTAAATATCCTGAAATGGCTAAGTCAGTCCCCAGACGCAAACCCAATCGAAAATCTATAGCGTTATTTGAAAATTCAAATCCAATCGAGAGCTCCAACAAACACCCAAGATCTGAAAACCATATGCGAAAAAGAATGTGAAAATACCAGCTAAAATTTGCAAATCGTTCATTGAGAACTACAAGAAGAGTTTGCGTGCTGTAGAAGTAAATAACGCCTATTCTAAAAACTATTAAATGAAGATTATGCATCCTTTTTTTTATTGTACGAATATTTTTCACTTAACAAAATGGATAAATATAATTTATTTCTTTTAAATCGATTGTTTTCTGTTTTCTATACGTATTTACTTATTATGCATCGGTGTACACTTGATTGTATGAAAAGTATGTTTATTCATTAGTTGGAAAAACAACGAATTAAAAATTTGTATGTGTACGAATATTTGTTTCCCCCACTGTTTGTATGTACAACCAGAAATATATTTTACATATTTGTATTAATCTCACCATATGCAGATATCTATCTATCTATCTATCTATCTATCTATCTATCTATCTATCTATCTATCTATCTATCTATCTATCTATATTTTTAGTAGTAATAATCTTATAAGTATAAGGAACTATACTCGTTCGGAAAGCCTTCAGTGTTTTGATTTGCAAATAATCAAAACAATACTAAAGGGAAAAATGGTATATAAAAAAGAAAGAACAAAGGAACATGTACGTTAACCGAAAATAATCGATTAGTATGCAAGTCCAAAGCCGAAAGAATACAGTACACAAAATAACTAAATAAAGTGCTCGATACAGTAAGCAGAGCAGACCTAGTTAAACCTTCCCTGACGATCAGCTTAGGTGAAACCTTGGTAGGTTTAACTATATATATATCTTTATATGTATACACACACACGCGCACACGCACACACACACACACACACACATATATATATATATATATATATATTAAATATATATATATTAAATATATATATATTAAATATATATATATTAAATATCTTTCTTCGCCACGTGTCAGCCGATTAGGCTGTGCAGATATCTATCTATCTATCTATCTATCTATCTATGTGTATATTCGCGTAGGGCGCAGCAGAAGTATATATTTTCATTCTAATTATAGTACATCTGTTTCATTCTTTTTTTAAAGATCTACTTTTATCGTTCTGCCAACCCTATTACATGACAAATTGTCAATTGAAATCATGAAGTTACACGAGATTTATATCTAACATTTTGTAGCAGTTCATCTTCCCCCAAATATTTAAGAATTTACGTGATGCGCCTGGAGAATTGGCGATAAAATCTTCTTTACTGTGTAATTAAAAATATAAAAATGGAGAATCGTATGCGAAACCCACAATTAAAATAAAAAGTAAATAAATATCGTTTCGAAGAAAAGCATTTAAATGACAGAGTCAGGATGGAGTCTCGGCGCCCAGATGCATTATAAATATTCTTATCGAACTCAAATTCCTGGCACGTCTTTCAAAATTAACGCATAAAAAACATGTAAAATTAATTCCTAGAATTTAACCATAAAACTTTAAATGCCTTGAAAGCAATTTCGTAATGATTTACATAGAAATCGAATTGCTGTATAATTACGTTCACCTCAATCTGATTTAGTTTTTATATTAATTTTGTTCTTGCTCTTCGGAGTCATCTAATCATCGTCTGTAAGTAAAAGTCAACTTTTCGATAAGATGGATGACTGATTCTAACATGATAATGTGTTGAAAGTGTATTTTGGCAAGGCGTCTTTTGTTATTGCAACGAGCCTTCGACTTACGGTGTTACATTTTCCATCATTTGTCAAAACGATTCCCAGACATTTAAACTTCTGTACTTGTTTTGATTTTGACATCGCTAATTTGTATTAGAGTTGTTCTCTCCCTAACAACCATGGCTTTCTTTTTTCTTACAATTAATGGTTAGTAAACCGACCCTGAACACGTTTATACGGGTTCAAAGGGCATATTTTTGGCCGAGCTCATGGACTGGGAGATCCCACGTTAAACCGGCCTTGTGCCACATGATGCCCTCGTGGGGGGTGACTAAATACCGCTCAGTGAGTTGGTCGAGTCAGTCGATGTCGGACATTAAAGTATCAACAACCACAACTAGATTGCTGCGTCATTAACTATTAATCAAGTTCCTAACGTTTTGTAAGTCGAACCTTTTTTAGGACCGACTTAGTGAAATACAAGCCTCCACTGTGAAACTACTCTATAACACTGTGTCTGATTATAATTTCTTGCTAATATTTTGATCACATTTAATATATAGTTTATAACTTAGAATGATACATTCAAACTATAATTAACATTATGCATTCAATCAGTTAGAAAGTAACGTAAGTGATAAAGGCTTGGATGATCATATCTCTTTCGATTCATGACTGAATAGGCAGAAGATTTACCCGCAGTTGGTTTCCGTTTGTTTATGTGTTAGCCAAACCAGTGCGTGCTACTGTTTAATCAATAGCTGGGAAGAAGAGATGGATTCATGCGTATCCTAAGGTTATTTGCGCATAAGTAAATGTAACGAACCCAACAGGAATTCGAACACGCCTCTCCGATTTCACATTCCGAGACGATATTCGTTACAACAACATTATTCATTATCATAACATACATAAAACAGATGTTTTTGCAAGCAGGAATAAGATTCTCTTTTTTAGGGAGTTATTCACCATTAATATGAAAATTATGTGAAATTTGGCTATAAATACTCGAGTTCTCTACAGCAAAGTCCCGAAACAGTCTCATAAGAGGGTTGGGACCTTAAAATATATGGGCCAGTGTAATCTTAATTTTGAAGAGACTACTTATTGTTCCAAAAGTTGTTTGAATGAATAAACTGATTCTTGTTGCCTTCAAACTTTGAGGCTGATCCATTCTACGACTTCTTGTTTGCTATCTTTTTTCTAATATACCAAGTCAAAAAAACAAAATAGGGTAATGCATTTTTTATCTGGGTTGTACATTTAAGAAATGGATAAGCCGAGATTGCAATAACAATATTGAGAGTATTTAAGCGAAAAGTTAGGATACTTATATTGGCTTCTTCTCCTTTCTATTAGCCGTGTCCCTTCCGTACGTAGATGATCATGATCATCATAATTTCCTTTACTTTGTAGTTCTTAATAATTTTTTTTCCTTTTTTTAATTATTTCTCCTATGCCTTCTTACGCTATCCATTCACTCAAGCTCACTAAGGTTATGCGCTCTTTTCCTTTTTCCCTCTTGCCTTCAACCTGTCCTGTGAGTATCATATTTTCCAAATTCTCTTTCCTCCTTATGTGCCCTAGAACTTTCTGTTGTTTTTTCTGATGGTAAGCATGAGTTTCATTCTTTTCGTTTTCTCTAAAACACGTTGCTAAAATACTCGGTCCATGTTATTCTCAACATTCTTCTGTAGAACGACATTTCTGTTGCTTTACGTTTCTTCTTCATGTTTGAAGACATTGTCCAGCTTTCACTGCCATATTGGAGGGCTGATATTACGTAATAGTTCAGTACTCTTTTCTTTTTTAACTAACGAAATGCTTCTGTTTCTTAATACTCTGCTTATATTTTGGAATTCACCTGTGGCTAACCAACTGCTTCTTCGTATTTAAGTGTCGCAATTTCCGAGCTCTGTTGGGACACTTCCCAGATATTTAAATTTTTATACTGGTTTGATTTTTCAAACCTTTTTCCGAGTCATCAATACTAATCTGTAGTCCATCCATATTGCATGCATTACTTCAGAATATATATTTGAAGAGCGTCTAATTCTGTTCTTTTAGATGGTTTCCAGAGAAGAGCATTGCTAATAAGCCCTGCAGAATGTCCTTTCCATATTTTAATCAGATGAGTCAACCAATTTACGATAAAGATTTTATTTCGGTTTTGTAAATATTTTCAGCTATCACTTGTTTTATGTTGATATTAAAATGTTGCACAGCTTCACGTCCAAGAATTGAGTAGGTGCGAATAAAATCTTTTATTTTTTGGTTTTTCTCTCAATGTTATAACTGTGATACACATGATGAGTTTCTGGCAATTTTGAGACATTTTGTAAACTGGACCTAAAAAAAGCTGAATACAAGAATTTGAAATTAATGAGTTTTTGGCCTTTGAATTAAAACAAAATAAATAACAAAATATATGTATTTTTCCTCAGTTTCTACTTTAAATAATTTTATATTTTAAACCTAATAGAGACTAAATTAAAAAAATCTAAATTGGTAATTTTTAATTTGCAATTTTGTAGTAAAATTTAATATTAATTAGTTAGGGCGATTTCTATTTAATTTAACCCTAACATGAAGGCATTAACTAATATATCCAAGGTCTGTTGTCAAGTTTTTCGAATTCTCATATACTTGTATTTTGAGTGGTCATTGCAGCTTATGTACCAGAGTCTCCCCTATCGAGGGATGTTTGGTCGGTTTGAACATTTTAAATCCCTTTATTCTACATTCAACACCATTACTTGATAAAACGCCAGAAGAGTTGAAACAAAATGGCTATTTTTTGTTGAGATTTTATAACATATTTATATTATAATTTTCGAAGAAATTATATATATTAGGTTGGTGCAAAAATAATGTCGTTTTCTCACATATGTTACTATGTGAGAAAACGACATTATTTTTGCACCAACCTAATATATATATATATATATATATATATATATATATTATCCATAGTGTCTATTTTTCGATGCGTTTTCGCCCACTCCTTTGGCCATTTTTAAGGGGTTTGTTGTTAATTGTTGTAAATTTCTTTTCACGGTTGTCTTTTAAGACGTATTTGTGCGATACATAATGTATTTTAGTAGCTTTTAGTCTTAAAAAACAAGACACAACAAACTCCTTTGATATTTTTGAAAGAAAGCTTCCTGACCATATATATATATATATATATATATATATATATATATATATATATATATGTATCTATGTATGTATGTGTGTGTGTGCACTGTTAATTACCATTTCATTTCTCTCTGGCATGTATGTTTCTAAACTTGTCTATACCCGAAAATCCTTTAATGCTTATACCAGATTCACATCTTATTCGTTGTAAGATATTTTTTAAATAAATTGTAACCCACCGTTGAAATTCTGTTTCGTCGATTATTATTAAACTCGAATGTACTTTCATGCTATGATTAATTATAATCGGCTATTTGTGAATTGGGAACAAGCTGAAAATGAATGGCACCATTACGAAATGATTTTCTTGTTGAATCTCCACTTCTCTGGCTATGAAAGGACTTTTGCTATATTTGTGAGTGCAGTTGACAAATAGAAAATAATTAGAATTGATGCTCAAATAGCTTATACAATGAAGCATTCAATGGAGATTAATGTGATACGACTTTACAGATACGATAGGAATTGATGTGCTTGGGATTTTATACTTTCGTATTGTTTTGGCGTTCAATACGATGGCGTAATGTATTACGTCTTGAATTGAGGAACCGTAGTGCGGAGTTCTAATTCCAGTCGAATCCATTATATTCACTTACGTGGTAATAGGAAAAGATATGAATCCTCTTCTTCTCCCGCCAGCTATGGGTAAATAGCAGGAGAGACTTGGTTCTATAGCATCTCGTTTACCGCAGAAAGAAATGGCAACCTACTGCCGGAATATTATCTGCCTCGTCAGTAATGTATCGAAAGATACATGATCTCCTAAGCCTTTATCACGTATGGCACATTAGTAACTGATTTGACTTTGGCTGGGGCCCTAACAGGATGCTACCACCCAGATCAGGGCTGGGAACAACATCAATTAAGAGGGTGTTCCACGTTCCCCGAAACATCTAATCTTCCGATCAGAGGCCTTGATGCTGGATGTAGTTTATCGTCATACCAAGGGATAGTGTGTGTGTGTTATATCTTTATTTATATAACAACCAGCGTTTAATATGATTTATGTCCTATGTACATTTATATATAAATGTCAACTGGCATGGCTTAGCCTCCGCAACCAAAGTTATATTCAAGTCGAAATCACCGTTGATCTCCGTGCTTAGAGACAGGAACGTGTAAACAGAAGAACTCTGGCCAATACCAGAAATGCATCCAACCGGAAGTTCTCTCAGCACGGCCATTTTGTGACGGCAACTATCATAGACTATCACATCTACAATGTCATTCATCCGTTCCTATGCTCCTCAAGCATCAAGATGAAATTTTCCGCTACATCCACTTCTGTCCAGGTTTATTTTGTAGCCTTGACCTTAACTGCACGACTCGGGAGAGGATTTGTCCTTCATTGCAATCCATTACGGCCTTATTACCATCAGAAGAGTTCCAATCAAAACACGGCGAACAATTCTTTGCTAAATAACAACGAAAGAGCGAGTATTAACATTAACAAGAATGGTTTATCCTTTACCATTTACCAGTCATAATTATCATTGTTCCCCGCACAGTTAGAAAACTGAAAAAAGATCCAGAGTATGGTAATAAAGGCACGTGCGGGATAATGAAACGAATATAAAATATTCAAAACTTTTGATGAAAACATTATTATCTATCACTCTGTATTCCTGACTTATTTCATTTTCCTTCACACGCAAAATGATACACACATTGACAAACACTCGCTCGCTTTGACTTTTTGTTTGTCTGTTCCTTGCATTCTCTTTCTCTCTCTTTCAAACACACACACACAAGTGTCGAATGAAAAAATGAAGAAAATATGTGTATATATATATATATTTTTTTTTCTTTTGTTCCTTCGAAACGTGTGACGCTCGTCTTGTAAGTGAAATAATTACTCTCAGTGAAGTCTTGAAATTTATCTTTGACTATTTCCCCTCTTTTATGAATTCGTTTTTTGATTCAAATTTTGTAGCCTGGATAAGTGACTAATATTTTTATCGCTGAGCTTCGCTGTACGGAACTCAAGAGTCGAGATGCTGAAAGTAACATCAATCAGCTAAGTGACAAAATTTATATTTTGATTAATTCTCTCTGTCTCTGTTTTTCGCTCTCATGCATACACACTTTATATATATATATATATATATATATATATATATATATATATATGAATAAAACAAAAGAAAAGCCTATCTTAGGCGGCGACTTTCGTCCTCTCAGGCAAATGTATTTGATAAAATCCCACAGAGGAGGAAACCTGTCAGCTAAGATTTTTCCTTTTGTCGTTATTCATATTAACCTTTGACAGATATATATGAAATTATTACACACACACACATAGGTATAAATATAATAT
>OZ010573.1:108569567-108619567 GCA_963932145.1 Acanthosepion lycidas
ACTCATTGTAACACAAACGATAAAGTGAAGGCAAGGATTATCGCAACATTTACAAATATAAACAAGGAGAGCGTTCAGAAGATTTGCAGGAGATTCCGAAGTCTTTTGCACGCCGTATTGGAAGCCAATGGCGTTTTTTGAAAATAAATTTACTCGTTAGTATTTCCATATATTTTTGTGTAATATTCATAAATATATCTGTGAAAATGAGATGTCAGTGTTATTTTTATTTTTGTGTAAGTAAGACGACAATCTCTCCATCGCACAGTGTATACGATTTCGTCTCTTCATCCTTTATATCTCGTCATTTCTCTTCCTTCCTTTCTTAATGTCTGGCTTTAAGTCTTAAGTCTTTCATCTTTCACTCAATTAAAACTTACCGATATGTCAACACTGTCCCCAGTTATCTTCGTTTCGAGATGTACATGCCCGTGGGAGGCCTGTTATATATTTCTATTTCTTTCCGGTGAAATGTTAACGGCGTGCTGTGAATTTTCTGTAATGATCCCCTGTCACTCCGAAATGGAAGATCTAAATGCTTGATTATTTTAACAGAAGTTCATGTGATATTTCCTTTTAGTCGTCTGCCGGCTGCCATCATGACAAATACTTATTAAACGGCTGTATAGCCGAAAAGGTAATTTACTCATAACCGAGGCAAAGCAGACGTCATTCAAAAACGCGTACATTTAACTATCTTCGTTGGAAACATATTGGGACGATGACAAACCTCACAGGAAAATTTTCATGATAGTGTAAGACAGAACCCTGACCGATTTTACACCAGAGCACGCAGACGATCAAGACCGCGCTGACACATATGCTAAAATATACTCAATTAATTCCCTGACAGTGAATATAAAATTAATTTATCCTCTAGAATAGAGACAAGAGCAATTAATAAAGGTAACGTCCCTTCCAACAGGTTCCGAATTCGAACCTCTGCTGCAGTGTGTAGGAGAAAAAAACGTCTGAAACGGCGTGCTTAACACCGACAGATTCATAGATGTGCATGTATCTATATGCGCTTTTATCTAAAATTAATAAATATACTGCTTAAAAAATAAATGGATCGTCTATTCAAATATGAGTATCCTCTTAAAAATAACGTTTACTGAGAGAAAAAATTGCTAGTTTAGAAATTTCTTTCTTCAAGTTCGGCTATGAAATAAATTAGCTATGAAGTTTCAAGAATTTGGGAAAGATTTGCGCTTATAAGACATTATTAGGGTTGCTTGATCGGTAAGATCCTTTCTGGTTGAGTCCAACAAAACCATGCTAGACCTAGCGAGGATTTCTCCTGCGATAACAGACTCATGTTTGAATCTTGCCGGAGGGCGTATATTTTTCTTTAATAAGATTTCTGGATTATTCAAGCCGGTAGACAAAAAAAAAAAAATATTGACCGTTCACGAAAAGTAAAGTATAAAGTATATATATATATATATATATATATATATATATATATATATATATATATATATATATATATATGTATATATATATATATATATATATATATATATATATGTGTGTGCGTGTGTGTATGTGCGTAAGTATATATGTATATATATATAGGCGCGTGTCCGAGTGGTTAGCACGTTCGCTTTCTGAGCCTGGTTTGAATGTCACCACGGTTGATTTGTCAGAAAGCAGACTTACTGATGTTATCGGTAACATTTTAGAATGTGTTATCTATGTATGTTTCTTCTTTAGGTAAATATTGGGGGCTGCAGATTCTTAATGCTCTCAGATAGAAACTTATAACAATTCCAGATATAATTTTAGAGGAGCAGTTTGAGTACAAACTGGTCAGGTCATTTTTATTTGTAGCCTTTCTGTAAATGTCAAAGTTGAGTTCTTTATTATTTCTATATAATAGGATGCCTAGGAAGGGAAAAATTGTAGTTAGTTTCAGTTTCATAAGTAAAGTCTATTTAGGTTCAGTTAAGTTGGTGTATAAAGAGAGAGGGGAGGAAGTGATAATGAAAGAAACAAAATGAGGAAGAAAGAAATATGTTCAGATAGTGTAACGTTTATTGACGAGAAAAGTGAGATCACTGAGACAAATTCGATTTTTTTTCTTATTCTCTTTCGTTCTTTTTGTGCTTATGCACATTAAAAGCGCATATATCTCTCTTACTTCAGCCCAGCTATGGTTTAAATAACATAACCGTCTGGGAGATGGGAAATTATGGCATCAAACCTTATGAGAACTCTTTGATAATCATATACTGTCTACTTTTTCGTATGTAGCTATGAACCTCTTTCCATCTCTTTATATTATTCTGTGTAGGTTTATTAAGTTTAAGACATGAATATCTCTATCCCAAGATGTATATTGTTTATAAATTTTCAATATGTTACTTATTCTTTTAGAAACTGTTTGTATAATGTAGTAATTTTCGACCGCTTCCTCAAATACAGGTAGTATTCTCTTAGTATAAGTACCCGGGTGCTATCCATCAAAGGCCTGCTAGGCTTGTCTCCTAGCTTACAGCTCCTGATATTCCTCAGCGTTCAATAATGAACAGAGCTAACGTTATTTAGGTGAGAGGTTGAGAACTGGTTTTTCAACATCATATGGCCGTAAGCAACAGTATAAATTAATTACCCAATCTAGTATTATTGTCAAATTTCGTCTGGCACGCGAATGAAAGAGACAAAAAAAGAAGTGTATTAATATTTTAATAAAGACCTTGAACAAATTTCATGCATGGAGAGATAATCCGTCTGCTGTTGTCTATAATGTCAAATTAAGTAAATTTATGCAAAACATTTCACGTAAAAGATCGTTACTCTGTCTTGTTCAAAGACATTAACACATAAATAAGTTCCTAAAAAACTGAGGTCGATAATTTTCGAAATTGACTTACATCTGCTGAATCCAGAATCCCCTATTAAATAATCGTTAAACGATTTTATTTTTCTTAAATTGATTTGAAACTTAATTCTGTCTTCACTAAACGACATATGACAGACAAATATTTGGTCGTCATGGGAAACATATTTAGAAACAAATAGATACTTAAGGATATTGATTTATTTCCCGGTTTCAAAAATTTTATCAAAAAAAAAAAAAAAAAAAAAGAAAAGAAAGATCACAATTTTAAATACCGTATGATGAAACGTTTTGTATAAGTAAATTTCTACAAATGAAGCGTCTACTGTGATATTTGCGTGATATTTTTAATGGGCTAAGTGAGTTAGCGAAAGCTTAAATTGACTGTGTGGTTACGATGTTTACAGCAAAAGCCATAGTAAACATAGAACATCAAACGCACATATTTGAAGCATGAAATATGCAGGACATTGATTTCTGATTTTTATCCTTAAAGAAAATACTAACGTAATATGCAGTGATCACCAAGGAAAAAGAAAAAAAATCAGAATGTAGTATCATTTGATTGCATTTACACGTTGAGATAGCGAATCTTTGATACTCTAATAATAATAGTAATATATATATATATATATATATATATATATATATATATATATATATATATATATATATATATGGCACCAGTTTGTTTACATTGCACAGATCAGTAGAACAATTTCAGTGCTTGCGCAGATCAGTGTTGCCAAAATAGGGTGAACATTTTGTGTGAATTGATTAGACGGTTTTTGATATATTAGAAAAAAGTTATCTCGATAATAATTTGGCACGCAGTGTATATATATATATATATATATATATATATATATATATATATATATATATATATATATATATATATATATCTTAGATGAGGTAATGTAATTATTCACATAGTTTGGACTGTTGTCCTCATCTTTGTTGCCATATTCACGATGTTTTTTTGTTCTCTGGCTGTCTTTTTTGTTTCACTGTTGATGGAAATTCCCAATAACTGGGTGTTTTTGTTGTAATTCTTTCTGAATGGCTTATTAATTGCTACACATACCACATAATCATTAATAGATACATCAAAAAACAGTCTAAACAACATCTTAGAATACTGAATATTTTACATGAATTGGTCTAATTTAGACTGTATACCAACTCTAGGAATAAGAACGTTTTTGACAAACATAAAGGCAAATAGCCCTAGAACGTAGTAACCATAACATTAACCCCGAATTCATAGTAAATTGCATTAAGGACGGCAACAAACCAAAATGTCGTAAACGCAATATTATATGGTCCAATCCGCATTTCAAAACGTCAAAATAAATATCGGAATTTTTTTTTTAATCTAATTAATAAGCCCTTCAGTCATTCCCTTACAGTTAATAAGATCTTCAAAAAATAAAGTCAAAGTAGGATACAGTTGTACTAGAAACATCAACCAGTATAGAGCAGAGCTAAACTCTTCCCTTCTAAACAAACAATTCATCAACCTTCAAAACAACAACATCATCGCAACTAAGAATTGCAATTGCCGAAAAAGCAAACCCTACCCATTAAACGGTAAATGCGTGTTCAAATCGTTAGTTTATAAAGCTGAAATTAAATATGAAGAAGAGATCAAGTTTTATCTGGGCTCTTCGGAAAACTATTGGAAATCCTGCTTCTACCACGCCAAAGACAATATCAAATATAGTAACAGCAATGCCCTCACTAAATTTTTCTGGAAGCTAAAAAGCGGGGATAAAACCACTATTATTACGTGGGAATTAGTAACGAAAGTTAAGCACTACAGCGGGAAAGGCAACTAATGTAACTCATGTCTTTCTGAAAAATTAATAATCCTGAATAATATAAAAATCCTAATCTCTTAAACAAAAGGAGTGTGTTATGATCACTGCATACGAACAACTAAATTTCTGCTCAAACAGGTTGATCCAGATTAATATAGTCTAGCAGGACACGGCGTCTACATATACTAATACTGATAGTTTCTTTATTAATATTTTTTCTTTTCGGAACCTTTACTACTCAACTATTGTTAATAATAAGCCGTAACCCATTTAACATCCTTGCTAATCCATTATTTGCATTATCTTATCATTTGATATAAAACTTTTATTCTTGTTTTATTTCTTGTCTTTTTCTTTTAACTTTATTCTTACTTTTAGAAAAGTTTTATTTATTTACCTATCTATTTGAATTCATTATTTTTATTAACTATTCATTTATTTGTCCTATTTATTTAATTATTTACATATTTATATGTTCATATATATATATATATATATATATATATATATATATATATATATATATATATATATATATATGTGTGTGTGTGTAAGCAAATATATGGATATAGATCCGACAGTAAGAATTGAACTCTCACTCTTTGGGTCCTGTCACTGGATCTAACCAACGCCTTTATCCACTGTGGCATGTGTCCTTGACGTTTGTTAGATCCAGTGACAGGACCCAAAGAGTGTGAGTTCAATACCCGGTTAAGGCAGTGGAGAACTTTCAGAGGGAAATTAGCAGGAGATAACTGATAACTGACATCCATCAAACATGGCACTTGGAAGTAGAACAGTCTACCCCAGTGAGCGAAATAAAGGATTCAGTTCGAAATTCCAACCACCTGAAGAAGGCCGGAGTGTACAACGGCCGAAACGTTGTGATAAATATAGCGACAAAGATGAGGACAATAATCCGAATAATGTAAATAATGTACATAATACCTAATCTCAGAAATACAGGCAGACTCTGAAGAAACTGTTAGCATAGAAATTACGATTACTAGCAACTTCAACTGTAAAATAACGAGATATATTTACCATTAGGGTGCTGCGCTAAAATTTGTAAATTTAATAAACCAAACAAAATCGCATCAGCACAGTTACAATTCAAATATCTATCGAAAAGTCACAGGGAAGCTACGATACGGAGGTGGGAAATTTGTTGGTGGTAGTGTACTTTCTCAGTAACAGGTTGTGGAACAAGCTGACGTATGGGGAGCAGAAAGCTTTTAGTTCTTGTGGTTAACTCGTATAAGATAGTGGCAGCAATTATTAATTATTCTCTGTGCTGTCGCAACGTACAACACAATGATTAAGCAAATCATTTAAACCGAATAGAAGATAAAGATTTTTTCATCAACAAATAACAATGTATTTGGATATTTTATACATCGTTAGGTGAATATAATGAAATACTCGAAAAGAAGGGTAATTTTACATACACACATTTAAAAAGGAAAATATAACAGAGACACATTTATGTATGTTTAATAAAGCCCTGAAAATGCAAAAAAAAAACGACACACCTTGAGGTGTGTTAATTAAATCCATGAAAATGGAGAATTTCAAAGAAAAAAAAAACCGACATTGAGGCGTTTTTAATAAAACACCTTGAAAGTGGGTAAGTTTATAGACAAGTCGCATATTCAGGTATGTTTAATAAAACACCTTGAAAGGGTGAAAGGTCATTATTAAGACGCACATTATGCTGTGGTTATTAAAGATAGGGAGAAAGTTTATATCTTTCATTCATCGCTGAATCTACATCAAAGAAAAACTGAAAAATTTTAGTAGATCAGTAAATCGGTTGAGTTGACAACGCGTAATCCATTTGCCAACTGCCCTTGTTTATTTTATGGTCTGTATTTATAGCTTTCTTTAAGCAGGTTATGTCTTTAAAAAAAGTCCCGCGAAAATGCGAGGAAAACGCTGTCAGTGGTCGATGTTAACGCTACCGGAATTGCTATTTGGAGTTATGCGTAGATAACTGATTTTGGTCCTTTAACTCCTGACTCTTGAGATGGAAACTTCCGGTTGACCCGACAAACTGAACGAAGCTAAGATAATATTGCAGATACTTATTTGCATTTTATCAAGTATCAAGCATACATAGCAGAAGCATCGAACCAATGGTGACAGCAAAATTATCTGCACAGACGAATGATGGTAAGATAGATTCTGGCGAGAAAAAACAATGACATCTAGCACGAGATTGTGAAATATTTGTGACTGAAAACCTATAAAATGATTCAATATAGCCTTTCCACATCGTTTCAGAGGGAAAATATTGGCCCAAAAAAGGCGAAATGAGCCACTCTCTTGGAGGTTAGCATCAGCCATTATCATGAAAAGCCAAATGTTTTTCTCAGACAAGTAAAAGACAGCAGTTTCGGTTTGGATGCTTTAAAATTGACACGCTATTTCTTGCTTCAGTTAACCTCTGGACGGGTTTCATCAGCAAAGGACTCCACTTTGAACAAAGATATTTCTACTTTATTTCACGAGATTTAAGGTCGCGTATTACTTCTACCACTATTTCTACAGTGTAAACTTATATTTATAAAAGAAAAGTGGGTCTTGTGTGAGAGAGAGAAAGAGGGATCGACAGCAAAATACGTGGTTGTTTTTACTTGAATTCAAGGAGAGAAATATATGTATAGTAATATTCAACATTTATTAATTAAAATATTTAGCGTACCGGGTTTACAAAGAATCCACTTATATATTTTCCAGGATATATTTAAAATAAAAAAAGGCTATTTTTTATAAAATGTTATATTTTATCCTCCCACCTTGCTTGAGGTGAATTGCATTAAAAGAAATGGTTTAATATTTAAAAGGGTTTTGTTAGCTTTTTGGCTGTGGTAATGTTCTCTGGAGTTTTCAGTTGTGCTTTAAAGAATCTCACATAAAGTAGAAAAACGTCAGAGGTAAACGTATGAGCATTTGACACACACACACACACACATAAAAAAAACTCATATATACATATGTATATATATTCTCCTATTTGTATAGATTCTGAAATTTTGATTTCGGGTTTTTAATATTTCATATGAATTTGCGTTTGTTATTTTGTTTGTGCAACCAATATTTTATATATATATGAACATAAGCAATTGGATATTGAGTGCTGGTCTTAATAAAATTGTTCGATATATAATAACAAAGATAAAATTTATATCAATAATAAATATACAGTTTTATTTATTTAGCTGTAGCACAACTCTGGGAAACAGACGATACAGTAGAAATAGCGATCCGTATAGTATAGACGACAGAATATAAATAGTGACATTAGTCGTCAGCTACTTCCTACATATATGCGTTACTTCTCTGGTCACGTGGTCTACCTAATTCAATAATGGGATCGCCTATCTTTACTCTCTGGCGATTCATGTTCAAACTCAAGTGACGGTAACGACACTTTATTCCAATATAACAGAATATTTTTTTCAGAAATTAGAATTATCAACTCCATTAAATATTAGATATTCTACTGTTGACGGGGAATTTTCCTTCCGGATGTTTTCTTCTTGGTTGTATTGTAAGTTAGGCATTACATATACGTCATAAAACACTACCAAGTGCGCGGCTAAATCTCGTTTATTTTACTGGTATTTTTTAAAAGCCTTTCACCGAAGCAAGACGTGAGTGCCACGAGCACTCAAGATGCTACAGTGAGTGAAAGTAAGAGTAAAGAGAGGTATTTGAGGAAAAAGTCAAAAGAAGGTCGATGATCAAGATCAAGGCATCAAATATCGATTGATATTTGAAAATTATAGTTATCAGGGAAGTAAGTAAAACGAAAGAGTTCCACTGTCGAGAAGTGCGAGAGAAGTAGCTGTTGGAGCAGAAGAGGCGGTTACATTTAACTGTTTGGATAATAAAAGGGTAAGATCGAAATGCCGAGATAGTAGCACGCTTAAATTAATCCAGTTGGGGCACCAGTGAAAATAGCTCGTCAGAGCATTTATCATGAAAATATTTATAGAAAAGACAGAGGGAGGCCACGGCACGTCTGTGAGAAACTGACTGGAGTCGAGATCTATCGCATTGCATATCCGTCTTTGGATTTTGTCGAGTACCTAGGGATGAACAGCGAGGACACCTGACCATATATGGCAACAGTATTCAATGCAAGGACGAATGGCAGATTTGAAGGATGAATTCAGGAGAGAAAAAACCTTATGGCGCGACACAACGTTGCCTCACGTTTTCTATTGACCTGAGGTGGAACAACTATATTGAATCAATAACTTCATCTCATACAAGGAAAGTTAGTATCTAAACTAGATGAGTAAAGCGACAACAATTTGAATGATTACAAAATTTAATGAAGAAATTAATAGAAGGAATCATTAAAAAAAAGACTGAACTAGTAATCAATAAACAACCAGGATACAAGATTTTAACAACACTGATTGAAAAATTAACTTAATTGTCGACAAGTTTTACACAATTCTGAACTTCTCAAACAGAAGTTGACATTTCAGATTTTATGCTAAAAATAAAAAAAAAATATCTTTCTTTTGATCATTTTTGATGCATGAATTTTATTTTCGCTGAGTTGAATGGTAACTTGAGGAATATACGGTATGAATTACGCAACCAAATCAGATTACTCTAATGGTTTGTATGCGAACCAGAAATGCTTAAGGTGGATCTCGGCGGGAAACATAACTGAAGGAAAAGCAAGAAAAAAAAATGAAAGAAAGAAAAAAACAAAAAAAAAAGAATCAGAAAGTTAACACCCTTGATAACAAATTTTGGCTCCCTCAAATCTAATTAAAACTCAAATCATAACATATTATAGTTTTTAACGAAGTCCAATTAGTACCGCAGTCCAGCAAGGTCCTCCGACATTCTCTACCCTACAATACTTGGGGATATCATAGTTATTATTTTTATTATTTTGAAAATGTCGGACAATAGTCTCACATATGAAGAAGAGAAACAACCGAAATGTGGTTCTACAGAAGGATGCTGAGAATACTATGGAGAGAATATGTGAGTAACGAAGAAGTTTCAGGAAAAAATGAAGACAAAAAAGACACTTTTATTTAACGTCAGAAGGAGACAGCAGTTCTCTCTGAAGGAACTCTTCATTGCCAATTCAAGAAAGAAATTCGGATTACTAACACAGAAAATGAAGAGTTCTCTCTGAAGGAACTCTTCATTGCCAATTCAAGAAAGAAATTCGGATTACTAACACAGAAAATGTCTCATATCGAGAATATTTAACATTGAAAAACAAAAGAAAAAATTAATTATTTTTAATAATATGTGGAAATCTCCGCTTTTACCTGAAGACGGTCACGAGACCAGAAACTCATGTAGTAAAATTATGTAAAACAAAACATAATATTTTTTCTAAATAAATCCACATTACAACCAAAGACGTTTACGGCACCTCTCTTCTCTTCTTTTTAATATACATACTTTTCTCTCGTTGGAACCACTACAACCTCTTTCTTTTATATATATATATATATATATATATATATATATATATAGGTACAATTGCATTAGACGGCTTATCAACCTATTTCAGTTTATTTAAAGAGAGGAGTTTTTTAGATTTTAAAAATTTTAGGAGATAATAATGATTGATTAATACTAATTAAGTTAAAATTAGTGGTGAACAGATATGAATTCCTATATTGCTCAAGGGTATTTACTCCTAATTAAAAATAACGAACACAACTGGAAGTAGTCCTGGAAATCGGCCCCCGTCTTCCAATTTCGAGTTAGAAAACATTACATGGATTTTAGTACGCCTTTATTTGGTACATTTTTAATAAAATTCAGAAAAAAAGGAATATTTATGGTATATATTGCTGATATATTACATATATACATACATACATTTTCTGCATAATAAAGAGCGTGAACAGCATATTTTTTGATATGGTGCATATTATGCGACAACAGAAAAATGTAGATGCTGATCTATTTTGTTCAAGGTAGGCACTGCTTATCTCGACTACACAGATGGCACCTTTCCGATATATATATATATATATATATATATATATATATATATATATATATGACGATTGCGGGTAGCATGAAACAGCCTGTCGCCTCTGAGTGTTGACTTCAATGTTTACTTATATATATATATATATATATATATATATATATATATATATATATATATGTGTGTGTGTGTGTGTGTGTTTTTGTGTCCTTGCGCGCGTGCGTGTGTTTTCCAATAGTTTATAATAAACTGAGGTTGGATTGTCAAGACAATCCAACAAAAACAAAAAAGATGTTCTTCATTTCAAAACAATATTGATTTCGATGTAAGAGTAACCTAGTGTTTTGGCGTAAGGAAATTGGAATCAAGCCGAGTTGAAATTCATTTATCTCTCTCTTCATATCTATAGGCTGAATAGTAAAGAAAACTTGGACTTTTGCGTTGACTAAGAGTCAGTATAGGACTGGTCAGAATTCAAAACTTTTGCCGAAGGAAACAGGAAATGAGTCTATTACTTTTTCGAAGAAACTCATGTAATTCAGGTATGCAAAAAAAAAAAAAAAATCCTGGCCGCCTCTCTCCTTCATGCAAATCACATTAAAAATGTTTCGACGTGGCGTATTTTGAATTTGTAACAAAATAACGAACGCTGTGGGAAAAATGACAAACCATCATAAGGAACAATTGGTTCCAAATACGTTTTAACATAAATAAACACACAGACACATACATACATACACATTCACACACACATACATATATACACACACACACACACATATATATATATATATATATATATATATATATATATATATATATATATATATATATACACATATACATACGTTTCTCTTTCTTTATCTGAGGTGTTTTAAGAAGCGTAGAACGACGTCTTAATTTTTGTTATTCTCTGGTATACCGAGACCCGGGGTGGTAGCGCCTGTTAGGATCCCAGCTATGGGCAAATAGTAAACCCCCAAACAAAAACAAATTACTGTGAAAGTATAAAAAATACTTTTTTTGTACTAAAAGTGCCAGCAATACATTGTTGAAGCGAAATGAACAGTAATAAGTTTTATCCTGGATGAAGCCATGTAATTGTATTTGAAAGATATTTAGTTGAAGCCATAAAATGTGTTCAAATTAATTAGATTTCGTAATTAAACAACCCATAGAGGTGTTGATATGCTGCTAAATAAATTCAACTAACCAAATTTTTTGCCTGAAGAACTTTTATTTAGGGCTATTGTTTTTGCTGTGATCAAGGAAATGGTTAAAAAAAATAACAAAACAATTGTTGCAGATATGTCATATATTAAATAGTAAGTACAACAGAAGAGTATTACACGACTAGTGAGTGTGTGTTAGTTGACCCAGCGTTCAATCTATTCGACTGTTAATATTTAATATCCCCTACGAGGGTGTATGTAGCACAAGATCGAGTTTAACGTGGGTACTCCAAGCCCGTAGGCTCGGCTAAAAATATTCCCTTTGAGGCCGCCTAAACGTGTTCAGGGTCTGTTTACCTCCCCGGACGAAACTTTGTCCTACGTCAAAGCTTCGTCCGAATTCCCCTCTGCCGAGGCAGAGAGTTCGACAGAAATGAACAGTCTGGTTGACCGTTCACCCAATGTCATCTCTCCTACTAATCTAATAGTAGGCGGAAGAGTCCCACGTATACTCTTTACAGAGAGGACACTAAAACAGTTTTCTTTTAACATTTCAGTTATGGTTGTTCAAAATGACGACATTATGCCCTCCCCCCCCGTTGCTATCAAAACTTAACCTGATATTCTGTTATGATATATTAATCTAACATAAAACCGCAAGTATAGAACACCCAGTGAGAATCGAAATCACAATATTAGTAATTATTTTAGGAATAACATGTTTAACAATCTGCTACGACTGCTAATGATTTATGACAGTGATGATAAGAAAAACTGAAAAGAACTACAAAGATTCTTACAGAAGGTAGCCAAGGAGAGTGTGAAGAAAGAACTAAACATGAATTTTAATAACGTAGGATATATGGTTTTCGGGAAAATGAACCCAAATTAGGAACTACGTTTTATAGATAACAAAATGAAGGAAGTACAAAACTGTAAATATTTCGGAAATGTTTAAACACATGATAGAAATTGTGAAACCGAACTCCGAATTTGCATTGGAATTACAAAAGCTAAGCAAAGGATTAATAAACAGAATATTTTAATTAGAAACAAAGAAAATATTGCATAACTGTTATGTGATATCGTTTCTCTTATAGGAATGCTAGACAATCTCTTCACAGATAACGAGACTCGAGGCCAACAAAGTGGTTTTGCAGAAAGATGCTGGAAATATGGAATGAACATATGAGTAAAGTGGACATTTTAAGTTTAGTTTGGTTTGTTTCATGGCATATCAACTTCAATGGGTTATTTAAAGCCGACAATTTTTTTTCAAAAGTTGTATTGCTGGTAATATGTTTCTCAAAATTGTATTGCTGTTAATAATTTATTGCTGGTAATAATTTTTATTCAAAAATTTATTCCTGGTAATACTTTTTATAAAGTATTCTGGTATTAAAAGCTATTTTTACATTTTCATAGTGTTTTGACCCCAATTCTTTTTTGGTGGGGGTAAATATTTACCCATATCTGGGACCCTAACAGGTGCTACCAACCCGGATCATGATGGACCTGGGAACACCAGCAATTAAGAGGTGATAACACGTTCCTCAAAAAATCCTGATCAGAGGCTTTACTGTAGTTTATCGTCATATCCAGGACGCGGATGTAGTTTATCGTCATACCCAGGACGGGACATTTGAAGTAGAATGAAAACAAAAATGGAGACATACTTAGAATCAGAAAAGAAAAACAAGTAAAATTTCTTGGACACAATTACATGGGAGAGCTTGGAGAATTTGACAGCCACAGAATGAACTGACGGCAAGAAAGACGGAAGAAACAGAAGAACCCCTCTAATGCGCTTGTTGTAAATGGTTGGTAGAACAGGAATAGCAAAAATACAAACATTACTAAGAGCTACAACGGAGCGGAAGTTGTGGAGGGCTGTGATCGTTCATTTCATGAAGAGACATTAGATATAAAGGTAGAAATGATTCCAACATCTTATTTTCTGGAGTATTGACAGAATGCCAGGACGTTATATAGCAATTATTTATTTTAGTGTTATGAATCTTCAGAATCTTGGTGTTCATGGCTCTCACTATAATTTGTAATTGTCGTGATACATTAAAAGATGTAGTAAAACGGTTTCTGTATGCCTTTTCGATGACTTTTTATACATAGTTGTCCTACTTTGAGATTGAAGGCCAACCATTTGCCCAGCAATTCAATATAGCTTTGTGTGAAAAGTAACGGAACTGATCACGTTCTTCGATATGAGAGGTTTCGTCCATAGTTGACACAAAGCCACACGATCTATCAGCGAGTCTACAAAGAGATCCTGCGTCATTTGCTTCACTCAGTACGGGAAAAGAGACGGGAGTTGTGGCAGGAAAAAAATGGTGGCTGCTTCGCCACGACAATGCACCTACTCACAACAGCCTGGTTAGTAACAAGGTAGCTGACCGCTTGGGAATACCAGGCGCTGTAAGCTTGGATATGCCGGCGATTCAATGAATAATTGCACGGCATTCTTAATCAGAGAGCTGAATTCCATTTCCAGAAGGGTTCGTTATATTTACCTGTACGTAAATACCTTGGGAAAGGTATGAATCTACCTTTTCCCCCCTAAGATATGGGTTAATTAATACGAATTGTACCATTATTATTTAAAATAAATGCGTACAAATATTTAGATTTCAGAAAAAAAAAAAGAAATTCATAGCGGTTGATATACCGATAAAAATAATGAACAAAGAAAAATACTGCACTGATTGCAAGACAAATTTAGATATTCCTGTCTGTCTTACCAAATGCGGCACTGATGGAAGAATGGATTCCTATATTTCGAAACAGTAATAATGGTACAAAACATAAAAAGCAAGAAAATGTGGAGAGCCATGGTTTCCAACGTCCAGAAAATGCACGGTACATAGAAGAAAATGAAGGATACAAATTAATCGAAAACGTTCTTCACTGGGATTCGAACTCTCTTCGCTAATTCCATTTTTCACAGTCCCATCTGCACAGTATATAGCGTATATACGCGAGTATAGAGTTTTATTATCAGTTTTTATACGATATATATATATATATATATATATATATATATATATATATATATATATATATATATATATATATATATATATATATATAGAGAGAGAGAGAGAGAGAGAGAGAGAGAGAGAGAGAGAGAGAGAGAGAGAGAGAATCGGGCTATACAAAGGTAATTTTTGCTGAAGATGTTAAAAAGTTATGCATTTTCGGTGAAAACTTGCACTATACAATGACATTTTTCTTTTTTTAAAATTCATGCAAAAATATTCATGGGTCGCACTAGAGACGAATATACACGTATTTAAACTACTTACATTTTTCGGACTTTTGTCCTCATCTTTATTGTTCCAATCCCGATATTTCGGCCGATTTACGCCCCGGCATTCTTCAGGTGATATACCTAAAAACAAATGGACCAGTAGTTAAAAGCGGTGGTTTAAGTAATCCAATGACTTGGCAAAAAGCGACGTGATTTCAATACCTGTCTACAGCAGAGGTTACTAAAATCTTGGAGAGTTACTAAAGAGAAATGACTGAAACTATGGTATCCAGAAAAGGTATGACACATGGATATAGAACAATCACCCCAGTGGACGTAATAAATGGTTCTGTTCGAAATTCCAAAGGGTATGGCCTGAAGAAGACCGTACAACGGCCGATACGTCGTTAATATGACAATAAATATGAGCACAGCAGTTCGAACAATGTAAATAGTGTGTAGTTAGAATGCGTCAGCTTAGAAATATAGAGTTTATACGTTAATTGTTCATGTTTAACAAACTTAGTTTTGAAACAAGAACACGAATATATTGCATCTCCTGAGAATCTTATTCGTTTCCCTGTAGTAACGGTTAAGCAGAATATCTCGTTACCCATTTTCCCGCAGAGGGGCGCACTATATTAGAAGTATTGACGAAAACGCGACCCCCAAATCACTAGAATTGCAATGGTCTACGAACGAATAAGATCGATATCATTATACTAGGAATTGTTTGTGAGACCATCTCGTTAACCCCTGTTGCACTGCTCTGTACCCGCACGATGGCTGCTATTCACCGTAGTGTCATCTTCATCGATTACTGACACAATTAACAGCAATAGTAATGATAGCTATACAACTACAAGATAGCAATTATATCAAAGAAATGTAACGATGTATAATGGTGATAAATAATGCATTCTAATGACAGTAATAAAACAGTGATTTTTCTTTGGCTGTCACCGAAGCGTAGAATATCTTAGCCTTGACATTTCTCATTAATGGACAATAAAAAATAGAATCTGTGCACGTGAAAAGGACACACACAGAGAGAGAGAGAGAGAGAGAGAGAGAGAGAGATTGAAAAAAAAACCCAAAAAAATAAAAAAAATCACTATTTGTACAGCAAACAAATAATTCAATTAATGGCCGAGAATAATTTTCGGAAATATTTTGTGGAAAGAAAGGAAAACCTCTTCCCATATGAACTGTTTAAAACAATTAGACTCTTCCAATTGCCGCTTTTGTGCAGCGAGAGAATTCTGATGAAATTTATTTTCGTTTTTCGCTATTTATATCGCTTGAAGTCGAAGCATGTTTTATGGAGAGTTCTCAAGAGATCTTCAGATTTTGGCAACATCTTGCTTTGCAGCATATTAACTATAACCGACTGAGAAGTGAAGTTTTCTATTAGTAGAGAAAAAATGGTTCTCATGTGTCTTGAGAAATTCGACCGATCACTGTTCGAGGGCGAGCATTTATTAGAAAGAATTTTATTGAAAAAATATTTTTGGAGGCTGCCGCCGCTGTTCATCATCATCATCATCATCATCATCATCATCATCAGCAGCAGCAGCAGCGCAATAATAATAATAATAATAGTAGTAGTAGTGATAATATTCGGTTGTGCCAGCGTAGTAGAAGATGAAAGTAAAAATAAAAAAAGCGAAAAAAATGGTGATTTATCAGAACCTTGCCTCGAATTGTATATAGTAGAGAATAATCGCATACTTGAAATGATGCCAAAGCAACAAAAGGGTCATTAGAAGGATCAAAATACCGAAAACGGGATTAAGCACTTTAGACCATGAATATGTTGGGGATTGCATATATGTATAGAAATGTGCTTTCGACGAGAAAAGACATTTTTAAGTCTTCAGAAATAAGCAGTAGAGATCTAATGTTCAGTAATCCTGGGTATGACGATAAAATACGTCCGGCAGCAAGGTCACCATACTTTTGGCCTTGTGCCACATCTAAGCTACGTTTGGAAAATCGCTGCGATTGAATAGTGAGTTCGATCCTCACTGGGTGCTCCATACTTTTGGCCTTGTGCGACATCTAAGATACGCTTGGGAAATCACTATCTTTAGTTGAAGTCATAAAATTGTGTTCATAATATTTAGATTTCGTCATTGAATAACCCATAGAGGTCGAAATGCTGCTAATCAAAATCATTCAGCCAATCTAATCTTCATGCTCATCCCTGTACCGTATCCCATTGAGAACAAGATCGATCATGGCTCTCCACAACTACTAATCCGTTGTAGTATGTTTTGCCTTTTCACCGTCCCTCTCACTCTTTTTCCTGTCATCCGTTTACATGAGTTCGTTAGTAAAGTTATTCGCATTTTCCCCTCTTAATTGATTTCAATGTGTCCTGTAAGTATCAAATTATCCGAGCACTCCGTCTGCATTATATGTCATAGAATTTTCACTTGTTTCCTGCTGATTCGAAACAACAGTTTTTATTGAGTAACAACAAAAACAATAATGTTGATACTACTAATAATAATATCAATGGAAATTATTTGAGCGATTAAAACTACTATTATACCTATAATAATTGGGGTCGAGCGTACGCCCCCAAAATCTACAGACACGAACTTTAACAAAATCCTTGGCCGTACTTTTAACACGAAACTCAAAAATTGGTTTATAGGGAACTGTTCGTATAAGCATTTGACTATTATAAATGTAATGAATAAATAAATACTTTACCCGTTCAGTAACATTTAACATAAGAATGGGTGTGACAAAGAATACATATATTTACTACACCACCCTAGACCAAATCTCGACTAACCCGGTAAGGGACTTTACTTTAAAGAAAAAAACACTAATGCTCCTCCTCCTCCTCCTACTACTACTACTACTACTGCTAATACTACTAATAAACTTACTTCCGTCTTGGCTATGACGATAAACTACATCTGCATTCTGGGTAAGACGATAAACTACGTCTAGAAGCAAGGACTATAATCAGGAGGTTTTGAGGAGCGTGGAACCACCTCTTAATTGCTGGTGTTCCCAGGTCTACCCTGACTCGGAGCGGTAGCACCTGTTAGGATCGCAGCTATGGGCAAATAGATGACCCCCACAACCTGACTCAAAACACTAAGAAAGTGTAAAAATAGATTTTAATACCAGAAATAATTTTTATCAAAAATTAGTATCAGTAATAATATTTGAAAAAAGAAAATATTACCAGAAATAAAAATCTTGTCAGAATTAAATGACCTGTTGAGGTTAATATGCCAGAAAACAAATCAAACGAAACAATACATTTAAAAAAAAATATTACCAGCTATACATTTTTGAAAAAAAATAAGGAAATTTTGTCGGCATTAAATAACCCATTGTGTTGATATGCCGTAAAATAAAACAAACCAAACTAAACTTATAAACAGTTAAAAAATGATAATTTTGATTTTTAAATATTGTGAAACATTTTATTCTAATAAGAGATATAAATTTCTTAGTTTTATTAAGCTGATAAACCGTAAGGAAAATTTTGGATATTATTTTATAATCAATTTCAATATTTAAAATATTTATCTGATATATATTAGGGACCATTGCATAAGAGTTTTTTTTCTCCATAAAACAACTTATATATAATGGTATAAAAAAGCTTTAAAATGTATTGTTACAGAATACAAAGGCCAGTGGCAGAATGAAATGCGATTGGTCGCAATGCCTCGTAGGCGGGACATTTTGACAGGGATTATTATTTTTGTCTTGATTTTCAATAACTCCAAATCCGCAAGAATTCAAAAGAAAGTTTCAAGAATTCGGAAGCGTCGAAATGCCTCCTACACACAGGATTGCGACCGGCTAATACCCCCTGCGGAGGGTCGATGATCCAACATGCGACGCCTGTTCCCGTGACGTCAGTTTATCTACTGCCTCTTAGAATCCGACACTTAATAAAACGAATACCCAAAATAAAATGACCCTTTTCATCGTTACCGTTTTATGAGTATTGTATGGATACCGAGTCGACCAAGCTATAGAAGATAAAAATATAGCATAAAGTATATTTAAATAGGAAATAAGGCGAGAACGGCTTTTTTTTCTCGAGAACACTGGAACAAAAAATGCAATATTTTTGATAAGAATGATATCAGAGAGAGCATAAACATTCACATACATATTTTATAGATGAACAAAAGCATTTGACAGCGGACAACATAAGGATCTATTAAAATTACATATATTTTGAAGGAATGTTAGACTAACTCGGAACATTCAATGGAAGCAAGCAACCTGCATGCGGGTAGAAAATGAATTGAATACGTACAAAAAAAAAGAGAATGAGACGATGTCTTCAGATGCAACGCGCGCATACATGTTTGTGTGGAAATCATTGATAATAGCGATGAATTTGGGTGGGGAATGATATTTAGCAAAAATGCACCAAAGCATATCCCAATAACAGTATATTCGAATTTCAATGACACGAAAGAATATTACGAATGAAATATGTGAACGCCAGAGAAAATATATCTGCTTTTAACCTCAAAAATCTGAAAATAAATATTATTAAAAGTTTATTTAGGAATTTTTAAAAACAATGCTGATGTCGCTGTGCCCGAAGAAAAGGTTAAACCTGAATAGAATAATGAATTAAAATTAAAATTGGTATACTGAATAATGATGAAAGAAAACGTATAATAAAAAGGCATGTAAATAGAAAGACAAAATATCAGAAAGAGAATTTATGGGGAACTCGATTTAAATAAGGAGGAATTGATGAAATGAAAACAAATATCACTTGGAATATTGAGAAAATAGAGAAAAATAATACGGAATAAAAGGAATGAATTGAACAGAATAAGACCTGATATAACAGCGAAAACGTTTTTAGAAGAGCAGATAAATCATTTAAAAGATTAGTAAAGAAAGTATTAATGTTAAATAAACCTAAATGGAGTAATAATCTCTGTTCTAAAATAAAGGTATAGAGCTAAGAAAGAAAGAAAAAAAAACAGCTAACCAAGGAAATAAATACAAATAAGATTTATGGAAATGATAAATAGGAAAAGACAAAACACATCTGTGGACAGAAGGCACAGTCTTAGACGAAGGATGAAGAAGCGTGAAAATGTAATGCAGCACAGTGTTAAACATGAAACGTAGAAGAAATATTAAGAGAGGCGGTAAAACAACGTATGACATTCAAAGTGCAGCGAAAGAGGGAATGTGAGAAAAGAAATACATGCCAAATACAAAATATTTTCAAAGTAACATGTCTATAGGAAAATGGAGAGATCAACGAAGCCTATAGAAAAAAAATAACATTCAATGAAGAAAGACAAAGCTAGGACAAAATAGAGTGTCAAGAAAATAATTATCTGAGTAGCAACGACTAGATTAAGAACAATGTAAAGAAATATGGGGAGATACATGAACGCGAATGGAACAAAGTGGACGTTAAAGAAACTGAAGCTTATAAGAATCAAGAGAAAAGAAATCTCCTGTATCAATCTTCTGATTAAATTTTTTTCATCTATGCACATAATATTAGCAAATATGTCTCCTGTTATCAATAACATAGAATAAAACAAAATGGCTAAATCAAAGCAATAATTAATATCCAACAAAAAATTAACGAGTAATCACAAATTCATAATGACATATGAAACACTACCTTATATTAAGTAAAATAATGCAATCCTTGAATCTGATGACATTATCCAAGAAGAGTAAAAAAAGATAAGGAATAAGTTCTTACAGATCAATATATTTAGTTTGCTGGAAAAGCTCAGCACACAATGGATATAGAATTGAAATCCTTGCATAGATTGCTGCAGGGTTGGATAACAAAATCATTAGAATAAATGAAATATTTCCCCAAATTTTATTAATCTTCTTAAAGCTGGTATGCCGCAAAAGGAATTCTCGGACACTTAATTGTAAAATTCTGTGTGATAACTCGAAGGTTATTGGAGTATTACCAATATAACCTGTCTTTGACCGGGGTTTTCATTACTGGGAATTTTTGCCGTTCTCTTTGAGCAGTTTAAGTTTAAAGTCAGCCCAACCGAAAATCAATATTAGTAACAACATTTGGATTCAACTGAGGCATATCCCCAAATTGGAGGTTAACTATATGAATGGGGGAGTGTTCCTGAAAAGGGAGCTGTATAATAATAAATAATATTATTGTAATTATTTAAACTATTTTATTAAAGTTTTTATGGAAGATATATATCCAAGAACAGATAGTAAATAGTAAAACGTTGCTGAGAGTTATAAGAGACAGGAAGTAGTGGAGAGCCATTCTCGCCAACAATTTGGAATCAAAACCAGCACTGAAGAATTATCTATCAAACAAAAAGAATTTCATCTAAACTGGATAAAAAAACTGTGGAAATGGATAAACAAAACCCGTTCACACACACATACATACATTTTGAAAATTATAGATATAGATCTCAAGAGATCTTTCTTTCACTCTTATTCCTTGTTGCATTACTTATTCCCTGAAACAAACTAAATTAAAAAAAATGGTTACCGGTATGACATTTAATAAGCTTAATGGTCACTATCGATGATTTTATGCTATTTGCCCCCAAAAATGACGATCTTAATCGATTTCTTAGAAATGCTGTTTTCGATGTTAGAGAAACAAAGTTTTGGGTCAAATAACCTTCTCATGAAGTCTCGTGTAGTAGTGAAGATCAAGATTTTCTTACTTTCTTATGAAATATTGATTAGAAATATAAGCGCTGGTTAATATATAAGACTGTTATTCCTCATTTCATACATTCAAACATAGACTATGTAGACTTGGGATAATGTCTTCGACTGTTATGAAGTAGAAAGACCATATTAAATACATTGTTAGGTCAGCTGCTAAAAGAATTGGCTCACTGTATCCTGCTAGTCAATTGCCCTCCTTGCTGCTTATAGCAGTTATGAATGTACGAGATTCATGGAAGATTGAAGTTTATAAGCAGTAAATTCGACCTTGCCCACCGAACGATCATTTGCGGCCGAGCGGTTAGGCACGTCAGGGTAAATGGCGGTTCCGTATAGGATGCAGGTTCGAATCCTGTCAAAGGGCGAATATTTTCTATGAAGCATGGAAGAGTTGTCCATCCCTCAAAATGTTTCATATCTAAAAACGCTACGCTAATTTAATTTTTTTCATAAGGGAAGATTTTTACATCAATGTCAAAATAGATCTCCTTTTTTACAAGGATTATTTTGAGTTTGTCCTTGAAGCCTAACTAAGAACGGCCTACATTGCGCTTACAATGAAAAGGTTGGCTATACATGAGGATTTTCGGCATCCGATCATCACTCATTCTTATTACGAGAGAAGCCCATCTGGACAGTCATTCGATACCACCGATGCCACATTAAATATAATATAATATAATATAATATAATATAATATAACATAATATATATATATATATATATATATATATATATATATATATATATATATTAATAAAAAGAAAGAACAGTAAGATATATAATCCGGTGTTCTTATAGATATTTTTATTTTTACAAAATAGTGCTCAATGTAAATTTACAGAGCATTAATATTATAAATTAATATACTTAAAATATGGTTTTTCGCTACACAGTTCCAACCATGTTTCAAAAATGGAAGCTAAAAGCACCGAATTTAATTTTGTAATTAAATTAAAGACATTAGTTCCATTTCATCTTCAAGCGTATTTTGGAACTGTGTAGCGAAAAACCATATTTTAAGTCTATTAATTTATAATATATATATATATATATATATATATATATATATATATATATATATATATATATATATATATATATATATATATATATAAATTAATTTAATTAGAAAAAATACAACATATAACCAATGAACCTTATGGGTTGTCTGTTTTCTAATTAAATCAAATTAATAGTTGCTCTGGTGTGACATTGATCTCTCTGGATTACATCCGCCTTTAGATTATCCATACGGATTAACAAACTTTTCATTATATATATATATATATATATATATATATATATATATATATATATATATATATATATATATATATATGCTAGTATTCCTATCTATCTATCTATCTATCTATCTATCTATATATATATATATATATATATATATATATATATATATATATAGAGAGAGAGAGAGAGAGATAGATAGATAAAGCGATAGACAGATAGATAGTTATTTAGTTAGTCAATCGACACAAATATATAATCATTTATTAAACTTTTTCAACTTCTGAATTAGAAGATGTATATCAGAATGAGGCAGGCACGGTCGAGTAATGGCTTGAATTGAGGAATTGGAGAACCGAGTTCGAATTCCAGTCGAATCCATTACATTCACTTACGTGCTAATACACTTAGGAGAGGTATGAATCCTCTTCTCCCCTCAGCTATGGCTAAGTAGAAGGACAAACCGGTTTCTATAGCATTGGATAACAACTGGTCTACCGCAGAAAGAAATGGCAAACTACTGCGGGAAAAATCTGCCTCGTCAGTCCTGTATCTAAAGATACATAAGCGTGTATCACGCATGGCACATAACTGGTTGATATCGGGATTGAAATTATGAATACACTTTCCTAATTTCAATACAGGATATGCAATATCCCATTTTGCTATTTGAAAAAAATAATAATAAAATATCTTTGCGTTAAGTATTTTTATATCTACTTATTCAGCACGAGAACTATGTATATTTCAACATATACTCTTTTGTTCAGCAACCCATCGCTTCTTCAAAAAGGTAAGGTTTTACCGTATGCAGTATAACCCGGATATAAGAGCCCCGGATATAAGAGAAACCCGGATACAAGAGAAACCCGGATATAAGAGACTTATTCTCCGGTCCCAACAACTCACTTATATCCGGGTTACACTGTATTATATCTAGAAAGATTACAGCAATTTTTCAGCCATAACATGATGTAATTTTATATGTTACGTCTTCTGTATAAATGAGGGAATTGCTATTTTTATCATTTTCTTCCATGTTCCGTTTCAATTTCAGAACATGCATGATTATAGCTCTCTACAGCTTCCTTTCCTTTACAGTTCTCACAACTTCTTATCCTTTGTGGCAATATTTACCTGTTTAATATGCAATCTCTGTCCTGCCATCTATTTGCACAAGCTCGTTAGGTAGATTATCTGCTGTTTTTCCCTGTTTCTTTTGTCTTAGGTATATCCTATTAGGGTCAAACTATCTAAACCTTCCTTCCTTCTTCATTATGCGTCCAATAACTTTCAGATGTCTCTTCCTGATTTTAAGTGTACGTCTTCATTTTGTTTCCCTTCATAATAAAACTCCCGCATTGAGTAAATGGCCCGTCCATGTTATTCTCAGCATCCTTGTGTAGAACCTCATCTCTGCTTCCTCTAGTTTCTTTTGCATCTATCAAACATCTTTTTTCTTTGTATGTGCCATGTCCTTTCAGAACATAGGTGATCATGACTGTTTAGCTCCGTCTATCCCTTGCATCTCTCAGCAACCCTCCTTCTCTCTGCTTCTTCCCTCAGACCACGTACTGTCATTCAATTGCTTCATCTCGTCAGGTATGTCACGCGTGGCTTTCCTTTGTATCTCTTTCCCTCTATTCGGTCCATGAGTATCAGATTCTCCAGGCCCTCTTTCCTAATTATGTATCCCAGAAACTTCAGCTTCCTCTTTCTGATGTAAAGTATACGCCTTCTCCTTGTTGGTAACCTCTCTAAGACCTCATCGTTGCTCACACGCTCGGTCCATGAAATCATTAACATCCTTTTGTAGAACCACATCTGCTTCGCCTCGAGTCTCTTCTTCATTTTTGAGGAACTCGTCCAACATTCGCTTCCTTAAAGAAGAACGGATCACACGTAACAGCTCTGTATTCTTTTACGGTCAAATAGAATGATTAACCATTACGCAACAATCCAACATCCCCTTCTTGGTATATTTCAACACTTTACTTAATAATTTGAAAGTATATTTTGCTATTCTAATTCTCCTTCGAATTGCCTTATTACATTTTCTACTAACTTTTCCTAAATATTTGTATTTTCATACAATATTATTACCTGTTTTCCATATGCTTACATGATACCTTATATGATACAATATCGTTTTTTATATGGGCTTTCTAGAATAGATGTGGAGTATCAAAAGAAACAATGACATACCTATAATATAACTGTGGAGAAGTCACAGAAAAACGTTTTAGACCCTTAAGTTGAGAGACATGATCCTTTCTATCATAATGTTTAAAGTAAGGATAACGCAACGGCAGATCCCTAATAATTACATTTGTAGTAAGGTATACTGATTTTAGCCTTGTTTAGTCAAACAGGATTAAGCTGAAATAATATTCTTGACATATGAAGTTTGAGAGAAACGTCCGAGCGTGTAGACAAGGAGAAATAACTAATCACGATTTGATCCGGAAAGCTCAGGTCTTCTATCTTCATAAACAAATGGAAAAGAAAAAAAAAATATTAAAAAGGACGGCGTACGAAAACGAGATTTTCACCGAGCCAGTGCAAGTCATACGGTAAGTTTATCGATTTTTATTCGGCAAGCGAATCTTTCTTCTTGTCGATAGATCAATCAACGCGAGCGGTTTGTCAGCCGATGTGAAATATAGTACCGTGATTGATGACATAAAATGACAAAACCTCCAGACGAAATCTTTAGATTTTAAGAAGGAAAACCAAAAGGAAAGAAAATAAGGAAACCAAACTAGGAGAAAGAAGACAAGGCCGGCATTATAATGTTACAATCATGGGGTTTTAAAAATAAAAAATACATAAAAATTGTCATTTTTAATTTGACATTAAAAATAGATGTTCATGCCAGGTAAATCGAAAACATATGCTGCATAAAATTATATATTTTACAAAAGGTGAGACTTACAGCATTTAATTCAATGTACCCTTGGATGATTAAAAAACGAATGACTTTTAAAAATATTTCCGGTATGGTGACACGATAGGGAAAAATACTAAACCTTTAAAGCAACGGCAAACATAGGAACAGATAGAAATATCACGGCACACATGACAAAATTTTTAAAGCATATACATTTAAATGTCATGAAATAAAACCATAGATTTCTAAAAAATACACATGCAAATATGAACTTTATTTCAATTTTTTTATTCAACTATTTCTGCAGTTTACTCAGTGTGAAACCTACACCTGGTGTTTTTTTCGCGATTTATTCAATATTTGATTGAATGTGCGTAAGCAGACCCTCATTTTGTCTTCCGTTTAGCGCAGTCGTTCTCCTTTCTTATTTTTTAGATTATTTAGAGTTTATAAGTCTAATTCCCATGAATAAGAAATCGAAAACTGCAATAAAACTGACAAAATTTTTTGGCTAAAGTGGGATATTGTTTTTGCATCAAAATACAAAATGTAACAATCGGTATCGCCGAAAGTTTTATTTTGTGCCCTCCATCAATAGAAATAGTGCTCAATTCTTCTCTTTCCCAAAACTGAAGTCCAATATTAAAAGCAACATTTATGAATAGATTTCTAATGGAATTAGACTTTCGCGGCACACTTAGGAGGATCGACCGGCACACTAGTGTGCTGCAGCACGGCGGTTGAGAATAACTGCTCTAAAGAAATACATAATTGTTGTGGATTCCGCGTGAAAAATCGGTCTCCAATAAATGACAAACGCAAGTATTTAAGCTAAGGAATTAAATGTATTTACACAAAATACAAAAAGGTAATGCTGTTAGTAAAATCTAGGAACGCCGGTTAGTATTAATCAAAGATCGCTATATACAGTCTCGAAGTAAAGTTCCTTAGAGTCGGGCGTCCTTGTAACTGACTTCTAACGTCAACTCAATCACAGTGTCTATGTACCTTCCACTCTGTTTCTCCACCCTGTTCCTCTACCTGTTCCTCTCACTCATTCCTCTACTATCAGACTCCCTGACTGACTGACTGTGGCTATTTTATGGCAGCAGGACGAGTCCATTTATATCAGAAAAGGGTGGACCCCATAATAATAACCATATTCATATTTCAAGCGAAGCTTTTCCTCACTTACTCATAAAAACATTATAATATATAAACCCTAAGTAATAACCACTTCAGGAATTGATGATTCTTAGATTATCAAAAACAAACAAAGGTCTACGTCTTTTAGTGAGGAACGAATCGTACTTGTAAGCGTTAATGTATTTTTATTACTTTTTGTTTCATAAAATATGAAATTCATTTTATTTTTCCTTTGGATGGTCAATTCTATTAATTATATAACTAAACTTATCCTTACTATTCTAATGAATGGATGACCTCGGAAAAAATTAGAAGGGAAATAACGTGTGGAGAGTTTGGCTTACTCCAAGTTACTGAAATAAGAAATGCTAAGATCAGCATGCTATCAGCGTAAGAGATAAAAAGATAATAAAAGATCTGCATAGATCACACACAATTGATAGGCTATGTCACTTTCAGTTACTTGAAATATTAGAAAAGCCTGATTTCCAAAAGAAAGATATGCGCGTTTATGGCTAAAAAAGATGATTATCTTTCCTTGGTCGAAATCCTTGTCCATTTTTTAGGAAAAAAGATCTGTTTGCATACAAAAAGAAACTGAACCCAATGAATAAAGAAAAACAGATTAAGAGATCGATTTCGTTTTCTCATCGAATTTCCTTAACGTATACAAGGTGACAATCCTACGAGAACTAAAAGTGTTACGAGCTTTTATTATTGGCCACCATAATCTTAACAACACAATACTCACAGATAACACTGTATTAAAAGTAGACTCAGAAAGGAAGCGGAATAAAATCTTGAATAATGTGACAACGGAAAGGAGGAGAAATGGCAAACTATTATCGATAAAAAGACAGAATGTTTAGTTTTAAGTTAAAGATGCACGCCGAATTTTGATTTACCTATTTGGAGTGTCAATAGTAATTAGTTTGAAATCTAATTATTTGGGTTGTTAGACAAGAGAAACTTTGAAAGACGGCAACAGTCACATTTAAAAAGCGGAAGATGTCTTTCAGAAAGAAAGCAAACGATTAAGAAAAGGACAATAGTCTTTACTGATCGGAACTGCTATATAATATCTAATCTCCTTTAAGTTAGTGAACGAGGGAAAATCTTACGGGAAGAAGATCCTTGAATGGAGAGAATGTCGTTCTACTGGTGATTACTTAGAATACACTGCCCAAAATATTTTGATAAAGTGCATGCATTTAAAAAATCGATGCTACAATAAGCTGCTGTCAATCAGGAAATTACATCTTAACATTCCCGGAGTGGTAATGAGGAAAGAGGACCTGGAGAATTTTTGTACTGGCCAGAGTGAGAGCCTATAGCTGTCTTCCACGAATAGGCAGGAAGACTATATTGGCCAGCGTGAGAGCCAACAGCTGACTGACACGAATGTTGACTAGCATGCTAGCATGCAAAAAAAAATCGATAGCTTCATTCGTCATAAGAGGGAAACATTTTGAATCTGCATGGCACTTTACTCCAATTGGCTCATTCGCCTGGTTAAACTCAACGTTGATTCTGATTCGGCAGAACTGGGTTGGGTGTGAAAAAGTATTTGTTGTTAACATTCTTTTTTCATTCAGTTTTTCCAGTTACGAGTTCTTTTTTAAAGCTGATTATTTTGTGTTCATTTTGTTTAGTTTTTTTTTTTTCGTAACAGATTTAATTTTTAGTATAGAGCTTAGAAAAAAATGCAGTGTGAGATAGGCAAGAAGTAAGGCATGTAGCAACATCAGCACAGCTAGGGCACTCCTTTAAAGGCAAGGAAGGGCAAAATTATTTTAAGTCAAATGATAGCGATTGCTGTATGAGCCGTACGATTTTTGAATCAAGCACGGGCAACGCCGGGCCATGCTGCTAGTATATATATATATATATATATATATATATATATATATATATATATATATATATATATATATATATAATGAGAGCGAGTACCGATTAGAGTCTGAAAAAAAAACTGCAGTGGAATTGCAAATTTAATTAATTAATTGAAACAATAATTTCGTTAAAATCAAACGTCTATAAAATATTTCCAATTGGGTTATTTCCTTTCGCTACATACTTCAAACTGATTTAATTTCTCTGTTCTTAAACGCAATCAACGGAAGACAAGAGGTCCGACTTGAACTGCTTAATATCTGTTTATATAGTTTTAATACCGTGAATACTTTTTAATAAAAGATAATTTAGACAAATAACTTGATCTTTGCGCTACCTTACAAGCAAAGAAATCAGATAAATCAAACAATTTCATCTCATAAAAATAGACAATTAAAGAAGTAAAGATTTACGTCGGTAACAAAAATGGCGTTGATAAAAAATAAAAAAAAGGCAGAAACAATTTTCCTAGCGAATTTTTTTTTCAGAGGAAAATTGTTATCTAACACTTGGCTGCTACACAGACAAATATGCTTTAGACGTTGCTAGATGAGATTTTATATGGCAGTGGATATAGAGATTCGTTACAAGTTACTTGACGATAGCGACAGAAATTTTTATCAAAGAATTTTAAGACTATCACAGACACAGCTATTACCAAACGAGAATGTTTTAAAGAGAATCAGAACTGCAGGCATCTGTTGTTAATAATCAGCTATATCACATTAATTGAAAGAGTTTGCTATAACCTTAACTTCTATGCCAACAGTTTATTCTCTTGCACATCTCGTTCGTGGAACTATTGCCTGCCTGTTCTGTTCGAACAACATTAATCCTGAAAAATTGAAATGCAATGTCAGTCGTTATATTCTGTCTTCTTAGTTCCTGTTCTTTTGGGGTTCTCTCTCCTTAATAATGCTTTTTTTTCTCTCTTTTTTTCTCATATTCTTTCTCAATCACCAACCTCTTCCGTCTTAGTGGCTTTATCGCCTTGAAATGATGTTTTAAAAGTTAACAGTTGCAACTTTGACGACACTAAATATGGAAAGAAGTCTTGAAGAAAGTAACACTCAGAAGGCGTATCAATATCAATGGTGATAGAAGATGAACTACTTGATTGATTTGTTTCTTTATATGTTACAAACGGTTTGTAAGTTTTTAAAGCCCAAATATCTTTTAGATTTTAGATTCTTTTGAGAGTACAAGTAAGATGCAAATACTAATATCCAACTCATAGTTGTAAGTGGTGGGGGTAGATTAATAACTTTCCCAAAAGTATTTTCCTGAAAGTGAAGGGAACGAACAAAACTGGAATTCAAACTTGGTTACCCCATTTCTCATTGTGAGGTACTATCTATTATACTCCTCGCACATCCACGTAAACTGTCTTTGCGCAAATTAATGGTTTTACGAGTAAGAAGAGTAGATCGTATAAAAAGCAATTATGAAAAAAAAAAAAGAGAAGCAAAAGGAAGCAGTGAATGGCTATGCTCACCAAATTTCTGAAGAGATTCGGATAGGGAAATATAAGAAGTGAAAAAGAAAGAGAGACTCTGTGTGTGTTTGTATGTGTGTTATGAAAATATGCGCAGTTTTTTTTGGCATGAAATGCACTTTGTTTTACTTTCAGAATTACAATTTAATTTGAAGATAAACAGAAAAATATACCCGCCTTAAAATATTAAGATGGAAGACAATATACAAGTTGGACACAATAATGTCAAAAGAACTGAAGAATATAATTTCGACATTCATCGTTCAATTTTAAATCGCTTTCATGCAACTGAGCAAAACATTTTTATTCTACGTGGATAAATTCTGTACTTTATAAGAACAAAAATAAATATCTAAAATATCTTGATATACTTACACGTTCTTTCTTCTTCACATTAAATGAAAAAAAATATAAGATAAAAATATTTCAGAATCAGATTTGTTATATCTGTGAATGTTTCAGAAAGAGCGTGAAAATGTGTGATAAAAACCAGATCCCGTTTATAGATAATTAAATTCTGGGTTGCAAACATTTGAATAGTATTTCGGGGATGTTTCCTCATCTCCATCTTAGAAAATCTCCACGGAGGTCTTAGATTAGATTATATTCAAGTTCTTACCGTCTTTTCGATTCGTAACTTAATTTAAATTATTGTTTTCTTTAGCCTACCTAACAGATTTTGAATGTTCTTGGACAATTCAAAAACTCTACATCTTCCCTATTGAGAATTAAGGATTTTATATATTTATCTGTCACTGTCCTCAAATTTGGGCAGATGAGGTTTGACACGAGGCTTAGAGAAAATTGTATTGATATTTAAAGAATTAAGACTAAAACCATTTTTGGCTTTTTTCCTTATTGATTAATCAATAAAACGCTTTCTTGGTCAGAATTATTCAGATAATTTGAAAGCGAAGGTTTAACAATTTTTTTTTCTAATGGGCTGATATTTACATCGAATCCCAAAAGTCACGATTGAGTTTGAAAATATAATTATCTTTCCAGTTTGTTAATCTTTTTTGTATGAAAATGAAATGAAATTTAAATTAGTTAATTTTCCAAAACCAAAAAATAAAAAAAATAAAAAATAAAAAATTGGAAGTTAAAAGTGAAATCCCTTTCGTGAATTTTATTGATGCATTAGAAATTTGAAGTGAAATTTTTCCTTTTATAATATTTATTGATTCATCGAGAAAACTCCATCTTCGACTTAACAGTTTGAATAATTTGGAAGCGTGTCGTAAGCTTTGACATTTGTTCGCTTAAAGACGGAGTTAGCCGCAAATAACGGCTGTTAGCCAGATCCCGCCCGCTGTTACTTTTCTTCCAAATTGCGGCAACATTTTATTATTCTAAGAAAAAAAAAAAAAGAATAATTATCATATATAATTCTGCTTTTTTCTTTGTTCTTTAGTTAGTTTAACGGGGCAATTTTTCGGGAATGTAACTTCTTTATGTCATCGGCCATAGAAGGCGATCTCAGCGTTCGACAACTTTGGAGAGTGCCTGAAAACCATACCACAGTTTGAAACAAGCCTTGTGAGTCAAAGTAGGTTGACAAAACTATTTTATAGCCGTTGATGGTCGGCCTAGTACGAAGTCGCAAGTCATTGTGACCGAGGTTTTGTGTGTACTGGGCTTGTTCAGACTATTGATCCACCTCATATAATGCACTCTCTCCTAGAAACTGTAACTAAGGTCTGATCATCATAGTTGCAGTATATAACAAAGGTGAGCTCTGTGGGTGGGGGAACAAATGTGCCTGAGTAATATGAAATATGCCAGGTCGAAAATAAAAATGATCACAAAACAGTAGAATTTTTTGTGGGTCCCGCTCTACTTGATTAAAAACCTATATGAGAAATTATTATATTGTGATATGCATTTTATGATTTTTGTAATGTCAGCGAATACTCGTTGTCACGTTCGTGATGATCATTGTAGTAGAGACTTTGTAATCGCAGATACAACTATAGTAACGCCGTTAACCAATACTGGTGTTAGAAATCTTCGGATAACACTAATGGTACTTGCTCGATAATACTCGCTCGAAAAGTAACCAACGTATAGTTATCTGTATAGTGATCAGTATAGAGAAATATTATAGTGGATACTATAGAGCATAGCGATCTGTATAGTAATAGAAGATAGAAGAGGAAGAGTGATCAATTAGGCACCACGCGACCTCTTACATATGCGTTTTCCCCATGCCTACGTAATCCACTTAATTCAATAATGTGATCTCTGTTTGCTCTCTGGCTATATGTGTTCAAACGCCAATGATTTTAAGTGCATTTAATAAATGCTTACAATTTATGGGCCTTAAAATCAAAGACTATATGTCAGGTGGCAAACGTAGAAGGTCTATGGAGCCAGAACGTTATATTGATTTTCTTTTAATATTTTTATGTATAAAATATCCTCTTATATATATATATATATATATATATATATATATATATATATATATATATATATATATATATATATATATATATATATAACATAAAACATTAGGCAGTATATAATTTACATACAAAGAATTAATCACACATAGAATCAATCAGAAATATTAATGCCATTAATGGTGACATCCGTCACTAGAGACATAATATATGCATTAAAATACTGTTAATCCATAGAGTGAAGTGATGCTCGTCGAAACCATAGATGTCGGTAGTTTTCAGTTTATTTGATGTTAAAATGCTAGTACTTACGAATAGTCCTCTATTCATCATCAGGCATGTGTTTTTTTTCCTTATAAAATCAAAAACTTGGAGACGAACTACTTGTTTGTCGACCGAAAGATGTTTTTTGAATGTCTGCTATTAATGACGGTTAGGAACAATTTTCGGAACGTACAAAAACGCAACGCCAATTTTTTCAAAATTTTAAGTGAGAATTTTATTTAAATATTTCTTGTGATGTGTTAAATCCACGAATTCTATTTTTCCAAGTGTATTCAGTTTATATGGCATGAACTAAGCATATAGTTCAATTATGTAGTGTAATGTCTTTGTAGTAGATTTTTTTATAGGAATTTTTCTGTACTGCGGATCAATAGTTTTTTATAAACATAAAACATTAGGCAGCATATAATTTACATACAAAGAATTAATCACATATAGAATCAATCAGAAACAGTATTTTAATGCATATATTATGTCTCTAGTGACGGATGTCACCATTAATGACATTAATATTTCTGATTGATTATATGTGTGATTAATTCTTTGTATATATATATATATATATATATATATATATATATATATATATATATATATATATATATATATATATGAGAGCTGTATGAGATGGATAGGATGTCAGTGGTAGTATCATTGCATCTTAATGCTTCAACGCAGTGATTCTCTGCTAAAGGATGTCTCGGAAATTGTGAAATGTGGGGATATAGACATATCCTTTCGCATAACCCCACAGAAAAAAAATCCCAAGGTGTCAAATCAAGTGGACCTGGTGGTCATTTCAACAGCGCATTGTCATTATCAGTGGCACTCCTGATCCATCTTCCTGCTAGATTCTCATTGAGGTATGTCCGTATTGATGCGCTAGAGAATGTCACGCAAGACATGCCTACAGCGTGTTTGGCAAGAGATTGACTACCGATTGTGTTGTGTCTTAGGTCGTGACAGCTAATGACAAACTTTTTTCTTTGTAGAAACCACAAACATTATCCGGCGTCGTTTCCATTGATGAAGGCAATTGTGGAATGCTTTTTTTCGGCATAGTGAGCAGTGCCACAGTGAATCTATGTTGCAGTTCCTCTAGTCCTGTAGAAAGAGAAGGATATAGACCTTTCGCACAACCCCATATAAAAAGATCACAAGGTGTCAAGTCAGGAGAACGTGGTGGCCATTTCAACTGCACATTGTCATTATCACTGGCATGCCCGATTCATCATCCTGGTAGATTCTCTTTGAGATAAATGCGCAATGAGACTCTGGAGAATATATTAAACATTTTTGGAGCTTTGTGAAATTGTTTACACAATCTACATCCTTTTGAATATCTTGTTGGAATTTTGATCAATAATTGCTGTTTATTATTCAACATGTAACCTATTTAAATTTAATTTGCCTGGAACATGGAGTTACTCAGATATTCCCATTTTAAATTATGTCATTTTTGGGGAAGGACACCTTTTAAGCGTTTCACCCCAAGCATAGCGGGAGTGCTACTAGCACGCAAGGGGTTTTAGAGAGTGGGAGCAAGATTAAAGAGGCGTGTTGGAGGAAAGGATAAAGAGAAGGACTGGGATCAAGATCGAAGCATCAGAAATGTCGATTGACATTACATTTGAATATTTGGAGATTATAGCTGTCAGGGAAGCAAGCAAGAGGAAGGGAGTTCCACAGACGGGAAGTGCGAGATTAAAAAAAAAACTGTTGGAGTAGAAGTGACGGCTATATTTAACCGTTTGGACAGTGAAAGGGTGGGGCTAAGATGCCAACCTAGAAGCACGCTTAAATCCATGCAGTTTGAGAACCAGCGAAAGTTGCTCGTCGGAGCAGTTGACGTGAAAATGCTTGTAGAAAAGACAGTGGGATACCTCGGCACGTCTGTGAGAATGTGACCGTAGACAAGTTGCCAGATCAGTACCTATCACATTGCATATCCGTCTCTGGATTTTGTTGAGGACCTCGAGACGAACAGTGAGGAACAAGACGAATAGTGGGGCACCTATATGGCAGCAATATTCTATGCAAGGACGAATGGTTGATTTATAGATTTGAAGGATGGTATCAGGCGAGAAAATCTTTCTGACTCGACACAGAGAACCAGGTTTCCTTGCGGTAGATGAAGCTATTGATTCAATGTATTTGTTCCACATCCGGTCAGCGGAGAGCGTGAGACTATGTAGGCGCAGAGAGGGCTTTCCTGCAGTTGGGCATCAAGCATTCTGATGAGAGGCAGGAAGGGTTCTCTGTGGTGGGTAAATGAGAGCAGTTTACTTTTTGAGGTATTAAAGTTTTACAAGCCATTTCCTGCCCCAGTCAACCGCAAATTGGAGGTCCTTTTCGAATCCTGAATTTTACAGTTAATTAGAATATGAATGTGTCTTTGATATGTACTGGCTGGTTAAGTAGAATAGCTATGAAATTATGATTCTGATCTTGTCTGTTACATTTGCCACGTATTGTTTCTCTCGGAAAATACATGAATTAATCTTTTCCCAGTTGTAGAGGAAGATGCATTATTGATTGTTTTATGCAATGCTGATGATATTGCAGGAGAAAGTCAGTCCTAAATTCATAAAGACAGTGCATAGTTGATCAGTCTGGCCTCAGTATTTCTAAAAGAAGAAGGTCTAGAATACTAGCTATTAATTCAATATCCTCATGAAGGGTTTGGTTTCCGTCATGGTATAATAACCTAGAAACATCCACTGTTGCTACTGTAGTATGGAGCTATTCACTAATCCTCTCAAACGGTTGGATGCGTCACAAGATCAAGTTTATTGTGGGGTATCCGAACCCGTATTCACGGCCAAAAATTCGCCGTAGACCACGTATAGGGGTCGAGTAGCTGTCTCCCGAGATGAGACTCTGCGCTTCGACGTAACCTCATCTGGACATTCTCTCTGATCAGAACACTTCTGATGTAATCCGGATAGTGATCACTACTTCTGTAGTATAAGTAGTACACTACGACCCTAATAGATTCGAATTCGTGGAATTAAGTGATGAAAACTGCAGGTTGCTTTATATTTATTTCATCTCTACAGCATTTTTTAAAATTTTATTTTTATTTTATTCTTGTCCCAAAGTACAGTTACAAACTAACATCTTCTAAAAAATTTGCCGATCCCAGGTTTTAGAAAGTTCTCTTCACAGTTTCCTTTATTATTTTGAATTACTATGCATTATTGGTAAACACAGTGAATTTTTTTCCAGTTTTTTCGCCTAGTTTTGGAATTCGGTGTTTTTTTCCTGATTTAGTGGGGTTGTTATCCAGATCTTGAAATCTCAGTCTTCCTTGCCATAATGGAGAGAGAAGAGACGTATTCCTGCAAGGACATTTGTGCATTAGAAAACCCATTAGCCCGAAACTCGTCTGCCCAATTTCGCTTTCCTTGTCGATACTCGTTGTATTATCCCCTAACTATATTTACTTTAATAAGAGCAATGATTCCAGGATTAAAATTAGTCTTGAATATTTATGGCCATTTTTTATTATGTGACGACTGAATATCTGTCGTAATATTTTCTGTTGACCAGTAATAATATGCGTTCTCGTTTTTAAAATCGAATATTATGTTGACTGTATTTAATATTATGATTTGTTATAACAGAGAGTATCGGTAAGGATATCCAGAAGTTTTCACTTCTGCCCAAATTTTGAAAGCAAATATGATAAGTTTGATTCATAAATAATTTCGGTTTTTCTTTATCCAATTTATTATTAAAAAATAAACAACCAGTGGCAATTTATTAAAATTATATATTCAGCATTGTTTTATGAGCATACTGCCACTTATGTAACAACTCTTCGATACCTTTAAGTAAAAATCCACAGGATCTAATGAAAAAAATATCAGCTAATTTTTGAATTTCGAAAAAGTTTAACCTATGAAAGCATTTCGCAGCGATAGAAAAAAAAAGGCTATAATTGTTTAGTGGTATATCGGGTGAATATGGCGGATGGTGTAGAAAAGAACAACTTAGTTCCATAATTTATTTCTATAGTATTTTTGCTGAATGAAGCCTTGAGTTATTATGGAGGGGGACAGCATTTTTCCTGTTGACGAGTTAAAGGCGCTATTCGTCTAAATGGGTATTTTGAAAAAAAAATCTGCTTGTATACCTGTGTATTTAGTGCTCCACTGTGTCTTTGGGCTGAACAATGTCACGTGTAACATCATTTTCTTTGCCTGTTATATTTAAGGAAAAAAGTTATTTATCGCTTATGAAAGGAGAATTGTCGCTATAAATAAACCATTCAATTTTATCTTTTTCTAAGAGGGTGTGGAACCAAAACACTATATTGATCATTTTCTTTTTCTTTTTAAAGTATGGCTATATTGTCTTGGATTTAATTCATCTAATATATTTCGAGTTTCATTATGAAATTTCGATAAACACGAGGGTCTGGGTTTATCTTCTAATAATGTTTCTCCAGAACGAAACATGACAACTAATTTCACACTTGCCAATCAGTTATGACTCCTTAACAATAAACACTACATATTTTCTAGATATTTTCATAACTTTATTCCATTTCTCATAACATGCTATGACATAAATCATTTTCAATACCTTCATTAGTAGCGTTAAAAAATATTATATCATCCACTGTGTATGCTGCAAATGCTGGACAACCACCAAGATAATTTAGTGTACTCTAAGTTTATTTTTAAGTTATACTTATGATTAGAAGTTAGGATAAATTCTTTATTACAATGAGTTATCCAAAAATGAAATTCTTTATCATCCAGCCTAATCATACCGAACCCAAATAAACTCTTTTGGGGCACGCTTATGATCCGTATAAAAAGTGTGAGAATTTAACCCTCGTCCTAATGAGTACTTATAATATTCGTACCCCAGTACAGCCGGATTTGTTTCAAATTTCACTTACTAAAGATGTCGACCATTTGATCGACTAATTACCGAGCAGTAGAGGAAGTTGTAAGTGTTCATGTTTTAATGTTGCAGAATATCTTTCGGGCTTCATCATCAATGCTTGTTGAACGCCATTCTCTGTGTTCAACTTCCAGCAACGTTTCTCCAGAACTAGGCGTTGCAAAAAATTTTATACTTGCCGATCAGTTATGACTCCTTAACAATAAACACTACATATTTACTAGATATCTTCATAGCTTTATTCCATTATCTAATTTCTGATATATAATATAAATGCATTTTTAATCCCTAGGTAGTAGGGTTAACAATATTATGCCATCCACTTTATATGCTGCTAATGCTGGGGAAATACTAAGTTAATTTAGTGTTCTCTAAATTTATTTTTAAATGCCAATTATGAGTAGAAATTAGATTTATTTTTATTACGATGTTTTCCCCAAAAGGAAATTCCTTATTTTTCAGTCTAATCATTCCGAACAAAAATGATATCACAGTGGACATGCTTATAATAGCTACACATTAATATCGTAACAATTTAATTCCTATGCTGACCGGAGCCTAATACTATACGTACTCCGGTACGTCCGGATTTATTGGAATTCCATGTACTTAAGACATCGACCATTTGAACCACTAATCGCCGAGTAGTAGAGGAAGTTGCTATTGTTCTTTTTTCACTGTTGACGGAAAATGAGTGAACGGAATATGTTGGAGCGAATTAATATGTTAAACTGGAAAAGTTGCTGGATAAGCTTCAGTGTTATCGAATATTTCTCGTGGTGAATATGAGATGGATAAATCAAATATTTTTACGATGCACAGTTATTTGAAAGGAAGAGCGGGTGATGAGCCCAAGGAAGCAAGAACATGACAGTCAACAACACAAAGGATCAGGCACAACAGAATGGAGAGAAATGATCTTTGGTGTACGTAGATCGAAGATTAGTTCTGTGACTGACAGCAGAGGAATGAAATATGTACAGGAAAAATTTCGGCAGATTTTTATAGATGACTTGTGAAAAAGAAAAAAAAATCCCTTACGACGATGTCTCGAATCTTGACTCAAAGAGTAGAAACAACCTCGTCTTCACGTTTCATCAGATCATTTGAATAATGCAAAGACCTTTGACAGAATCATTATCACCGAATTAATACGATTTGCTAGCCTCCCTGTCATCCAGCAACCCGTGACAGCATTACTGAAAAGTATTCGGGTAAACGAGTGACAAGAACGTTTCGGGCAATGTCACCGTCGTCCTACAATGACTATTTCTTCTTAAGGAAGGATTCTGAAGTTGACAGGAGTCAAATCGTGACAAGTTAAGCAAACGTTGCTTCCACAGGGTCATTTTGGGAATTAAATTTTCACACCACATGTGTAACGTCGTATCTCCGTGCGTAAGATGTGGGCCACGCTAAGAAATATTAATTAAATCTTCGCACATTTCAAACGATCAAAGAGGGGTAATAAGATGCGAGAGAACAAGGTTTTCCATTAATATGTTCCTTTATTCAACATTTCGTCCCCCCTTTTTATTTCATCTGCTTCTTGTTTAAACATTCTCTTCTTTTCTTACTTCACGTTAGTTCACCCTGGAGAAGTAGGAAGTGAGTAATGTCTATTATGGGTATATATATATATATATATATATATATATATATATATATATATATATATATATATATATATATACGTGCGCACGCACACACACACACACACACACACACACACACATATATATATATATATATATATATATATATATATATATGATAGATATCGCTTGTCCCGCGACTGGAAGAGTTTACGACTGTAGTGGATGGAGAAGCACTCTCTCTTGAATCTGTTCCACAAAAATTTTTGTCCTAGGGAAGAAGCTTATTAAGGGTAACTTGGACTTAACAAAAACAATATTACTCTATCAGATTATTATTTTTTAAATAACTGTATTTCTCTTATAACTTCCTCATTTTAGCCTTTGTGGTCAGATACAGAAAAAAAAAAGAAGTCGTTTCTGGTTGGCTAAAACGAGCGTGCGAATGTTAGAGATAGGAAGGGGTTTCAATGAGTTAAGAATTACACCTGAAACAATGTAGACGTGTTACTTTCCTCTCGAGTATCTTTCTCCCCAGTCGGGGTGTTAGAGCAGCCCCACTGGCTAGGTAAAAATGTACTCATCGATGTTGTGAATGAAACAAGTTTAAAATTTCTTTTTTTAAGTTCTCTTTTATCTCCGAAATAAAAAAAAAAACCAGCGATCAGTGACCGGAAGAAGATGAGAGAATAGAGAAAGATGTCAACCAATACCTTCCCAGAACGAAGGAGATTGCACAACAATACAATGATTTTGAAGACGTCAATATGGTATGTGAAGCTCTGAGCTGGTGGAACTAAAGAATGTAATATTTTTGTCATCAGAATAGCGATAGGATAGCGATATGTTGGCAACGTATCTGCGGGATAAATATGGCAGGTTGGAAATAATCAATCACTTACAAGACTGCATAATTCTTTAGAACTCTAACACGGTTGCACAGAGAGGACAGTGCCGTACCAGCTCTTATATGACGACAATATATTATTCTATGCATCGAGAAAATTATTCGAAAATAATTGCTCGAAAACAATTATTCGAATTGTAAATTGTTTGAATGAAAATTAATCGAAAGAACAATTATACTAAATGATAATTACTCGAAATACCTATGTTTGAAATACGTATGTGGCCTCGCTTTCAGTGAGTCAGTGCTAATTTACCTGGATCTAATAAAGCCCTTTAATAAAGGCATAAGATTTTCTTTGCAGTAAGTGTCATATCATCATCCCGAAATATGGAAATTCTTATACGCACTTAAAAGAGAACAGTACTTGCAAGAAATTCATATTGCAAAAGTAAGAGCAGGCTACCAAATTTGAAGCGCGCCAAGACATACCGCGTAAATGGAAACTTAAAAAATTAGTGGCATCCTCTGACGAGTACTTTTCAGTAGTTCCCTATTTTGCGTGCAGTATCATATAAATTAAGTTTATAAGGATTTTATCTTACTAAATTATTTTATTAATTATATTTGTATCTATCTATCTATCTATCTATCTATCTATCTATATATATATATATATATATATATATATATATATATATATATATATATATATATATATATATATAATGTTATAGCCTCTATCTGCTTGTTTGTGATCTAACTCCTCCTAGCGTTTCGGAGATAGACCCCAGTACTATATATATCCTGAAACTACATTACCCAGTGTACATGAATAAGTATATTTCATTTTGATTCATGTGGATCCTGGAGGCACAACCCCTCCCCGTGATTTTTTTACCCTTTGATATAAATTAAATTTAAATTTGAATAAGAGAAAGATTCCGAGTTTACTTGGATAAGTATTATTCATTTTGATTAAACGGGGTGACCAGAGCTCACCCACTACTGATTTTTTTTCCTTTTGATTTAAATTAAATTTAAATTTAAACAAGGGAATGATTCTATCCAAAATATAGGAGGAGAAAGCCAGAAGATAGAGGTCAGATCCGAAGGATAAAAGTAAGAAAATATGGATGTAGAGTTGAGGATGAAATCACCAATCAACGAGCAGTGCCTTACAATACATATACATTGTGATAATTCAACTGTCATATCAATGTTGAATTCTGCCCATCAATTCATTCAATATATTACATTAAATACATATCAAAGGTGTCGGATCAATCTTTTTTTGCACAAACAACCCACTGATTTTTTCTCTTGATTAAATTAAATTTGAATTTAAATAAGCGAATGATTCCTATCCAAATTATAGAAGGAGAAAGCCAGAAGATTGAGGTCACATCGTCAAGATCATTGAGTAATATTAAAATGTTCATTTTTCTCCACAAATTGTAACAATGATTTAAAATGAATCATTCTTTTCTTACAAAAATATGTAATACGCAGGAAGGCGCGAGTAATTTGGCTAGTTTATTAGAAGTTTATTGCAATAAAGAAGTTTGCATTTCGAATAATTATCATTTAGTATAAATGTTCTTTCGATTAATTTTCATTCATACCATATAAAATACGAACAAAAGTTTTTCGAATAATTGTTTCCGAATATCTGTTTTTGAATAATATTTTTCGAACAATTATTTTCGAACAATATTCACCTAATCTCATTCTAGGTCGAATCCCGTTTTTCTAATGATTTAATAGTTTTTGAATAATTGTTTCCGAATATCTGTTTTTGAATAATATTTTTCGAACAATTATTTTCGAACAATATTCACCTAATCTCATTCTAGGTCGAATCCCGTTTTTCTAATGATTTAATAGTTTTTGAATAATTGTTTCCGAATATCTGTTTTTGAATAATACTTTTCGAACAATTATTTTCGAACAATATTCACATAATCTCATTCTAGGTCGAATCCCGTTTTTCTAATGATAACGTACCTATAGAACTATACAACAACATGACCATTCTTCCAGCGTCTTTAGTGATGGTAAGAATATACGAGTCCTTTCTTACTTTCTTCCTTTACCCAATTTTTTTTCGCCATTCTATTGTGTGAAAATTAACAGATAGGGTATGTGATGCAATGCAAAGAGAAGAATAGATACCTATCACAAGGAAATTTCTTTGAAGGCAACATGATAAACCAGGACGTGTATTCAATTATATTTTCAGCGCCTGAAATCTAGATGTTCAGTACATTTCTACAGATTCTTCAATATGTTTTATTTGCCCCCAGATTTCTCTGTAACTCTGGAAATCAGTTCACGTCTAATTAGGAATCTCAATCTAACCTTAGTTTCAGCTGGAGGTTCTCGCGCCTTAAACTCTAAATTATACACGAAAGGATCTTACTTTAAATTGCCCTACTACAGAAAATATTAAACTTAAGAATATTGTAACCATACTAAAACTACAGATTATATTTGTATGTGAAGGCAATTGAATGTGAATCATATGTAGTTATATTTCTCAATTTTAGTACATAGTTAAATCAAGAAGTCATTTGCTTAATGATGTACACAAAATATTTAACAAACGATTTATTGATTATTGATATAGTCCACTTCCCTTTCTCTTCGCTGATATTATTGATGTTCATTATTAATAAAATAGATCAAATATAAACTATAAAATTTCAGATCTCTATTCAGGTAAACCACGTTTCAGCGGTATGGCCTAATCGATGCAGTGTACATATCTATATCTATATCTATATCTATATCTATATATCTATATATCTATATATCTATATATATATATATACATATATATATATATATATATATATATATATATATATATATATATATATATATATATATGTGCATGTGTGTATGTGTGTTCCAGTATAAAATAGGTAATAGTTAAAAGGGAAGCGCTAAGATCGACCCTACCAAAAATCCTACCAAAAAAGAAAAAGAAAAAAATTGACTCAAGTCCTTAAGTTTAATTTCAATATTAAGCTTAAAATTTAGGGTACTTTTCATTCTCAAGTGATGTTTAGAATAACTAACTGAAGAAATGTTTTTACTCATTTATAGGTTGGAAATAGAGGTGTAATCTGTTTTTTTCTTTATCATAGGGTCACTAGTGTGATGAAAGTATCAATGTCTATTATATGTCAAATTTTTCGAGTCATGTAAGGTTTGGTTGGGGATTGTTGTCTCGTTCCAATTGGCATTTTCCCCAGACAATATTGCTTTTATTACTATTTGTTATGTTCTGGTTAAGCGTTTTTGGTTTTAATTTATTTGTTTTTTTCTTTGATTGTTTCTTAAAGTGGTGGTTAGATATGATTGGGTTGTATTTTTAATTCTATCGTTTTATTCGTGTCTGAAATTAATTTAATTTGATTATAGATTCTATATGGAATTGTATAATTATTATAAATGGTATCGTGTAATTTTTATGTTTCGAAAGAGTAATTTCTGTGTCGCGATGGAATCATATATTTTAAAAATAATTATATATATATATATATATATATATATATATATATATATATATGTATGTGTGTGTGTGTGTGTAGAATTTAAAATTTCACCATCCCAAACACTCTGTGCACATTTTTTTTGTAGTTGCACTAACGTAAACACCATTTATTCCAGTGAAGTTTTAAAGGACGAAAGACGGTATCCGGAAAAAAAAATTCCGCTTTGTGATCAATATACCTAACAGTGTTCTGCTTTATAAAATTTATATATCACTTTCTTACATACACACTTTACACCATTACAAATGTAAACAAAAGAATTATTCAAAATTAATGTATACCTTCGTATTAATATAAATCATATAAACACACAATATTTTAATTATAAGATATTATTAAGTTCGAAAACAAAATTATAAACTTTTAGAAAATATTCATATTCAATTGATTTTCATTATATTACTAATTTTAACTTTTTCCTTAAGCTTTTAAGTTAATTTTCCCTTATTTTTGTGAACGTATAATTTAATAATAATATAGATCGTTTAGTATATATATATATATATATATATATATATATATATATATATACATATATATATATATATATATATATATATATATATATATGTATATGTATATATATATATATATATATATATATATGTATATATATATATATATATGTATATATATATGTATATATATATATATATATATATATGTATATATGTATATATATATATATATATATATATATTTACTATGATTTTATTCTAATGATTTAATTTTATATTTATGGCTTATATTTTATTTTTCAGCATGAATTCTAAAATGCGAATTTGCTTTGTATTAAAAACGTGAGGATATCAATATTCTAGAATCATTTTTTTTGTATTTTCTTTAAGGTTAAACCTGCTTATATGAAATTTGCAAAGAAAAGCTTCACGAAAATGTATTATTGTATGACTATTTTAATATTGGATATTTTTAAATTCAGGTAATATTTAAAAATACGAATTATATTCTTGGTTATATGAATATATTATTTATTTATAGCTTCTTTCAAGTATATTATTATATCTAAATATATATCCATACATGTACTCAATTGTGCAGGTAAATATTATATTAGCTTGTATATTTATATATTAGCCCATATCTATCTAAATGCATCTACCTCAGAAGTATAGAATTGAAGTATACTTTAGATGGAACCGGAAACCCAATTGTAATCAAGAAGCAAAGGAATAAACTTCTACTCCTCGATTTTGAACAGGAGTAGTGGTATACCTCTTGTTCTCAAGTCTACTTAAACTATATACTTCTGACGTTTCCGTTTGGAGTCTGACATTTCATTTACTAATTATTTAATTCCTTTTTATCTATCTTCTGAACGGTGGACGTTGATTACTTGTTCATTGTGTAGTCTTCTTATTCTCTTTCACTCTCAGTAGTAACTTGCGTCTTAGTGGCATTATCGATTTGCCTGGGGTGAATTCGGTAAAAAGAATTATTTTTTTTACTGATTTGGATATTATTTGTTTATTTCCATTGTTATGATACATATTTTCATTTTTTCAATATATATATATATATATATATATATATATATATATATATATATATATATATATATATATATATATATAGAATATAAAGAATATATATATATATATATATATATATATATATATATATATATATATATATGGAAAACAAATATATATATATATATATTTTTTTTTTCATAGATTCTGTGTATTTCACATTTCACATTTGAACTCTTTATACAGACTTTTACATTCCGTTTATTAATAATTTATTTATTACACATTATCATATTATATTAATACTACTTATACTTCAGCATTCTCTGGAAAATATGAATTGTAATTAACGTTCAAATATATACCTATGTTGAACTCATATGCATATATTATGATGCAGATAATAATATTTGAAAAACATAGATTTTATAAAATGATCAATATGCAATATTTAAGTCCTTGTTAATAGAGACAAAATTAATTATAACGATAATTAGAAAGAAAAGACTTTGCAATTGAAAACGATTGTAGACTCATCAGGACAATAGCAATATGTAACATTTGAACTTGACCTAGTGTATATAATGTGTATCTTAGTAGTTAATCATCTATTACAATTTTAAAGTTAAATTTAAAATAAATATTTACAAATTAAATAAATATCTGAATAAATATGAATAAAAAAAAATATATTCCAGATTAGCAACAAATAATAAACACACAATTGCTATGGTAATTATTTTTTCAGGTGTTGTGGTGATGTTCTTATTGGACGAAAAGTTGGCAACGGAAAGAAATATGTTTAAAAATCCCTCTGGTCTTCATATGGAAAATTACAAAGACAATATCATTGCAACTGCGTTAAAATATGCATTTCGTTGTTAAGATGATTTTTAAAAACAAGTGTGATCGCAATCTCGTTTTTAAAATTATTTTGTTTACTGATTTGGATATTATTTGTTTATTTTTCATTGTTATGATACATATTTTCCTTTTTTCAATATATATATATATATATATATATATATATATATATATATATATATATATATATATATATATATAATTATTTATTTAAAAATATGATTCCACCACGCTACATAAGAGTTCCCATGTTTCAAAACAAGAGCCGAAAACATCAATATAATTATTTGAATTAAATTGAATTAAAATACTAAGCTCTGTTCCATCTTCAAGCGAAATTTTTGGGGAATAACTTAATTCTGAAATTTACGTGTTTTATAAGCATATTCATTATTGAAATTAAAATTTCTATGGTAACGGCTAGAGCAATTGTTTAAAGAAAAAAGGGGCGTAAGGTGTTAATAATTTGTATCAATATCTCAGTTACATTCGCAGATGTCAAGTCAGGGTACGGTCAGGGTACGGTCGGGGTGTCTAAATTTAAAGCGGAAGATGACATCGTCTAGTCTGGTTAAGTGTCTATGGAGATTTATTTAATTTTTATTTTATTTTTTATTTTTTTCTGAAAGGGTTTTGTGTATATAAAAACTGTCGTAAATCGCTAATATTTGTTTTTTGACGACTTCATAAAGGGTTATCTTTTTTTGTAGGACATTTAAACTATGTATTAGGACTATGGATTTTAAAAATTATTTTATTTTTTGTTTGTTTTCATGATAATTATTCAATGCAAGAAGTTTGATGATGTCTGCAAAAAACCGTTAACTCATGTCTATTGTTTAATAGATAATAATGTTTTTTATTATTTAGAAACTTAATAATGTGTAGTTTTTCATAAGTTTCATAAAAAATAAAATAAAAAATTAATAAATCTCTATAGACACTTAACCAGACTAGCATTGTCATCTTCCGCTTTAAATTTAGACACCCCAACCCTACCCTGGTTTGACATCTGTGAATGTAACTGAGATATTGATACAAATTATCAACACCTTACGCCCCTTTTTTCTTTAAACAATTGCTCTAGCCGTTACCATACAAATTTTGATTTCAATAATGAATATGCTTATAAAACACGTAAATTTTAGAAATAGGTTATTCCAAAAAAAAAATTCGCTTGAAGGTGGAACAGAGCTTAGTACTTTAATTCAGTTCAATTCAAATGATTATATTGAAGTTTTCGGCTTTTGTTTTGAAACATGAGAACTCTTATGTAGTGTGTTCGAATCATATTTTTAAATAAATAATTATATTTATGCTCTACTTTTGTTTCGAGCACTATTTTAAAAAAATAATAACAAAAATACTAAAGAACTTTGGATTTGGAGTTCTTTCCTATTTTCTATATATTTTTCACACACACACAAACAGACACACGCATACAAATATATATATATATATATATATATATATATATATATATATATATATATATATATATATATATATATTGTAACTATCGTATTATTGCAAAAAACAATGGAACTGACTGGAGTTTGGTAGAAATTTAAAATGGCATTAAATGTTATATGTATTTAAAATATTATGGCTATGTTCATTGGGTGTTAGTTGGTTGATTTTAGTATAGAAAGCCTCGAGAATTTGAAGTTTTTCTTTATTATTTTCGTGGTGTAGTATATTGGAGTTGTGAATAAATATTTTCCTGTATTGCGAAGTTGGACAGGAGTTGAAGAATTTCATCTGAACATCAAGAAATTGATAAGATAAGAAGGATCAGTATAAAAATAAGTAAACACAATATGTTTATTACATTCGAGGATATATATATATATATATTAAAGAAAAACAGACCATTTTAAGGTTCCATTATAATAATTTATTTCACCAGTGCCCTTTTAAAAGACGCCGGATCATCAGATATCACTTCCAAAAAATGAAACGAAAAAGGAAAAAATTAAATGAAAATTGATGGTTAGTGTAAGTTTTTGGAATTTAACATAGAGTGTAATAAGGAGTGGTTAGAGAGATATGGTAAAGTTTAGGGAGGGATTAATTTAATATTAGGTTGGTGCAAAAATAATGTCGTTTTATCACATAGTAACGTATGTGAGAAAACGACATTATTTTTGCACCAACCTAATATTTCTCTCAATTATACTTAGTATTGGGGGGGGTGACCTGACCTTGACCTATTTAAACGGTTAACTTAACGGAAGCGATATATTGAAATGAGAGGGGAGAAGAGAGAAAAGAAAAAAGAAAAAAGAAAAAGGAAAAAGAAAGAACGGGAAAGTAGAGAGAAAGAGGCTGTAAATGGGTTTTACATATGAAGGAGAGCGGTGGTAAGTTTTAGCAATTTATGTAAAAAATAGATTTTAATTTTTGATAGTAAGTTAGATGTCTAAAATATCCACAAAGAAATTAATTTGATGCTTGCTACCAATTTAAATATTTCTTGATATATATATATATATATATATATATATATATATATATATATATATATATATATATATATATATATATATATGTGTGTGTGTGTGTGTGTGTGTGTGTGTGTGTACTTATACTCCACATTTTTTAGTGTGAGCCAAAATATGATAAATCAATATTAATTTTTACTGTTCGAATATATTATAATCAATCCAACCCAATCACAAACATTTCTTAATAAAAAGGAATAAATATATAGGAACATAATGAAAAATGCATTTATTTTACACTAAAAATATGTATTTGTAACAAAATTTCCCATGTCATATTACTTATTTTCATATGAACATAGGGCCATGGAAATATTATACAATATATATATATATATATATATATATATATATATATATATATATATATATATATATATATATATAAACTACATGTTAGACTACGGACTTATTGATTCCTCCCTGGAATTCTAATGAATAATCATTTAACTATTTCATTTTTTCTCTATATATCAGAGCCAAGTACTTTTAAATCATGGCTCTCCACAATTTCAAGTTATTTTAATTCTTGATTCTTTACAGACTTCTTTATCTTTATATTGATTGGTCAGCAAAATATTTACTCAAATCTATCAAATAAATTAAGCAATGTTTTCCCATTACTTCTGTCTCCTTCGATAAACCTTATGAGTTTTATATTCACAAAGCTTGCGTTTCTCATTATATGTCACATGAATTTCAGCTGTTCTTTTCTGAAGATTATTAGTCTCGCTTTATTTGTATTTCTTATGCTTACACTGAGATGAAAAAAGAACGTATTCAACCAATGTAAATATATTAACTATATAAGTACAACCAACCTAAATAAAATAACTGTTTATAACTGACTATTTATCTATTGAACCTGAAAAACCGAAACTCTAATATTATAAGCACTTGCTTCAAGACAATAAAAATGATGAAAGTGAAGACATAGAATCAGCAGCATATCGGTAGCTGCAATATATAAGGCTGTTTGAAATGCCATAGGATATATCGGCAATGCATCAAAGAATATGAAAACCTGAATTTATAAACAAGGTAGAGAACTCTGCT
>OZ010573.1:108624567-108657067 GCA_963932145.1 Acanthosepion lycidas
GGAGCATAATATTTTCATTGGCATCTTACAAACATATTTTTTTTTTGTACCATTATTATAGATACCAGAATAATATAACGAATTAAATTAATCTATATTTAAAAAAAAAATCTTGAAAATATGTTTAGATTTTGCGTAGAGATTGTCCTTATAATTTATAGTCAGTATATTCTTTTATGTTGAATAATTATCTGGATGAAAACAATTTGTATATTGACTTTTTAAAAAGATTCCCTCACCTCAAGCAAGGCAGCAAATCTAGGACGACAAAGCAGTTACTAAGTATGAAAGATTACAGGAAACATATTAAAAAACTTATTAAGCAACGACAACGGTAAAAGGACAGGAATAAAGAAGATAGAAGATAACAATGGATATTGCATTTAAATATTCAAAGATCAAGTTTGATTGGAAAGGAAAAAGCTGGATTATAATTTCTCAGTCGAGTAGTACGATAAAATAAAGTGTTACCATAGCATGACCACATCTAGTCATTTCTCCTGTAATATTATGACACCTTGTCGGATATCTAGACCTGATATATTGCATAAACGTAACATCTTTTGAAGGCAATAACCAATTATTTTCGAGTCAGATTAACAGTTGATATAATTAATTACGATATACCGAAAATATTACCCATTAATTTACCTGGATTCTTTGAAACTACATTCCTACATATTTTTATAAGGCGAAATTTATTAAACACGGAATTGGTAAATGTGATTTAAACCGTACATTGAAAACAATATTCTAGGCTTAACAAAAATGAACATACTTAAAATAGATTTGTGCGTGTACTTCCAAAGAAAATAATATTTTGGTAAGGCCCAACTCATTGTATTTTTCACTGGATCAGACTAGTAACCAAAACAAAAGAGACAGTGTAAACACTGTTGGTCCTGAAAAGCCTGACAAGAGATTTTGTCATATGTTGACACTGATGCGTGTATAGAACCCAAAGTAAAAATAAGAGAGTTTTGCAAATATTTGGAGAGAATTTCTGTTATGGACTTATTCTGTTATTTGCGTAGAGATTGTCCTTATAATTTATATTCAGTATATCTTTTATGTTGACTAATTATCTGGACATATAAGTGGACTCGACCAGAGTGTTACTTGAACTGCTGCCGTTAAATACCCAGAGTCAGTCAGTATACAGAGAAGACTGAGATTGTGATTGAGTTGGAGATAGAGTAATAGTGTGAGGTAACCGCTTGTAGAAGTCAGAGTTACCAGTACGTAGACTCTAAGGAAGTCCTACTTCGAGACTGTGTATATATATATATATATATATATATATATATATATATATATATATATATATATATATATATATATATATATATATATATATATATATATATATATATTATTGGTACTAACCGCGTTCCTGGATTTAGTAACTGTATTACCCATTGTATTATTGTGTAAATACATTTAATTTCTTATCTTTAATTATTGCGTTTGTCATTCATTGGAGACCGAATTTCATCACGGAATCCACAACAATTTCAAAATCAATATCACAATCACACGTTTATAACACATCATAATCTGTTCTATGCAAAAAAAAGCATCATAGAATATAGAATACGTTTTAAACTAGTTAAAAAAAAGTAAAGCTTGTACAGTGTCATAAATTAGGACGTTCAATAAAAATAGCAAAATTAAATTTATACGAATAGTTTAATGTATTGTATATCAAATATCAATTTAGGAAAGCAATTCCTCTCTCTAAAAATGAATCCATCCTTTATTATGGAAACCATCTCTCGCAGATTTATGTAAACTAAAGGTAAATGTTAAAGATGCCTAAAACAAAGCCAAACCTATAAGAGGAATTCCACAAGGAGCTCCAAAGATATGAAACTGAAGCTAAGAAAAATAAAAAATCACGGAAGAGGCCAGGAACACCTAATGAGAAACAGATAACGTTAATATAAAATCAGTTCACATTAAGGAAACGAAGATACGACAGAAAAAAGAAAAAGAAAAGCGGACGACAGATGTAATTCCAGATCTAACAAAAGTCAGACAACCGATAATGTCAAGAAATGGCTCAGAGTATATGATGCTAAACAAAAAATCATCATAAAAAGTGCAAGCAAGCAAAAATGGAAATGCTCAATGAGAAATGCGCAGAAGTCAAAAACTGCAGAACATAGATGTAGCAGACATAAATAAAACAGATGAAAGACATAGCTGAACAAAAACCGTGCTCTCAAATTGTGCATCGAATCAAATTGTATGAAATCCAAAAATGGAACAATATACTAAAATCATAGAATTCGAAGAGCAAATACACTAATACCTAAAAATACAGAAGTGCGCTTTATATTAGAATCTGTGTTTCGAACAGAACTGTTCAAGTTCAAGAAAAACAAATCTAAAGAATCATATGTGATTTTAAAAGAAGCTGTCCATCTAAGAAGATTGTGTGATCCATAAGCATACAGAAATGGTAACTGAAATATTAGGTTGGTGCAAAAATAATTTCGTTTTCACACACAGTAACATACGTTAGAAAACGAAATTATTTTTGCACCAACCTAATATATTAATGAAATATACAACAGCGGGGAAATTCTGGAAGATATATGTAGAACAATCTTATTAACGCTGCTGAGGAAAAAAAAGGTGCAAGACAACGCAAAGTTCACGAGACAATCAATTGCTGACCTATTCAAATAAACAGCTAATCATAAAATTTAGGGAATATATTTGAAACTAACTAGCGGTATCGGATAAAATTCAAGCAAAACTTTTGAAGTTCACCGGTTGAGTGTACAGAACACAAACATATGGACATAAAATAAATAATACTAAGCTATGAATTAGATTTGTTGCTTTATTCTTGATATTTTAATTTATCTTTATTTCTCTCTAGCAGCCTAAATGATTTACTCATTAAAAGCTTTTACTACAACCTGTACGGCTGAGTAAGTGCATTTAAAAGTTGAAAATACCATATATTATATAGACAACCACATCGCTATTCCCATATGGGATGATACAGAAATCCCAATTAGCAAACATTTCTCTAGCAAGGTAGGAATCTGCAACGAGTCCGACTCAAAGTTTTAAAAAGTAGAAACATTATTCCAGATGCAAAAGTGTATGTTTACCAGGTTTTATTGATACTACTTATTTTTCATTGGACACTAACAATTTCATTTTAATCATTTCATCCCAAAATGATAAGGCCACTGAGATGAAATCGGTCAGTGAAAGTGAAAGTGAAAGTGAAAGAAACAATGAAAACGTTATTGATGATAAAGAACCATAAAATATTGTATTCACGGAGACACAAAATAGAAGTTTACAGTAAGAAAAAATAGAAAGTTTATAAGACATTTGATGGTTCCTAGGAAGTTAAACTCATAGGTAGAATCTTCTTGGTGGGTAACTGTCTGCGTGGTTGAAAGATTAATCCGAATATGGGGAAATCATAATTTTTCCCTGTGATATAACAGAGCTTTCAGATATTGCTTTTGTCCGTGAAATTTGTCAAATACTTGGAAACTAAAAGATGGAACCAATTAAAGAACGACATCACCGCTCTCAGAATCTCTATTTTTTTGACTCTGGCACAATGATGCGAAATATTTTCTCTAACAAGAAGGTGGTAATTGACAGATTTATACGGTTATATAATAGTTTCGGACTATCATCTTTCAATGGCAGTGTATTTTGTCTCAGAGCTTCTGAGGCTGAGGGAAAAAAATTACGGATGTCGATTTAGATTGGCTGAGAAGAAGGTAGGAATGAGTAACAGATTAACGTTTTACGGCAGTTACTGCTTGGACGTCAACTAAGTAGATATGTTAAATTGCCTTTGTGCAACACACACCCCGGTGTGAAGAAGGGTCTTTAGAAAGTTAGTTGATTGGCGTAAAAGGAAATGGACGTGTGAGATTTCGTGTTTGAAAGCGGTTATCTAATAGTGAGTGTAATAACCCCCATTTGATAGAAAATGTTCTTGGCGATGTGGTTAATAAAGTAGTAAGATTTAAAATCCATTCTGTTGATGTCTTCTCATCTGCGGACATTAAAAACATTTCAGTACCTTTCCAGGAGTAGACGAGCGAGAGAAAATGTAAAGATATGGATTCGACCTCGTCAACCAAGACCTCCCCAGAACGAGGTGGGTATACAAAATGATGAATCACTCGGCATCCCTCAACCATCTTAAGCCTGGTTCTGTATATATTTCCTATTTCGCTTACAATGCTTTCTCTTTACTTGAATCATATCAAACTGAATATGGAGAACTGCTGTCATATTGGGGATGGAACTTTTCCGCTTCTTACTCTCTATCCTTGACAAAACCTAAAGAGTTTACAAGGATTTGTGGTCGATGAGTTATTTCAAAGGTCTTCACACAGACGAAACATCTCAAGCATATGACAAATATTAAGATTATTCTATCTGTTCTGAGGTTTACAACGAAGAATCACCATACCAAGTTCCCAGTGTCGAAGTATCTCAATTTTCTTCGTTTCCAAAGAGGAAGTTCCAATCCGAGAGCTTATTCTCCATGATTTCTATTTTTGACAGAGTTCCGAGATAATGTTTCCTTGATTACTACGTTTTAACATTTTCATCTAGGGTAAAACGTTATACATTTTATAACTGTACTTACATCCGCTTCTTACTTTTAAACTGGATTAGTAATTTGAAGGCTGATTGGACTTTGTGTTGATTGAAAATTAAGTAGAAAATATAAACACATATATTGTATTTCCTACCGATGTTTCCTTTCTTTGCTCCAGTAACATACATAGGCGCATGTAGTATTTGATTTGACATACATTGTTTGTGTTCAGTTTTTGTTAATCACGTAAGCATGGACAAGAATGCATTCGAATACTCTAAGAACAAATTCTCTGCGATAAAAGTTCACGTAGATGAATAGTTAGAAGCTGTTTTTCTTGAAATCTTCCCAACCTGGTTAGACAGTTTATCATGGTGGGGATTTTTAGTGGTATCATGAAACTCGAATACAGACTTACTGCTTTCATCCTTCAGTTTGGAAATATTTCTCTTAATATATGCACTCAATAGTTTTAATGTATATTCAGTGTATTTCGTTTATTATGGGACGAAGCGAAATTGACTTAAATGTGTGCTGGTAGATCTTTAATATTCCATACGGGAATGTTTGCTTGTCTGTAAATCCAATTAAACAGATACTAGTTTATTAATTAGATTTGTATAATTTACATAAGTTAGATTGCGTTACGCTAGACTTCATAGTAGGGTGGATTTGCTTGTGTATAGCAACAGGATTAATTAAATTTATTTATGCTTGCACGGCATTAATTTAGCCACCAGTGAGAATCATTTATATTTAATCCAACAGATTTATGATATAAGTCTAACTGGAAGAATGTTTTGAGTGATTAAGTCATGCCTTCTTCTTTTACATGCCATATCTATTCACAGCGTGGGCAGTGATGTTTCCTCTAAATTTCCTGTTCTTTTAGCTCAAAGTACCTGTTTCGTATCCCCCGATCTGTAATACATACGCACAAGGGTTCGCTTATTTCCTTAGCTATGTTACTCATTGTCAACTTCTGTACTTCTCCTTTCCTTCATTACTTCCATCCTTCCTGTCTTCACTATGTCATATGGGTGTGATATTCTCCAAACACACTTTCCTTATTATATCCCAGTTTTCTTTTTCTGATTCTAATCACATGTGTTCTTTTTGTTCTCAATGACTCGCACGTTCCTTGACGCCTATGTGTTTCGTTCATGGTATTCCCTGCACTCTTTTGTAGAGGTACAAATCTTTTGTTTCAAAATGCCAGATATTACAATCTTTGATGTGCGGGTGATGTAAAGGATAATGGTTCGAATTGCTAATCGCCGAGCCGAGTTCAATTTCGTTACGTGCATATACTATTGGGTTGTAAGAATCCATCACTTCTCCTCACTCCCTAGCTATGGGGCAATTGATAAGACTTGTATCACTAACACATTATTATCTACAAAATCTCTTACAGTCTAAAAACAAATATTTCTGGCTTTGAATAACCTGCAAAGAATTGATAAACCTTAAAATTAATCAATTAATCAAAAAAGATTTTGTTTAAGTAACCTCATTTTCTGTGTGCACATTTTTCAGCATTCACTGCCATAGAACAGGATTGATATAAATATATTCTATTATTTATTTGCTAGAAAAATCCCTGTATCATAATTATTTGTTGAGGTTTTGGAAGGCACTTTTCGCTATTTTGATGGACCTTCGGAATTCTGTATCAAATTTTCCATCATCTTTTATAATACTTCCCAAAGAGTTACAATTGCTATAGTTTTCCTATAGTTTTTCTATTGAAGCCTTTATACTGCGATTCTTCAGGGTATGTGGATGTGGTTATGCAAATCAAGTTTAGATGTACACAGTTTGGAGCAGTGGGACAGTGGAAGTCCCTGATTGTATCTAGGTGCTAAGGTTAGACTATGGCACTGATCTGACTTGACGAAGTTTGCAGAGCTTTGGTGGACAATGGCAATTTTCCGGCTACACGCTTCCCTAGCATTTTGGGCCTGACGTGAGAGCGTCGAGAGTGGAATGCATTAACCGCGATAATCTGACCAAATGCTTTGAGGTCAAATATTTGTTTATGGCACCTTTGTCTCCTGGTCTCCTCCATGATGAACAGTGATGAAGAGATTGCTCAATCTCCTTGGGGGTTGCCAGAGATTCAGGAACAGTACGGACACTAAACCACGAAGCTCCTACGTACAGGTTTGTGACTACAAAAGTTAGTATTCTTTTGCCCCTGTTGTTTCGCCACGCACCGAATCGCGTAGGTCTTTCAGCAGAGATTGCGCGCCTTGCTAGATCAGTGAGGTTGTGATGGTGAATTTTTAAAACAAATCTGTACCAGTTGAAGTTAGATACTGGAAAATGCTTGCACTGGTGTAAACCCAAACTCTCGATCTATAGGGAGTTTATCTGCTGCCTCGAAGAACCTTTAAAGCAGGAGACTTCCCGGCTGCAGTATATCACCAAGACTTATGCTTGCATTCTCTGATGCACGCCAGACGTTGAATTTATACAAGATCGAACTGCCAACTCCGCCAGGAATTAATCTTCACATACAATATGGCTGACAAACCCGAAATTATTGAAGCTTTGAATAATTCGACTAACCTCACCTGGCACACATTTCCTAGCTTGTGACAGCTGTTTCATACAAAATAAATAATAGAATAGAAACTATTCATTAAATATATACATACATACTTATAAATCACACACACACACACACACACACACACACACACACACACACACACATATATATATATATATATATATATATATATATATATATATATATGTAATAATAGAAACTATTCATTGAATATATGCATACATACATGCATATATGTACAGACATACATATATACATACTTATTGAAAAGAATTACTGGAGAATATATCATACATATTTATAAGTCTACCATCCGTCCATGATTAGAATGTTGCTACAACATATGGCCCGCTGCTCGCAGATTTTATCTTGAGATAAAGAAGAAACAGCAATATTATTGGTCTTGATCTGGCCGATCTGATTCAGTGATTTTCCTACTGTCTTATGGTAGACTTCCTCTGTCTTTTCTACAAATCTTTTCATGGTAATTGTTCGGATGAGCATTTTGCTCTGGTCTCCGAGACTTTAAAAATTTAAGCGCAGTACTAGACAGGCGTTGTGATCTCATCTATTTACAGTCGAGCCGAATAGACATAACTGTAAATTCTATACTAAGAGTTTCTTTATCTCGCACTTTTCGCTTGTGGAACTCTCTTCCGGCTCCGTGCTGTTCAGCTAATTTTAATCTTCAAAAATTTAAATGCAATATCAATTGCTGTCTAATTTCGTTCTAATTACTCTTTTCTCTTCCCGCCCATTAGTAATGTTTCTGTTCTTAATTCTTCCACACTCTGTAACCCCTTGTGTCTTAGTGAAATTACTGCCTTACATAGGTTGAAATCGATAAAACCATCTTTTATATTTTGGTTTAATAAATTAATTGATTCCTTTTCTACGACTCATCAACCTTTTGCAGGTTATTTAAGGCCTGAAAATATATTTAGATAGTAAGATTTTTGGGGGATAAAAATGGTTTATTGATACAAGTCTTACTAATTAACCCATAACTAGTGGGGGAAGAGGTGGATTCCTACTTTTACCAAGGGTATCTGTGCACAAGTAAATATGACGAACTGAACGGTAAATTAATCTCGGCTCTCCGATTAACAATAAATTCCGAATCATTATCGTCTTTCACCATCACATTAAAAGTTATATAATTCCAAAGTGGTCACCCATCTCGGTAACTGTCTAGTCTCAACTTTGCTTAACTTCAGTGATCGTACGGTAACGGGTGTTTCATCGCGATGAATTTTAATAAAATGCTTTCGCGATATACGAATATACGAATTGGCGAACTATAAAAGCCGCAATCAATTATTGGCATTCATAGGACGTATTACAAAATAGCATTCTTCTTTTATGAGAGTTGTTCATTCAGGACGAAACAAGGAACACGATATTCATGCTCAGAATCTGATCGGAAAGAGCAATGCAAATGCAAAAATACGTTTACTTATATTTCATAGACTACGTAAAGGCCTTCAATAAATTCCCCCACAAGTATCTGTTGGAACTGCTCAGCAGCCTTGATATATTCGGGTAAGTTAGAATAATCACGAACTTATACTGGCAGCAAACAGCATGCATGTGCACAGAGAACGAGTTCAGCAAATATACAAAAATATAAAGTGACGTAAAGCAAGGATGTGTCTTCTCTCCAGACCTATTCAACCTATTCAGCAAGGCGATGCTGAGAGAATTGGAAATCTTACCGGGATTAAATATTTACAGATACAATCTTAACATAAGTTTCGCAGATGGCACAGTACTGATAACAGACAAGAAAGAGAAATTGCAAAGTCCCCTACAGAAGGGTATCGAAGGAGAGCAAGAAGAAGAAACTAAGCATAAACTCCAAGACATTATGCATGATCATCAGTAAAAAGATGAGCCCGAAATGCGATTTGCAAGTTGGCGACATTAAAATCAAGCAGGTACGGAAGTTTAAATATCGGGAAGGGTTTTGACTGAGAAGGTAAGTGCGACACTGAGATCTGTAGACGTATTAGGATGGCCAAAGAACGCATTCCAAAAGCTGGGCAGAGTACTGCAAGACAGGAGGATCTCTTTGGTAACAAAGAAAACAGTACTGTTACGTGACATCTGTCCTCCTTTACGGCAGCGAATGTTGGACGGTCTCCTCAAAGATGAAGAAGAGACTCGAAGCAACAGAGATATGGATGCTAAGGACATCATGGACTGAGTGTGTGAGCAACGATGAGGTTTTAGAGAGGCTACAGACAACGAGGAAGCTTATATTTAACATCAAGAAGAGGCAGCTGAAGTTTCTGGGACATGTAATGAGAAAGGAGGACCTGGAAAATCTGATACTCACAGGTCGAATAGAAGGTAAGAGAGACAAAAGAAAGCAACGCATGCGGGCTTAAGCAAATAGATGACAGTACGTGGTCTAGAGGAGGTGGCAGAAAGACGAAAATTATTGAGAGTTAAAAAGGATACGGGGAAGTAGAGAGCCATGAAAGACACGGCACATGAAAAGAAAGAAAGAAAGAAAGAGTTAATAGCTCTCCACAACTTAATGTCTCATTTAGTTCTAAGCAGCTTTTGATTCTACCATTTCTCTTTGTCACAATTCTGTTTTCAGAATTCATTTGGAAGGTAACTGGCAGCTTCACATTGCCCCCACCCACACACTTTGCTGAATATTTCATGTGAATGTTAAGTTTTCCAAGCTTCACGTCATTAACATCATTTCGAATCCAGCACACAATGATCTATGAATGATGAAAAATCCTATTTAAGTCATTAAAGAGTACATATTTATAAATGATCTCAGGCAGTTAAGTTTGAAGAACATATTACTCTTGGTAGCATCATGGCTTGGCTTCACGAAACGAAGATCCCGAAGGCGTCTGTACACGTCGCTTGCACGCACGTTTGTGACTTATAAGTCCAATGAAGAACAGACATGCACGGCCGTAGTAATTTCAGCTAAAAGTCTGGCCTGGACTCGATGGCATAGACTTGCTATACTTCTTCCTCTTCCTCTTGTCTCTGAGAACGGCCCAGCAGTTATTTTTAAATAAAGAGAGAGCACAATACTTTTATAAAAATAAGCTTACAGCCACATCACATTGAAATCCCGGTTGCCGTATGATCAACGAAGATAAGCAACGTCGAGCGTGGCGAGTAGCCAGATAGATGGTCACTACTGAATACTAAGTCCTGTAAGCTTCTGTGTGCAGGCGGTGTAACGTATAATGGCTCGAAATTGTACGAGTTCCAATTCCAGTTGGATTCTTTATATTTACTTATGCGTAAGTACTTTTGGGAATCCACCTCTTCTCCTCCCAGATATGGGTTACTTAGTAAGACTTGCATCACTAATTCATTATCATCCGCCAGAACAAAAATATCTTGAAATTATTAGGTTGGTGCAAAAATAATTTCGTTTTCTGACATATGTTACTATGTGAGAAAACGAAATTATTTTTGCACCAACCTAATAAATAAAAATATTTTTTTCTGGCTTGAAATAATCGGTAAAGGGTTTGTTAAGCCATAGAAAACGAATCAGTCCATCAATATAAGAAATAACATAGTTATCGATTGCTCTGATCGATATAGTGTTTCGGATTAGAGTAATTACGATCAAAGTATTGTGTAGTCTGTGGTTAAAATTATAATCACACATATACAACTAACAAACACACACGTACACACAGGCACGCACACAGGCAAACATGTATATGTGTGTCTTAATAAATATTTTAGATAACATTTTCCACTTATTTTTAATAGTATCCTCTTTAATTACGAAAAAGGAAGAAAGAACATTACTCTGTTGATTACTATGTTCCGAGTACTTTCGACATTAGCATAATGGTCTTGTTTTTCCTAAGACAAATTATTTTTTTCTGTTCATCATTTTTCTAAGGCAACTTACCTAATTATATTGAAATTTCAAATAGTTTACAGTAAATAGTTTAAATATCTAGGATTCAGCTAATAGGTTTAAATAGTTTTTTCTTAAAAAAATACATTTAGAAATCACAATAACTGAGTCACCTCACTTGACGTTTGAATGTGAGCCTATATGATAAAAATAACAATTGTACAGTACATAGACTTAGTGGGGTTTTTTTCACTTCACACTTTAACATATTAAATTTTCAGATAAACACAGCAATTATGCATATATATATATATATATATATATATATATATATATATATATGCGTGTGTGTGTTTGTGTGTGCGCGCCGGCATATATATATATATATATATATATATATATATATATTGTTTCTATATATGTGGCTTATATAAATTATGGAAATTTACATAGCACTGCGAAATTCAAAGCATACCAACTCCTATGAATGATTAAAGTTATTAAATTATCAAAATTATTAAAGTTTCTTATGAATTATTAAAATTTATACAGCCAAATGTAATTTCAAGTATATGAATATAATATTAAACTTTCATTTTATTGAATTATTCATGTTTTTCATACAAATTAAAAAAAAAATATTAGTTAACTTAGAAAGTCTCTATATGCACATAATGCATTGCATTTGTGTAAATTAGTTTTATGCAAGTCATTGCGGATATTAATCTTTTTGACTTTCCGGCTAACTCGATATGATGGAAATAATAAACATTGCGAAATTATTGATATTGACTAATGTCACATTAGTTTGATGCAAAACGAAACAGAGATATATAGAAGTTTGTTGTGTGTCTATCTTTTAAGTAGGAAACATGCGGTTACCGTGAAAAAGAGATTCATAAAATTTATTCGTACTTATAAAAGCGATCATTATGGCCAATGTATAATATGTAGCAACGTTAACCATATCTGGGTTTATTTAGTTAATGTAATTAATGCTTTCATCACAAGTAAGGTAATAACGCTACTAATAGGCCAGGGGTTACTACGTTAGAAAATATGAGAAAAATGTACTATTAAGGAGATATGTAAATAAAAGAACAATAATTAAAAAGAAAAAGATAATGATTGAGATTGCATTTAAATTTTTGAAGATCAAAGTTGACTGGGAGCCCTGAAGCCAGAAGAGATGTCTACAAGCGAGAAGTGCAATAGAAGAAACATTTAACTCATGGTTACGGTTTCTAGTTTCTAAAAGGAAGAGACCCTTGTGGAATCTTCCACAACAAGCCAGTTAACCCCTACTAAGAAATGCACTATTCCTGTTGGGATTTTCACCATCACAATCTTACAAAATATATAACAAACATTCATTGTTTAATCACCTTCAATCTAGCTTGCTGATGGGTCAGTTCCGACCAATCAAACCGCCTGCACGCGACAAATCTGTTTTCCCGCGTTTTCGTTCTGAGCTTCCCGCGTTTTCGTTCTGAGCCTCCCACGTGATACACGATCTTATAAAAAACAGAACACGTGTAAGCTCCCTCGTTGTTTCTTTTCATTCATCTTTCTTCTTGCTGCCAAAATGTAATTTTCAAGAACTCCCGTCTTAACTAATGCGGTCAGACGTTAAAGACCGTTATGAACATTCACGCAAGTACGAACTCTGAAATCTCTTCTGAACTTTTACCAACTTTACAACTCACAATTCCAAACATGCTAAAGGAACTTTATTCTTCTAAACTACGGTTTAATAATTACTTTCACTTTATGAGCTCAAATACAAATATTTCCAAATCTAAGAGACATAACTCTATCACACCCTCAGCTCTTATACTTGTACACCAAACACTAATAAATCCAATTATGTTTTGAAATCATTCCATCCAGTTTTGTATTTTATACTATGTGCTATCTACGCCAAATATAAATTGCATTGCGTACACGCATTGTCCTTAAGCCCACCTTTCCTAGCCAAAGTTAAATTGGTACCACTGTCGCTACACCATGATCCCAATCCTGTATTGCGCATAAAATCATAATTTCTAGGTAACTTAGAGAAATGTTCAACTGAACAATTACCATGAAAGTATTTATAGAACAGGCAAACAATATTACGGCGGTAACGTGGTTTTTAATAGTTCATTAGTTCATTTAATAGTATATTAAACACTACGGAAGTAGCGTTTAATATACAATTTGAAAATCATTAGTTCTGTTAAAAAATCCGATCTTTACAACTTGGTTTTACAAACAGTAACTAAACTGAATAAACTTGAGTTTCAAACGGTCAAAGTGTCTTTGTTTTTTTTTTGTTTTTTTTACAAAAAGACATTTTGAAAAAAAAATAATTGCCAATTATATTATATTGCATTTTTAAACATTTAAAAAGAAATATCTGTAATTAAACGTTTTGTATTAGAATGTTCCAAGCTTGATTTAAAGGATGGGTAAATTTTCATTACAATAAACTTCACTTAGTATTAGGTTGGTGCAAAAATAATGACGTAATAATGTCGTTTTTTGACATTAAACGTCAAAAAACGACATTATTACGTCATTATTTTTGCACCAACCTAATACAATGCCCCCAAAACCACACGGGGTAAGAGGCAGAGTTTATGCTGATATATGGGGAAGATAACGGTTAACTATAGACATGAACAGGTTAATATTGTAGTGATAAGGGGAGAAAAGTGGTCGTTCGTTCGTAAAAGAAATTTCGTAAGGAAATTCCATCTCACCATTGCAAAACGAAGGGAACCAATTTCTTTAATATTTAAGAGGTGGAAAGAAGACGGATAAAAGAGGGAGAAATTTTCCAGAATAAAAGAGTGATTATCCCTGTCCCTCTACATGAAAACAAAGTTATAGATACTCATTTTAGCTGATAAACATTTATTTATGTATATATTTTTATCGAAACTACTGAATAAGAAAAAAGAATAGATAACGCTTTAGTATTACCTGGTAATATAGTATTAATATAATATTTAAATAATAAGTTTGGTACTAAAACTGTGCTGAAATCATATGTGATATCAGTTTTCCTATAAGTTAGTGAATGCTGAACAATCTGCTCAGAGATGAATAGATCTGTGGTAACAGAAATTTGGTTCTAGAGAAAAATACTGAGAATCTCATGAACTAAAAAAATGAGTAGTGAAGAAAAATAGAAAAATAAAAAAAATCCTTATACATGCTGCGATGGAAAAATTATCGTGTAATTCATACCCCCAAAAGAAAATAATATTGACATATGATTTTAACAGATATATTTACCAATATTACGCAGAAATATCTTGAAATACTAAAGTGTAAATTTATTCAATAAACTCGCACTTGGTTTCAACTACGATTTCCAGGGGACTTTGGAATCTCCAGCAACTCTTCTAGATGGTCTCCTTATTTAGTTTGGTGAATGCTGTCATAATCCTTGCCTTTAGTTCATCTTTGGTGTTACAAGGACTTTGGTTGGTCTCTTGCTCAACTGAGCCCCGCAGATATAATAATCAAGTGGGTTACAGTGTGGGGAGTTATTATTCGCAGAGATTGCTTGACAGCCATGACTGTGTTCTCCTGCTTGTGTAGCATGGTGTATATTTCTGTTACTAGATATAGGATGTTCTAGCAGCCACCCTCTTGACTCAGGTTAGCACAACCTCTTCAAGGCGCTTGATGTAGACCTCCGTATTGCTTTTCTTATCAGAATGATGAGAGTAATTATTCTGAGCACTTGTATCTTCGTAATCACCATTAGACTCATCCAACTCTTTCCGAATCCTTTGCTCTATCCTCAGGTTGACACCCAAAGACTCTGAAATGTTCGTATTGAAGCTTCCGGCGCAAATGCCAAGCGGTACAGTATGCCGTTTCCAAATTTATGGCGGAGTGAATTGGTTCATAATGTTCATTTTCTCACAGGTGGTGCCCAACTGAACTTACAATAGTGTGCAGTCGACAATCTCAAAAACAAACAACGCGAAGGCGCGAATTTAAAAATACAAAATGGCGACAATTTACCCATGCAGGCTGTATTTAGAACCAGAAAGAGACAGATGAAATTTCTAGGAAAAAGGGCTGGGGGAATTTGACATTTCACAGGAAGGCAAGTGGGGAATATCGAGTATATTTCCTAACGAAATTTTGTAAGTTCTGCTTAGATGTGGCTCAAGGGCGAAAGTGTAGAGCACCCGGTGAGGATCGAACTCATTACTCCGTTGTAATTGATCTAGAGAAGCAAGTTATGGACTTTTGTAAATAGATGACAGAACAGGAAATGAGATAGATGATAAAAAGACAAAACACTTTAAGACATATAAAAGAGTGGAAGTTGTGGGGAGCTATGATCACCCACACCCGGAATGTACCCGACACATACAAGAAATGTAATATAGTATACAGTTAAATGTAAACAAAAATCAACTCGTAAGAAACGACACTAATTTGCTATTCATGACGCGCATGGTTTTAAATGCAAGTTTCATTCTTTATATTAAAGTATATTTAATTTCTTTATTAAATCGCTTTGTGTATAGTGCGCTTGATAGAGAACAGCTCATTGAAAAGATACATTCAGAGGAGAGGACCATGCATATTTTGGATAGATTTTATATGCAGTTTCTGACACACATGTGCCAATCAAGCAATCCTTTTCTCGAGATAACATTATAGATAAAGAGTTACGTTAGATACAAATAGTAACATAATATTTGAAAATAGTGTAACGTTTTAGGGTGCTGAAAATGGAATACATGAGTCTAATTCAAATTCCGGTCAAGTTTGTTGCATTCCCGTTCCACTAATCCTGTTAAAAAGCCATTTCGTCTCTCCAGTTGTAGGCTAAATAAATGGCTAAATCTGGTTGAGGAGTTTTAAATAGCTGCCAGATTTTAAAAACGCCAAAAGAAGTCCCACTTCCTAAAAAAAAAAAGACATTCCAATATCTTTTCCAAGAATTCCTGGTGATTCAGAGATGATAAAACTTGAAGCTATTATTGGATACATCCTGAAGTGGCAGCGCAACGTGTAACATATTCAACGAATCTAAACTCATAGATAATTTTATTTTGATTGAAAATTTTGTTGGATCTTTACTCGAGAAAAAAATTCTTACTTTAATGCAATATGTGCAGTTTTTGATAACCTCATAACTTCGAAAGCCTTTCTTGGGAACAATTGATGTTCGACTTGAAATGTTGAGAATCCGGCTGTCTAATTGCCAGAAATCCTTAAGTGACTCGTTCAGCATTCAGCTGACGCAGAAGCATGAGCTCTGGGTTGCTGATATGAGCATCTTCAGTTAGCTATTCCCATTTATTTGCACAGCGACATATCAAAGATCGTCATGGAACCAAACTGCAATTCTATCTTCCAACCATATCCTGCAGCACCCGAAATTATGAGCCTACCAACTTCAATAGATCGGTTTGAAAATATCTTTTGATGTGCGAGGAGCATGCAAGTCATTCACGTGGTCACTTTCATATTCCGTGTTGAATTACTTCTCGTGGAAATTTCCCTAATCTTCATCCCTCGCCTGATGATACAACTTCCGAATTTGTGCTGTTTTTGGATATCTTTCACAGCTGGGAGATGTAACCTTCATGTGATAAGTTACAAGGTTTAAATTCAGGCCAACTTCCTTATCACTGTTGTTATTATCACGTCGGTTTGACCGTTATGTTCGCAGGCCTTCATCAGGTGCGTGCCGCTCCGGTAAACCAATAGCGCACTTCGAATAAGCCTGTGATTTAATCTACGGGGTTCGATTGTTCTCGTTTCGCTATGTCTTTGCTATTGGTACTTTTCGTGTTTAGTACTCTTTAGCTATTAGTAACCATGCTAACACTTTGGCTAAGTCTGTACTACTCACAGTTACTATGACAACAATGTTACTAAGAAACGTTTTAATTGACTAGGCTAATGTACCGTGAAGAAAGTCCATGAGTACTACGGCTCAAATATTGTAACAACAACCACAACAAAATGAAAACAATATTTCGACTGTTAATGATATTTTTTAATTCTAAAAATTCGGAGAAATAATTGTTTTTGTTTGAATCGTGAATCCTTAATTCATCTCAATAATGGTTTCCTTTTTTAAATCATACCCACCTATATTTTTATCTTTAGACACAAGGAATTGATTTTCTATTTTGTCATTCTCCTATAATAATCTCACTTGTATACCTTGTGATTACGACCTGCTCTTGGCTAATTAAATAATTGGATACATTTCTCAGATGTATGACTTCAGTTAATGTACTTATAGTGAAAGCCATTTCGTTTCAAAGTTTGACAATCATAATAGTTTCTTAATCAACTATTGTTCTTTCTCATATTGTATAGATTTGAAGCCGTCTTTCGAAACAGAAACCGATAAATTTGAACTTAAATTGACGTGCATTTCCAACATAATAAAATTTTAGTTGCAACAAAATTTCACGTAGATTAATATCATTACTCTTTTAAAAGTGTTAATAAAAAGACAACATTTAATTATAAACGGTAACTAATTTATTCCAGGAAACTAATATGTTATTTAGACATTTTCATTCGAGTGGTGCTCTGTGTTGTCGTTATCTATCTATCTATCTATCTATCTATCTATCTATCTATCTATCTATCTATCTATCTATCTATCTATCTATCTATCTATCTACAGTCCTTCCCAACATTATATGCAAATGCTTAAGGAAGTTGATGCTTGGCGAACCAAAATCGCATTTGCATAAATTGATCTGAAAACCAAAATGTGACAATTTATGAAACATTTCGTAGAGATGCTGTTTGTGTGCAATGACGTCATCGCTAGCTATCAGGATATCATCAATGTAGGCTTATGCGAAGGACAGACCGCGTAAATCTTCGTAGATTAGGCGTTGGAATCTCTGAGTCTAATGGCAATTTTTACGAATTTGTATTACCCTCTCATCCATTATGTATTTTTTTTAAAAATAGGCATCACTTGCATGCACACTGATGTATAATATCAAATTATTCTACGCAATAATAAACAAGTTGTAGAGAATTCTGTGATTTCAACGTTCCAAATTATGTACAATATGAGCAGCCATAGAAAGGGAACATTGTTGAAATGCTTTCCTACTATGGACATTGTTGAAACGTTTGCCAGGGACCACAGAACGATCAATAAATATCATCTAGAATCCAATGGGAAGCAGTGGACATGTTTACAACAGAAAGAAACGTGAATGCATATCTCTTGCTTGACGAGTGGAAACCATTTTGAAGATAGAGATGTATAAGTTATTTGTTGCCATTGGAGCTTCAAATGTACCACAAACCTCGCGACGATGCATCATGTATCTTTTGGGTGTTGTGCACCTAACCTGGTTTTTCAACCTCTCTTGAAGCCGAATCACTTTTTTTTAAACGTGTTTTATCGGACAAGAATTATATTTTTCATGTGTGTTATTCACGGAGGAGTGAAGGGCGACGTTAGATGGTGTCGGCGGCTAATGGACACGATAGTGCCTGAAGGACATTCTCAAAGTTTGACTAAGGCTTCAGGGAGGGAGAAGAGCCATGTTTAGGGTAGGTTTTATTTCTTCTGTGTTGATTGGTCTAGGGAGAATTGTTGATAGAATCAAATTTAAACACCCTGCCTACGTGGAATTCGTAAACAACAAACTTCAGTCATAGTTGAAGAAAAAAGACACCGATATTTAAAGAGAAAGTGGTACTTGTTCACTGCTCACGCTACTATGGCATCTGTTGATATAACTGGTTGAATAACTGTAAAGAATATACCGAGTTATGGCGTGCCCAATGCGACTGCCAGAGTTTAACCTTATTGAACATCTTTAGAGAATCGCCAAGAGACACCTTTATGAAGGCAGCAATCAGTTCAATGAAACTTTGTGAAGCAATATATGCTGTTTTTGAAGAAAACGTCCCTGAGTTAATTCTGAATTTAACATCGTCTTCGGATACTAGAGAACGTGACGTCATCATAAATACATAAATATTATCAGCAAATAATGTTACTTTACTTTTTATGTTATTTGACCAAAATTGTAATACTATATTACCTATACGTTTGTAATAATCATTGTTGTGTTTGGTCAGGTTAGATTTCGTATCAGCTTTTCACTTCGAATGTTTGCCCTTCACATGTTTGCTTATTAATTAGAACGGTTCAAATAATGTTATATTGTTTATTTAATCTCAATTGAAAATCTATATGTTAATAAGATCGTTGCTTTTGTGTTACTTCCTATAGACTACAAACAATATATGACCAATATTTGATAACTCTACGTCAATTAATTTAAAAAAAATATTATCATTTTATTGATTTGCGTGTAATGATAGAGCAGAGTGTATCTCTCTTTCTTTCTCTTAGTCTTCTCTTCAAAGAGCTAAGATCGTCTCCAAAATTGGTCACCTTGTCGCTTGATCCTTGCACTGTAATTACGTCTAATACTTACAAAAAAAGCAAACATAAACACAACCAATATTTATCCTCAGACTCAAGAATAAACCTGACAGGTCATAGACTCAATAATTAGCATTGCAAATATAGACCTGAAGGATAATCTTGACTACTGTTTGTCTATAGACAAAGATATACACAACCAGTTTTTATCTGTAGTCTCACGAATAAACAGCTCTACTATAAAAAAAATGATTTCGACATTCACGCAGCAGGGTTAATATGTCGTAGAATCCTTCCATTTAAACCTGATAAAAATGCTGCAGGGAAAACTGTAGTAATCCCCCAGCAAATCCTTCTTTAGAAATCAATGGTGTTAGATATTTTGTAGATGAAGCATCATTTGTATTTTTACTGGCCACCTGGATATTTTTTCTATTAGAATGTGAGAATCCTATTAATACAGAAACAGCATTATCTCTACATTAAATATTATTTATATATTTCCTCTTTGTAGAGAGGGATTTCGATATCGGGTTGGTAATAATACATCGACATTCCACTTCAGCTGTAAATATATTCCCAATTTAACCATGTTGCCTGGGTTCTCCTAGCGGTTTTTCATACTTTCTAATTTCTTTTGTTCGGCCAGTCAATATTTCCTAAAAAGCAAGCCGCCATTTAACTATATAAATTCTTTCTTTTATTCAAAATAAAACAACAGAATACAAGTTGAATATTTAGATTTCTAAATCTAAAACATATTTTTGCTAGATTGAATTGCCGAAAATTTAGAATCCATTGAAACACTTTAATCTGTGAAACCGTATTAAACCATGCTATCTTTTTCGCAAGTACCTCCTTGAAGAATTTCTATCTGTTTTAAAATTTTATTTTTCGCGGTAGAATATGAAAAGCGAAACATTTCTTTTTAGAAATATCTGTAAGATATAAAGGGGTCAGAATGTGCAATAAGAAACTACTAAAAACAGCTACATTGTTATGCGATGTCCGGACATCAACATTGCAGTGAAAGCATGGCAGATATTGTCACCATTGTTATGACTTGAGGCGATGGATATCTTGTTCTACTGAAGAATGTTGAAAATGACAGATAGAAAGGATGACGGATGTGAGTGTTCTATGGAGAATAGAAACTTCAAGGTTATAGCACGTAACAATCAGAAAAGCTCAGCAGATAATTCTTAGACATATGACGAGAAAAAAAGTCTAGAAGAATGGAACACATAATAGCAATGGTGAATAAGAGGCGATTTGCTGAAAACAGTATGACACGTTGGAAAACTTGTGCAAATGGGTAAAGAAGCATGTCCAATGAAAAAGAGGAAGTTAAAATGTTTTAAGTTACGTTGACAGGAAATGTAAAGATACAGGGTTATACAAAATGAAAGAGCCGTTTTCTAAAATTTAATAAAAATAAATGCTAAGAGAGAGACACACACACATTACAAGATAGGAAACGGTTCAAAGTCATTAAAATAAATGAACATTTTTTTCAATATTGTTTAAATGTTCTTTTGTAGTTTTTTTCAGATATTGTATAAATTTAAATTGTTATAATTTGTGCCAAACCTTAAACTTGCCATACCACAAGAAAATTAGTTTTATGTACTGCAATTTGCGAAGAAATATTACTACCAGAATGCAGCATACAAATTAATACAGAAAATTATTTCAAATCTAATCATTGTTTAGTAACCAAACTTTCTCCATCTGTGAACGAATTAATTCCTATATTCTAATAGTGTATTTCCACACACGGGTTTGAATTTGTCATGGCGGCAAATCTTAGGGCAAGACGTGTAGTTCAATGACATTTCTAATTTGTTTCATTATTACACTTTTAATCAAATATTATTCTACAAACTACTACAATCAAATATAACATAACTTAAAATATATTACCTAATATAATATACTTCGGAAAGGTAAGAAACCATTCCTTCTCCACCCTCTTATGGGTAAGTACCAGAGCAGACAGGGTCCAATATACATGGTAGCAACCAATCTAGGAGATGAATATCACGGAATGCAAACCAGGCTGAGAGCGGTTGGCTTCCATCAGAGAAACACTGCTCCTACGACTGCTACAGAATAATATTATTATATTTTTATTATAAGAGATAATAATAAAAAAACATTAAATTGTGTAACGATTTAAAAAATGTTTTCATTATAATCTCTTATAATAAAAAATTAATTATATATATATATTATGCAACCTATATATTTGTGTGCGAACGTTCATTTTGTTTGCGGATATATATATATATATATATATATATATATATATATATATATATATATATATATATATATATATTGTCATCCACAGACAGACTGTTTCGCTGTATATCACAGCTAATCAGTGTGGTTAGACGTCCGTTTGCCTCTAGCTAGGTTCGAAAGCCAACTGAATTGGTCTCAATCGGGGATTCCACCTCTGAGCCGTGGGCACACGACAGGGATGAAGGTGAATTTAAGCGTATTTATTTTTAGAAAAACACACAATGACTGAGAGAACTCGATACGATTTACCGAAGCGTCTTGCATTATTAGCCGTAATAGTCACTGTTTACAAACCAACACTTCTTCCCCAGAGAGGTCAACCGAAACCCCAATAATGTTTTGATAGTGCCGTTTGCTTCTTTTTACTCTTATTTTTGAAGGACTGGCGATAGTTGTATAGTCGGTGTTTCCAATTTTCCGTCGATATTCCTAAGTATATCTTTTTCTCCACAAACTTTTCTTTAGTGAAAATTGTTACTTCATATATTGTGTTCTCTGCCAAGCATATTCCTAGATTTGTTGGAGAGTGGCCTAACCCCACAAATAAAGTGGAACATAATATCAAGAGCCAGAACTCCAAAAAACTTCAGAGACAGATGCAACTTATGCATAAAGGATAAAATATTCATAATCAAACATAAAGATCCAGACATACTACTAAATAGACACAATGAACTAATTTTTAAATCCCGGCACAAAAACAATCTAAACCTAAGCAAATACATTGAGAAATAATTATATAGGAAGAACAATATTGAATGATTTTTGTTCACTTTGTTTTTAGAAATATTACTATGCACGCATGAACGCCAACACATGACTATATGTATACAACTATGGTAATGTACTTGAACACTGATGCACCTGTTGATATGTATATGTATATGTTTTTATATGGAAAAAGAGGCATACCAGGTTTTTTTTTTGGTTTTTTATGTGAGTGTGGAGGTGTACAATTAGATGGGTACCGATATGTTTTGCCATAGATATGAGAGAGAGGGTAATATATGTGTAAAGATATGGATAATTATACGATTTGGGCATCCATAATGTGATTAAATACTGATATAGTCTTCGAATGCAGGCATAAGTGGGTGTATGGGTGGACATGAAGATAGAGACATGTACGTGTATATATATGTGTACGTGCAGATTAACGCATATGTGTGTATGTAGATATGCTGCATATTATGTATGCATATGCATGTAGGTGTGTGTATGTATATGTATGTGTGTATGTATGTATGCATAGATGTGTGTGTATGTGTATATGTGTATACATATATGTGTGTAAATGTATATGTGGGTATGTACATGGATGTATATGGATAGGCAGGTGATTTTATGTGTATAAATGTATATATGTAAGTATAAGTGCATGTGGAGATATGTATGTAGATATGTGGGTATGTGTTTCTCTGCAGGTGTATATGTGTAAATATGGGAATATACATATAGTTTTTAGTGTGGATGTGTGTGCAGGTGTATATAAGAACACATAGGTATATAGTGATATATAGGTATGTGGATATAGACAGGGGTTTAGGACATGTGTAGAAGTGTATATGAGTATGGATATATAAAAGATTGTAAAAGAAGGACCTAATTTTCTCCTAGTGACTTTTTATCCAAATCTCTCCTCTAATATTCTCCAATTGGAAGTGAGTTTTAAATAGCACGGAGGTAAAGTTTAAATTGGTAATTTAATTTAAATTGAAATATACTACCCCATTATTGATGATAAAATTATTTAAATTGGAATAACCGTTTATAATTGGGTACCTAAAAACAATCACGAGTTTATTTAATGAACAAAAATCAAATGAATAGATGTCAACTTAACAATCAATAAGACAAAACTTTAGAAAAATAAAAAAAGATTACTAAATATAAAATGGATTACTCTTTCAATGCACTGTCTATGAGTTTTTCCAATCGACTGTTTCATAGAAAATACCCAAAACTCCAACGAAATTCAAATTAAATTCTTCGTAGATTGTTTAGACATTTAGATTTATATCAAACCTTAACCTCCCAAATATGCCCTTTAAAGTAACGCGAATTAACAGCGTCTAAGAATCTGAATGAAACCTGTCCTCGTGGAATGTAATTTATTAGGGTTGCTGTAGCTTCTTCCTTTAATGTCGGTCTTCACCCCTTACCCATCTATATCTAGAGACAAGACGCGTTAGGCTTAAGCAACGTCTAGCCGACACACAGTGGGGTTAAGAATAAGGAATTGAAATAGTACACCTAACCCACTCATATTTTATCTTCTCTCCCACCTTACTTCCTCACTTCGTTAATTTTACATATGCTTGATGAGGTCCATCAAAAACGTGTGAATTTCATTTCATTTTTCATTTCAAACTTTGGAAGTAAAGTCTGATGATCCAGAGCCCTGTTAAAGGGGTTGTGGTGAAATAACTTATTACATGAAACCTTAAAGTGGTTCGTTTTTATTCAAATATATATATATATATATATATATATATATATATATATATATATATATATATATATATATATATATGCCCAATGCATACAACATTGTATTTTTGTGTTCGTATATATATATATATATATATATATATATATGTATGTGTGTGTGTCTCTGTGTGTGTGTCTGTATGTGTGTGTGTATGTGGAGAGAGATAATGCCAAAAGATGAGAAAAAATACGGTGATGTCAAAAATTCTTTCATCGTTTCACTACAAGTTCACTTGGGTTACCGTATTTATATGTTTACTGAACAGATGACACATGGAATGAGATCGATGATCAATCGGTGTCTTTTCTAACGACGATGTTATTAAATAACAGGCGCATCCTTGTAGAACTGTTGCTAAAGCTAATCTCCTACCTTGATATTATTTTTTATTGGGTACTAAACAATTTGACCTTGTACCAACCTAAGCTATTGCTCATTGTGTCCGATTTATAATTAAATCGAAGATGTCGAATGTTGATATTAGGTTGTTGCAAAAATAATATCGGTTTTTGACGTATTTTTTAACGTCAAAAACCGACATTAGTTTTGCACCAATCTAATATTTGACGCAAACATACACCCACACTTTTCCCTCTTTTTTCGTTATCTATATATGTGTGTGCATGTGTCTTATTTTTTTCTTGTCAACATACGAAGAAGCCTTTTAAGGGCTTCTATAGTTATTCCATGAACGTGAATCGAAAGAAAAATAGGAAACGACGAAAAAAATGGGGGAAAAAAAAAAAAAAATCATTTCAATATCTTTTTCCCTACTTCATTGAAAACAAGTGTCCTCCTGCGTGCAAGATTCAGATGATCACTCCCAATTCTTTCCTTGTCCGTCTGCATTTCGGAAAAAAAGAGATTGAATCAAGAAACGAGGGGGAGGGAAATTTTGAAAAATCGAGAAGAAAACCCGCCGGCCACATGTAGCGTGACATTACGATTATGAAGTGAGATTTAGTTTCTTTTTTTACCTCATTTTTTTTTTATTTTCCTGAAAGTGACATTAATATAATCAATTATATTCTAATCAAGGCGAAAAATATAACATCCCTTCTTCCTTAAGGCCCAGTAAATTTTAAAAGAGAGAAAAAAAAAATTAAAAATGTCTAAACGAGTAAACATGCATGTTAAGCTGGCTAATGCAAGGATATACATTTTTTATTTTCCCTCATTGAACAACATGCGAAAATGCTTTTAGAAGCACGCATATACCCTAGTGTATTAAATGATGTAACCAGACGGTAATTTAATAAAATATGTATGAAAAGCTTGCTGCCTAACAAATGTTACAAAGGACGCTCTCCCTGCTGAGAGAGATTATTTGCCCCCGGCGATAGCGTCCGGTTTTCGATCCCAGGTAAAAGCGAAGAACGTGAACGCTGTATCTAAACGGATGCTTGTCCTACAAATTTAAATAATGAACATAAATTATGTAGACATGTGTATAAATGAGCTTAATAACCAGACCTACACGCGGTCAGATAATAGGAATCAACATAAAAATGGACACTGAGGTCAACAATCAACGCTTGGAATTTTCGTATATGTCGACTTTTAGATTTTTCTATTAAACATGCTCGATTTCAGACATTTAAAACTTTTATTTATAAATATATCATACCATAAAACTACATTTTTATCATTTGTTATGTTGGTAGGATTACACATTTGTAAAATTGTAATGTTATTTGTACTACACACACACACACACGCACGCATATATATATATATATATATATATATATATATATATATATATATATATATATATATATATATATATATTTATATATATGTATTTATTAATTAAATATTTAAGAAAGAGACAAGCTAAAGGTTCCATGGCTCTAATTTATTTCCAGAGAAAATATATATTTCCTGGTTCATCAGGTCACATCTCTAGTTACAAAGGAATTTGGTTTCTTTCATTTTTAAGATTTTGTGGGATAGTTTTAGATTGATATAAGGTGACAGAAGGGGTGGATGTGGAGGGCTATGGAATGATCTATATTGCTAATGAAAAGTAGGGATAGGATTGTTTTTAAGCCATCTTTAATAATTTACGTAGGTTCAAGTGTAGTCAGTCAAGAGGCCAGGCAATTTGATCTCTTAAATAAATTTTAGACAGGAAGAGAAAAAGAAAAAAAAAGAAGACAAATTGTAAAGCAGGGGAAGTAGGAAAAAAGGAAGAAAAAAGAAGAAGGAAATATTAAACAAAGGGAGGGGGAGGACGAAGGAAGAGAGATAGTTATCATATGTAGTCATATCACAACGACACGTTAAAGCATACATTAATATCATTTGTAGTTATAAATATTAAAGATTACCAGCAAAGAAGGAATAAAATAAAATAAGATATATTACTAATATTATTAATAACATTTTCAATCCTGTAATTAATACAGGATAGTATATTAAAGATTATTAAAATATAAATTTAATTTTGAAAAGAAATGTGTAAAAATTAATAATATTATTAATATTAGGTTGGTGCAAAATAATGACGTAATAATGTCGTTTTTTGACGTATTTTCAACGTCAAAAAACGACATTGTTACGTCATTATTTTTGCACCAACCTAATAACAACTATAATAAAGATTAAAAATAAATTTAAATTTGAACTTTAAAATTTTATATATATATATATACATATATATATATATATATATATATATATATATATATATATATATATATATATATATATATGTTTGTGTGTGTGTGTGCGTGTGTTTGTGTGTCTGTGTCAGTGGACATATATGAGAGAGCGCGTGAGTGAGTGAGTGAGTGAGTGAGTAGGGGTACGTATTTTTTACTTTAATTTCCTGCTATGGGTAGATTGTTAGAAAATTAATCTCCTATACTCATAACTTGTAACTGTTTATAAATTAATAATAGTCGTAACTTACGGTTGCACTTACCCAAATCAACTCTAAATTGATGAAACCTTGTTTTTAGTTTAGTACTGCGCTTAAATTCATAAAGTCTAGATACCATAGTGCAGAGCTCATCCGAACAATTACAATGAATTAATTATTGAAAAAGAAACAGTGAGACAACTTTACAAAAGGTAGAAAAGCGACTGAAGCCGAGACGCTAGGTCAGGGCCTATAATAGTGCGGATTCTTCTGTCGATTTATCAAGAATTTCTAAATCTACAGAAGGAGCAGCCGGTCATATTCGGTAGCAATATTCTAATCGTGGACGAATGGTAGAAATAGATATGTAGGATAGTTTCTGGAGAAAAAAAAAGTTTAGGACGACACTGAATTAAATTTTATTTTGAATTCAACATATTCCAAGAATGCAAGCCCGAGAAGGCGCATCGAATCACTCTCTTGCATCTGCAGTGGATGCTGGCACCAACAATGCTCATGGAAGACAGAAAGATGATTAACAATTTCTTGTTTTATCGATAAAATACCCAATGATTGTGCTCGCCATGATATTTATAATATAATGTATAATAGCAATATCTATCTATCTATCTATCTATCTATCTATCTATCTATCTATCTATCTATCTATCTATCTATCTGTGTCTCTCTCTCTATATATATATATGTATCTGTGATATTTACAATATGTAATATATATATTGTATATATATATAATATATATAATATATATATATATATATATATATATATATATATATATATTATATACATACATAAATATAAATACATATATGTAAATAAATACACACACGCATGCACACATACACACACGAACACGCACACACACACACACACACACATATATATATATATATATATATATATATATAATGCTTAGTGCAGTTTAATTTACAATACAATGGATCATTCATACAAAAAATAAATTAGTAATGTTAATGATATTAAATTGCAAAATCCCTTCGGTAACTAATTAAAGATTCATTAATCCACTAATCCTTCGATGAATGTTTTGTTATATATATATATATATATATATATATATATATATATATATATATATAGGGTGTACTAATATGATCTGACACATTTGTAGGTTTGATAAGAACGAAGTAGAGTAAAGAACAAAATGATTATTTTCATTTTATATATAATACTTTCATTCCCTTTAAAAAAATCATTCAACTGAGTGCCGTTATTTTCCAAACACTATCAAAGGCATTCACAGTAGTTCTCTAGGACTATTACGGATCATTTCATGTAGACTGGGAGCAATTTCTGGACGAATGGCATCTTTTAATTGTTCAATAGAATCGAGGATGCTGAGTGCATAGCTTTGATTTCAGTTGTCCCCACCGAAGAAAAAAAAAAAAAAACAGAACATCTCATCGGTGTAAATCAGGTGATGGGGCGAACCAACGCATTTTCTGTTGCAGTTGTCGATTCGTTGTTATTTATTAACGTTTTCGAAAATAAAAGCACGAGATGCACGGCCATCCAATTGATGTCGGCAACTGAAAACAAAATGAAACAAAATGGCATTATATGTACATTTCGAAAATAATAAAAAAAAGAAAACAATTTTTTCGATCTTTACACTATTTCACTTTTATTAACCATACAAACGTGTGTGATCAAATATACTGGTGGCTTTAAGAAGGATAATTAATACAGTGGAACTTATATGGCGGTATAGAGTCGTATATCCACAAAGGTGACTTTTCTTTTAAGGTTCAATAAAAGAAATGCCAAGGACAATGTATGAGAATTGTTAAGTTTAAATTGTTTTAAATTTCCTAACTTGGCGGATTAATGCATAGCGGCTCGGATTAAGGAATCGGAGAGACGAGTTCGAACTCCAGTCGAATTCATTACATTCATTTACGGAAAGGTACGAATTGGGAAAGGTACGAATCCTCTTTTTCACCACCCAGCTATAGGTAAGTAGCAGAACAGACCGGATTCTATAGCCTTGGATGGCAAGTGGTCTACCGCAGAAAGAAATGGCAACCTACAGCGGGAAAAATATCTGCCTCGTCGCTCATGTGTCGAAAGATACAAGATCGCATACGCGTGTATCACGTAACGCACATTACTGACAGAACTTACAAGTAAATGCATTTATCAGAATGTCGTAAATTCTAATATTTTCGTGTATTTATATGTTACCCGGCAAAGACAACTACAATGCACCATATTTTTTTTTTTTTAGTATTGAGTATACGTAGTTGTCTAGAAATTGTCCTGTTTCATCGGACCTTGCCGTGAGCATCAATATACATTCTCGGCGAAGAGATACCGGAAATTGACTTCCGAGGAATTTATAATATTCTATAGATATTAATAATGATTTTCGACTACGAATTCTCTGATAATGAGAGAAGAGCCTCACTAGAGTAGCACGCATATATAAAGTAATCTCTAAAGTTATGTCGGTGTATTCGTTATTTCGGGCAAGTCGTGCATCGAGGGAAGACGAGAGAATTACATTTAATTCATGTTACGCACACTGAAAGACAATCGAGTTTATATCCGTTTATCTATGTGTGTTGTTTTTGGTCCGTCTGTCTATCTGATTATATGGAAGCACGGAAGTAATGAAACAGTTTTATTAAAGCCTCATGCTGGGACATAAAACCTGAGCGGAGATATCAAAGCGACGATCTGCACATTATTAAAATCTATGCCTTTCATTTCATCGGTTTTTCGGCAGCCATCACACTAATTTTGCTTTTATGTTCTCTTTAAAATATTAATCCATATTAGCCTCTTAAAGGGTCCAGTGTATAGCGTTTATCTTACGTTCCCGTTGCCGCATCGTCCTCTATCAAACTACATTTCAGAACAAAGACGATAGATACCTATCGATACACCCGTTGGCATATATCGCGGTTTTATTGCCTGCTATATATATATATATATATATATATATATATATATATATATATATATATATATATATATACAGAGAGAGAGAGAGAGAGAGAGAGAGAGAGATAGCAACGTTGTTATAGGCATTTAAAAAGCCTTTATTATATATAACTAAAAATCGTAAAAACTTTAATTTTTCTGAATTACTGTTAGAGTATTTACCATCGTTTAAATGCGGACTATTGACCTTAACATTGTTTTTGTTTTCACAGCGTTTCAACAGTTATGGCCTCTGGTATTCACCAGGTTTATGTCGATCCGAGTAACCTACAGGAAATTCTGAACTGAAATCATTATTTAATCTAGATTTTTCTCTTTCCATTGTCCATGTGTAGGGGTTTGCTGCTTATTTCGTATTCATTTTGGGTCTTTTAATGCGCCCAAGTGCGCACAGCCATGCCCAGGGATTGAACTAAAAATTACTATTTCACCAAATTCACAAACCAATTTTTTATCCATTAGGATATTGTCCTGTGGAGAACTTGGATTCTTAAACATAACCTACTTCATTATGAGTTCTGCTGATGATTGCCATGTTTGACTGAATTCACTGAAACTATCTCTTTTTCTTGGTGCTTGTCACTGTTGTTAAAAGCTGTTGATACTTGCCTTTGTTTTTTATTTGCATGCATATTAAATTGTTAATGATAATTCGTATAGGAAGATAAATCTTTAATATCATGTTTCTTCAGGAAGTAGTGGATCAGGCCTCTACATAGATTTGTCTTCGTTATCTGCGAATTTCAATGCATTCTTGGGAAACATAGTTTTCCCGTTGATTTGCCAACACTTTAAAATACAGAGTTTTGTTTCTCTTAGACTATATTCCAATCGATGATAGAGAGAAAAAACTTTACACTACTAATAAACACCTAGCTGGAGGAGAAGCGGCAAAAACATCTTTTTCCAAAGGCCATGTTTGTCAAAGTTCAAACGGTTATTCAATCTAGAATTTTTATTCCGTTTACCAATTCTAGTCTCCGAGTCAATATCTGTGACACTACCCACACGTCTTGGAGGATGACTAGGAAGGTAATATTTTTAGATCATTGCTAGTGAAAGGTTTGATCCTCACCGGATGATTAACTCTTGTAGCTCTTGGTCGAGATTAAACTAATCTTGGCTGATACTGTGACAATATCGAGATTAAGCTAATGTTAGCAAACACTCTTTGAATTAATTAAAACACACAAGACTAAGTACACACACACACACACACACACATACATATATATGAAAATTTCTCAGAGTTAACCTGTAGAAAAGACAATATTTATAAATATAAATGCCAATAGGAAAACTGTAGTTATTGCTGACGCGTTTCGTCCAATGTGGACTTTATCAAAGCAAAAAACGAATGAATTTAATTAAAGAACGTAACTAATAATAACAAAAAACAGAATGTTCTTAGCAACAGGAGGAATGTGGAGAACGCTATTTTAATATTGTTAACTGAAAATAACGTCAGTTATTGTCACGTGAGGAGAATATTGTCATTATAACTGTGTTGACGGATACAACCATTTTCTTTTGATTTTACGATATTGTTGTGTAGGTTTGTTTGGGAGAGCAGTAATTTTGTTAAGAAAGGAGAATAAGGGAAAAAGCCTGGGCGTAGATTAATATTTGGGTAGTGCCGCCATAGAATTTTTCCCAAATATCACTCGAGAATACCAGTTGCTGTAAGCTTAAAATATGTAGTTCGTGCTACGATTCAGAATTGCAAATCGGAGAACAAGTTCGAATTCCTTTTGGGTTCCTTATATTCCTATATTCTCACCAAAGTTAAGCAACATTTAGCGTGGTCAGTACCTAGATGGATGTCCGCTTGGGAATACCAGTGCTTGTATGTGCGACTCATGCAGCGATTCGGAATTGTAAATCTTTCTTCTCGTCTACAGTCAATTTATCACAGACGTGCTGTCGCTTCCCTTTGTCTTCTCTACAAATAATTTCACGATAACTGCACCGACAAGCTACTGTCGCTGGTTCCCAAACGACATGAATTTAAACGTCCTACCAGGCTAGCATCTCAGTCCCAACCTTTCACTGTCGAAACTGTTAAATATAGCCGTCTCTTTTACTCTAATAGCTGCATATCTCGCACTTCTCGTGTGTAGAACGCCTTTCCTTTTACTTGTTCCCTGATAGCTATAATCTTCAATTATTCAAATGCAATGTTAATCGACATCTTCAGATGCCTTGATCTAATTCCCCGTCCTTCTCTTCATCCTTTCCTCTATCACGCCTCTCTACTCTTGTCCCTACTCTCTGTAGCCCCTTGCATGTTAGTGGCACTCCAGCTTTGCTTGGTGTGGAATGCTTTAAGAAATCGGAGAACAGTGTTCCAATTCCACTTGTTTTTTTTATATTCCCTTACGTGCAAATACCATTGGGAAACGTATTAGTC
>OZ010573.1:108662067-108697067 GCA_963932145.1 Acanthosepion lycidas
ATTTTGGTAGTGTGTGCATCTCTCAAATAATAATAATAATAATAATAATAATAATAATAATAATAATAATAATAATAATTGTTGTGGATTCCCGGATGAAATCCGGTCTCAAATGAATGACAAACGCAGGAATGAAATATAGCAGATAAATGTATTGACGTAATAATTGGTAATACAGTTAGTAGATCCAGAAATGCAGTTAGTAGCAATAATAATATATATACAGCTGGGAAATTCAGTATCGAAGTATGACTTCCTTCTGAGTCTAGTGCTCGCAACTGTGACTCCTTCAAAGCGATTACCTCACACTCTCACTCTCTCGCTCGTCTCACTTCCGTGTATTCACCGGCAGCAGTACAAGTACACACTGGTCGAGTCCACTTGTATAAAAATGGGCGGACCACTTAACAACAACAACAACAACAACAACAACAACAACAATAATAATAATAATAATAATAATAATAATAATAATAATAATAATAAGAAGAAGAAGAAGAAGAAGAAGAAGAAGAAGAAGAAGCTGCTGCTGCACAAGACTAATGTTTGATAAATAGAAATTATCAAGCACACATACTAAGATATTGTCTTTGCCCAAAATGCAGATTCTGTGATAAATATCCAGAAACACTTGATCATCTTGTGTCAGGTTCTACGGTATTGGAGCCCACTGTGGTGAGCTAATATCTGCACGGGAAAATCTGCAACTTCTACGGGAAGGAAACTGAAAGAAATTAGTATGCACCCCACCCAGACCCAGTTACGGAGATAGATCCTATTACAATGTTATGGGACTACGCAATACACACAGAACAATCAAATCTAACCACCCAGACACTCTTAGTAGAGACCGTAAACAAAAAAGTGCCTCGTTATTGGTATGTCACTCCCTGTGTACTGCAATGTATCTTTAAAGATCTTTAAAAAGCTATCAAAATACAAAGAACTTGAAATCGACTTCTCAAAACGCAATTTCTGCTCTATCATCTCTCATCAATCAGTAAATCCCTTGCAAAATCTCTATCAACGCTTGTAAATAATCCTGATGAAATCCCGGATTGGATCATTGAAGGCATTACATATCTCATGCCAAAAACGAGTGAAACAGATCATCCTAAAAAATTACAGGCCAATAGCATGTCTCTCCATCACGTATAAGTTGATCTGTCCTGACGAACCGAACTTACTCTTTCTTCGAAGCAAATAACATTTTTCCACTGGAACAGAAGGGATGCAGGAGAAGTCCAAATAGCTGCAAAGATCAACTACTGATAAAAAAATGATCCTGATAAATTGAAGGAGACATTGTAGAAGGCATTGCCATCGCAAACCGACTGAATATGCGACGCGGAATCTTTCAAGGAGACTCCTTCTCACTTCTGTTTTGTTTGTCCTTAACCCCCCTTACGCATGAACTAGACAACAGTAGCTATGGTTACGAACTAGACAAAAACTAATCAATCACCTACTCTATATGGATGATCTCAAACTCTTTGTCAAAAACGACAATGAGTTGGAGATCCTCCTCAATATTGATAAATGTTTCAGTGACATTCGGACTTCGGATTAGATAAATGTGAAAAAGTAACATTCAAGAAATGGAGAATTACAGAAACAACTTCAATAGATTTAGACTTTGTCACAAAGATTAGGGAATTAGAACAAGATGGAGCTTATAAGTACCTAGGAATAAGCGAAGGAGATGGTATACAACATACCCAAATGAAGGAGAAGGTAAGAAAGGGGTACTACAAGTGTGTGGGTCTGGTATTATGTATGGAGCTGAAGTAAAAAAAAAAAACAGAATATCAGCAATAAACACCTTGGCTGTCCCTGTGGTGCAATATAGCTTTAACATCCTTATTTGGGCCACAGCTGACATTAAGCGAATGGAAACCAAAACGAGAAAGTTTCTCAATTGCTACCGCATATATAATCCCAAAGCTGATGTTGATCATTTGTATGTGCCCAGATCCGAAGGAGGTAGAGGATTAGTTCCTCGAACTGTCCTACAAAACTACAACAATTGGCCTCCAAAGATACTTGGAAACTACAGAAAACTGGATGATGGTATGTGTCAAGGAACATGGAAGTAGTAAGCGTTTTTACTGTGTAATAAAAGAAGCCAACAAATTCAAAATGGAGCTTCAAATGGGCGTAGAGAAGCAAGCACAACACAATACACTGGCTGAAACTGCAAAATACTTAAAAAAGACAGCAAAGACGAATGAAACCAACCAGATACAGAAGCGATGCCAAGATAAACCGCTTCAAGGCCAATAATCTGCTCGTACCAAACAAGCTGACGTAGACAAAACCCGTACCCATCAGTGGCTACGTAGTGCAGGGTTGAAAACTGAAACGGAAGGTTTTATCCTTGATGCGCAGGACCAATGCTTGTTAATTAGGAATTATCAAGCACATATACTAAAATATTGTGTTAGCCCAAAATGCAGATTCTGTGATAAATATCCAGAAACGATTGATCATCTTGTCTCAGGTTGCACGATATTGGCACCCGCTGAGTATAAAACCCGGAATGACAGAGTGGGCTAATATCTGCACTGGAAAATCTGTAACTTTTACAGGAAGAAAACTGAAAGTAAGAGGTATGAAACTACCCAGACCCGGTTACGGAGATAGGATCTGTTACAATTTTATGGGACTACACAATACACACAGAGAGAACAATCAAATCTAACGGCCCAGACAGTGGTATTAGAGATCTCATACAAAATGGTGCCTCCCTATTGATATGGCTATCCCTGCGGATTGCAATGTATCATTGATGATCTTCAAAAAGCTATCAAAATACAAGGACCTTGAAATCGAAATCTCAAAAATGTGGCACATTGGAACATCAACAATCTCTGCTGTATCCCTCGGGTTGGTTGGAATGATTCCAGTAGACTAATTGAAGGGATCACTGGAAGCCCATTCCTTAAAGAAATACAAAAAATGTTTTCACGAGTACAGCCCACACCTTACGAAGGGCTTTATCTATGTAAAATATGTGTGATTCTTTTTTGTTTTTTTTAATTGGTCAGTGGAAAGTGTCACGATACCATTTCTAACCTTAGATCTTCGGACGGGACCCGGAAAGCAATGTGTACACATCAGAAATCAAAGGAAATAAAATAATAATAATAATAATAATAATAATAATAATAATAATAATGATAATAATAATAATAATAAAAAGACAACAGACCTGACATTATCATAAAAGACAAAAAATTCATCAAGTGTATGCTTATTGACATAGCAGTACCATCTGGAGAACCATCTTCGCGAATATTATTGAGATTTTGTCCAAAAACAAGGACCTGGAGATCGAAATTTGCAGGATGTGGGGAATGAAGATGAGACTGTACGAATAGTAATCGGCGCTATGGGCTTCGTGAGAAAAGGAATGAACAATTTTACTAAGAATGTCCCATGTAACATCAGCATACAAATTGCCCAGTTAAATCGCCCTACTAGGAACATACCATATACTAGGAAAAATGCTAGTAATTAAATGGCAAATTTCCTGTAAGGCCTAAAAAGAAAAGTTTGGTCCCGGCTCTACAGGATACAAAGAAGAAGACATAACATACCCAAATGATGATGATAATAATAATAATAATAATAATAATAATAATAATAATAATAATAATAATAATACAGAAACACCCTCAATAGATTTAGATATTGTCACAAAGATTAGGGAATTGGAGCATGAAGAAGCTTATAAGTACCTAGGAATTAGCGAAGGAGATGGCATACAACACCCCCAAATGAAAGAAAAAATAAGAAAAGAGTACTACAGGCGTGTACGTCTGATACTAAATACTGAACTAAACTCAAAAAATAGAATATCAGCTATAAACACATTGGCTGTCCCAGTGGTGCATTACAGCTTTAATGTCCTTAACTGGACCATAGCTGAAATTAAGCGAATGGACGACAAAACGAGAAAGCTTCTCACTTGCTATCGCATGCATCATCCCAAAGCTGATGTTGATCGTCTGTATGTGCCCAGATCCGAAGGAGGCAGAGGATTAGTTCAACTAGAACTGTCCTACAAAACTACAACAATTGGCCTCCAAAAATACTTGGAAACTACAGAAGACTGGATGATGGTATGCGTCAAGGAACATGAAAGTAGTAAGCGTCTTTACTCCGTAATGAAAGAAGCCAACAAATTCAAAGTGGAGCTTCAAATGGGTGTAGAGATGCAACTACAGCACAATACACCGGCTGAAACTGCAAAATACTTGAAAAAGACAGCAAAGACGAATGCAACCGACCAGATACAGAAGCGATGGCAAGATAAACCGCTTCATGGCCAATACTCTGCCCGTATCAAACAAGCTGATGTACACAAAACCCGTACCCATCAGTGACTACGCAGTGCAGGGTTGAAAGCGGAAACTGAAGGTTGTATCCTTGCTGCGCAGGACCAATGCTTGCTAACTAGGAATTATCAAGCACATATGCTAAAATATTGTGTCAGCCCAAAATGCAGATTCTGTGATAAATATCGAGAAACGATTGATCATCTTGTCTCAGGTTGCACGATGTTGGCACCGACTGAATATAAAACCCGACATGACAGAGTGGGCCAATATCTGCACTGGAAAATCTGCAACTTCTACGGGAAGGAAACTGAAAGAAACTGGTACCAACACCACCCAGTCCCGGTTACGGAGATAGGACCTGTTACAATTCTATGGGACTACACAATTCACACCGACAGAACAATCAAGGCCAACCGCCCAGATATTGTTATTAAAGACCACAAACAAAAACGGTGCCTCCTTATTGATATGACAGTCCCTGCTGACTGCAATGTATCTTTGAAGATATTCAAAAAGCTGTCAAAATACAAGGACCTTGAAATAGAGGTCTCGAAAATGTGGCATATGGGAACATCAACAATCCCTGTTGTAGTTGGAGCCCTAGGACTGGTTGGAAAAGACTGCAGTAGACTAATTGCAGGGATTCCTGGAAGCCCATGCCTCAAGGAGATACAAAAAATTGTTCTGACAAGTACAGCCCACACTTTACGAAGGGCTCTATCTATGTAATTATTTTTTTATTTTTTTTTGTCAGTGAAAAGTGTCATGATGCCATTTCTAACCTTAGGTCCCTGGGTGGGACCCGGAAAGAAATGTGTAAACGCCAGAAAGCAAAGAAAATAAAAATGATAATAATAATAAGAAGAAGAAGAAGAATACCGGTAAATATATATATGATATATTCCTTTCAAGCCAACGGTAAATTTATTGTATATAAACACTTAACAACCTGGTAAATACCCATATATTTCTTTATAGGGCATACGGGGAACCGTTTTACAAATGACGCTCTTTCTATCATGAACCAATATTTGGATTGAATTTAGAATGAAATTGAAAAGATTGTAGTAAGTAGCGAAATAAAATTGTCCACCCTACTGACAACCTCCGATTCATGATAATGAGTGAGGTGACTGAAATTTTAGAAAAACAGAATAAAACATATACACGGAATGGTTAATTTGCAATTATGATTCATGAGCAAAATATGATATTAGAAAAATAGGAAAAAAAATCAATGAAAAATAAGAGAGAAATTGACAGGTTTAGATGAAGTCTTAAAAGCGAAAATATTGAATTTAACAATATTTGTTTGTTAAATATGCATGTATTATATACGTTTGTGTTTAAAAATATACGTGTTTGTGAGTATGGACATACACATATATATGTGTGTGTAAGTGTGTGTAAAATATGAAGATATAATATGTGCCGCAGAAATTATGTAAACTACTGCTAATAATTAAGTGATCACACGTACACATACGCACGTAAACACACACTCAGACACATACACACACATATATATATACATATATGTATTTTCATACAAATAGATATATCTTAATACGCATATATGAATTCACATAGATATAATATATATATATATATGTATATATATATATGTGTAAATATATATATATATATATATATATATGTATGTAAATATATATATATATATATATATATATATATATATATATATATATTTGTACCTCCCTCTGCATATATGTGTGTATACACACACAAGCACACTCATATATATATATATATATATATATATATATATATATATATATATATATATATATATATATATATATATTTATATATATATATGTATCGTATACATACATATATATATATATATATATATATATATATATATTTATATATATATATGTATCGTATACATATATATATATATATATACATACATATATATATTTTCTATTACTCTGTCTTTTTCTATTTCTCTTTCTCACTTACTCTCTCTCTCTCTCTCTCTCTCTCTCTCTATATATATATATATATATATATATATATATATATATATATATATATATATGAGATTCCATGTTCACATCAATCATTGTGTAAAACATGGAGACAGCCGTTTGTGCTTATCGCCTCTTTTGGGTGCAGCGAACAATTAAAACGTCAAAATTTGACGCCAGCTCATCAACTTACCCTCCGCCGACAATGGAAATTTTAAAGTGACAATCTCTATTTTTTTTTTTCATTTCCCATCATTCTATCCCACAAATTGTGTGACAGTTCCGATAATCGTCTGAAAGTTTACCTATAGTGGGTTAGCTGATTTTATATTTTAGTATCCTTTTACACATTCATATTTTGCCTTTCTTTTGTCTTCCTTATTTTCTCTATTTCTGGTTTCTTATTCGAAATATATACTTACCTTCGTTTCTTTAGTGTCAATTGTTTCCTCCTTCTGAAGGTTTGATTTTGATGCTTATGTGAGCTTGTATAATGTACGTCAATTTTTAACAATAAGAATTGTTTTTCCAATATAAACTTGCAAAAAAATTATCGTGAGTTTCCGACTATAATAATTCTCCTTTTAAAAATATTGATAATAACTTTGGTTTAGGGATGTCAAATTTTATGATGGAAATTTATATATATATATATATATATATATATATTATCTATTTATAAATATACTCTAAAGACATCGACTTCAGAAACTTTTATTATGAACATGATATTCCATATTTTAGAAGAAATGATTATATTGTTATTTTAATATAAGCCACTTGGCATTCTGTAACATTGAACAACCTTTATCCCATTGATGGGTTTTATCGGATTTTTCAACTTTATTTGGAGCCACAAAATCCATTCCATAAATCTCTCATTATTGCCTACCATTCTCATACGTATATCTTTTAACGATGTCCCAGAAATCTTGTTTTGGCATATTTCTGGAGAAGCCGGATGCCATTCTATTAATTTACTGTCTTATTTGGCAAAGTGAACGTGATATTGATTTTCACAATATGAAGCAACATGTTCTTGCGAGGATATACTATTTAGCTAAAAACATCTTTATTGTGGTGTCTATCACTAATAACAAAAAATCTATCACTAATAATAAAAACATCTTGACATTATACTTGCAATAACAAAATCTGAACATAGTAATCCATCTTCAACTCAGCATCAGTTACTTTCTCACCGACATAGCGAGCTTCCTTCTGTCTTTTCTTCGTCCTTGGTATGACGATATACTACATCCGCGTCCTGGGTAAGACGATAAACTACGTCAAACAGCAAGGTCTCCGATCAGGAGGTTTTGAGGAGCGTGAAACTACCTCTTGATTGCTGGTGTTTCCGGGTCCACCCTGAGCCAGGGTGGTAGTACCTGTTAGGATCCCAGGTATCGGCAAATAGTTAACGCCCAATCTTATGTAAATATAGGTCTAAATACCAGAAATACTTTGTAAAAAGCAATAAAAAGAAAAAAAGTATTACCACAAGTAAATTTTTGTGAAAAATATTACCAGCAATAAAAAATCTTGTCAGCATTAAAAAACGCATTGAGGTTGAAAGGCCGTAAAAGAAAACAAACTAAACTATACATTTTTCGAAAAAAATATTACCAGCGATGCATTATGAAGAAAAAATATTACTATAAATTTTGGAGGAAAAATATTACCAGCAATAACATTTGTCGACTTTAAATAACTAATTGTGATTGAAATGCCATAAAACAAACCAAACCAGAAAACAGATTCTGTCTTTTCTGCGAATATTTTCATGGTTACTTCTCTAACAAGCTCTTTTTCCTTTTGTCTTGAATACGTGAATTTTAGAGTGCTACTATATTGGCCTCTAGGTCCCACATTCTAATGTTGAATTAGGTAAATGTAACCACCACTTCTACTCCAACAGTTTCTTTTCAAGCACTTCCCGCCTGTGGAACTCCTTTCGGTTATCTTGCTTTCCTAATAAGTAAAATCTTTAAACATTTGATGACACGTCAATCGCCGGCATCTATCATCTTGAATTCCGTTCATCTTTTGTCCTTTCTTTAATTCTCTCTATATTCAGTGTTTTCTGTCACTTTCACTCCATTTAACCCCATGGGTACTAGTGACATTCCATTTTGCTTGAGGTGAAATGGTTAAATAAATTGTCTGCAGCTGTGTAATTTGACACAATCTACAATACTAACCCTAAACATTACTCACGCTCTTTTTGCCGTCATCTACTTCTGTGTTGTTGGGTATTTATATGAAACACGCCGCCATCTGACCAAACATCAGGGCCATCCAAGATAGATCAAAATTGGGTAAGAGATTCTTAGACCAAACTCTCCAGTCTAAAAAAAAACATCACCGCGTCTTTATGGGTGACAAAATAGTTTCCAATCTACAAACTCCTTTCTCACAGACGAGATATCGTAAGCTTCTCCCTGCTCTACTGCTACTTCCATGGACAGTAGCTCAGACGAATTACATTCCTCAGTTCCACCAGTTTTAAACTTCATGGATTGGACCTACTATGACACTCACATTTTACTGAACTACTCTCATTATCTACGTATTCTACTGGTAAGAAGTAAGTTCCACCCGAGCAGCTTCTTCCTGCAAACCACGGCTCTGTGGAACCGACTCCCAAGAAGATGTTTTCCCGATCACTAAACTGTGCCCTGTAACACTGTACCTCGAGTGGTTCCCGGACTATGTACATGACGAACCCCAGTATAGAAAAAAATACTGTCGAGAAATGTGTTCTCATGTACTTTCCTGGCAGACATCCATATTCCATTTTATCAAGTTCTCTTAAATATTATGGTTTGGCCGCTTACGACAATATAATACTGAAAGACATGTTCCGCCGGATCACAAAAGTTAAGCAACGTTAAGACTAGTTAGAATCTGGATGGGTCACCACTTGGGAATCCCAGATACTCCAACCTTGGATGAGCGTGTGGTGCAAAGCATAACGGCACGGATTTGTTAATCGGAGAGCCTTGTCCCAATTCCAATCTGAAAAAAAAAATTGGCTTTAAAACCTACAAAGGGTTGATGAGCCGTAAAAAAAAAAACGAAACAATCAATCAATCTTTAGCTAATTACAAGTTTTGGCCTCATTTTTGTTGTTCTCATCACAGCTTTTTGGTCGTTCTGCGTTTCGTCTTTCATCAAATATTTGCCTTAACCTACAGTGAATTTCAAACTAACACTTAATCTAAACGGTTATTTTTACTCCGTAATTTACTGAGGATATATTGTCTTGTCTATATTTACTACGACTCCGTTAGCGTCTTCCTTGAGTTTAAGTAACACAATGTCTGGTTCACAATTATTGTGTCCTAATATTTACGAAAATACGCTTTAATTCGTTAATCTATTGCGCTATCAACAATAAATGAGGACAATAATCCGTGAGTAAATAATGTTAACTTCTTATCGCAGATATTTCAGAGAGAAACTATGTTTAGATGATTTACTGCATCTTTTTTTTTTTGGGGGGGGGAGTTTGTTTTACGGCATATCAACCTTAATGGATTATTTTTTTGGAGGTGGGGGGCGTTGATTTGTTTTACGGCATATCAACCTTAATGGGTTATTTTTTTGGTTTGGTTTGTTTTACGGCATATCAACATTAATGGGTTATTTAATGCCGACAAGTTTTTAATATTTGGTAATATTTTTTTTTTTTAAATATATTACTGGCAAAAAATCCTTCAAAAAATCTATTTTTGGTATTATTTTTTTCTTCAAAAATCTATTTTGGACAATTTTTTTCTTCAAAAAATCTGTTTTTGGCATTATTTTTCCTTAAAAAAAATGTATCGTTGGTAATATTTTTTTTTCAAAAATTTATCGTTGGTAATAATTTTTTTTCAAAAATCTATCGTTGGCAATATTTCTTTTTCAAAAATGTATCGTTGGTAATTTTTTTTTTTCAGAAATGTATCGTTGGTAATATTTTTTCTTGTAAAATTCATTGCTGGTAATAATTTAAAAAAATAATTTCTGGTATTGAAATCTATTTTTACACTTTCAGAACGTTTTGACGCCAGTTTGGGGGTTAACTACTTGCCCATAGCTCGGACCATAACGGGGTTAGGTTGTATCTAAGAATAACAGCAATTAAGAGGTTGTTCCACACTCCTCAAACATTCTGATCAAGCGCCTTGCCGTTGGATGCAGTTTATCGTCTTAGCCACGACGCAGATGTAGTTTATCGTCTTACCCACGACGTGTATGTATCGTCATACCCAAGAAGGCTTTGCTTTGGTTTACATTGGAAATATTAGGTTGGTGCATAAAATAATGACGTAATAATGTCGTTTTTTGACGTATTTTTAACGTCAAAAAACGACATTATTACGTCATTATTTTTGCACCAACCTAATAATAACTTCTCCAACTATTTTCTTCTAGTTAGTAATATTTTCAACTTATTACTCGTCTTATCCACTTTTAAATTTGTTTTCCTTCTTAAACTCATATTTATTCTTATTTTGACACATTATTATTTTTATGGTACTTCTTTTCTACTAACTCGTAATTTTGAACGTTGTTACTAATTTTCTTAATTTACACCGTTTTTTCCTTGTTAACTATTCATAAATTTACAATATTTTTTCGCTTTCGAGCTTAAAGCTTTCAATATACGGCCGAATTTGTCTTTTGTTTAGTCATTTCATCACAAACAAGGATTCAGAAGGACAGACAGCGTCGACTGACGTTGAATTTAAATTTGGAACATGACAAGGAAGAAATAAACCGGAAGAGGGTTCAACAGACAGGAAGTGCGAAAAAACAATACCTACGACTTCATCTCAATATTTCAATAGTAGAACGATTAGAAATATTTACCAATCTAGTAGTGAGCATAAATTCATGCGGCCGAGATACCAAGCAGGAAAGCTCAGTAGAAGAATTTTCATGAAAATATTTATAGAAAAGTCGGGGGGAAGTCAGGTGACGGCGGTGGGTAAGTGAATTTGAATTTGTAACCGTGCAATGGTGAGAGGACAAATATCATTCAGGCCTTCAGTGATGGTAACAACATTCATATTCCGGCTTCAAATCTATTAAAAACAATCCAGAGAACGCTGAATAGGTTTTCAAAAGAGGGAACAGTAGAGAGGAAAATTGGATCGAGAGGTGACAACAGGAAGAGGGATATCATTTCAACTTACAGCTAATGAGATCAATTTGAAAAAAAGGAACTCAATCCATGAGACGTTTCACACGTAACAGATGATTTTCAGCTATGACAGTCCAAGGGGCAGTGAAAAAAAAATGAAATTGTACGTGAAACCTGCGAGGCACCTTGTTAGAATGTTAGAGAGGGAAATGATCTTCATCAATAAGTTGGAAAATGATTCTAGAATAACACACACAAACATTGTATATATATATATATATATATATATATATATATATATATATATATATATATATATATGTGTGTGTGTGTGTGTGTCTGTGTGTGTGTGTGTGAAGGTTATTTCCATACTTTATGAGGTTCCTATCCTCAACTATGATTCATTAATGAGGGGGCATATCATTTATTTCCGTTTATGATCGATATCATCACGATAATTCTGTTAAGCTTATAGAGTAATTATACATTCTTATTGCTCAAAGTAAAGAATTCCAGTAAGATATCTTTAATAGTTTATAAGATTCCACAGTTCAAAGCTTAAATTAACAATTGGACAATTTTGCTGACACACAATCTGGACAATTTTGCTGTTACACCCAGTATAGAAGGAGCACAAAACCAGGTAAGGTAGGAATATACAAGTCACATACCCACGATAGAGTCTTGCAATATGGATTCTAGTGATAAAATTGCCTGGCACGACACATGGAACCAACCTTTTTAGTAGCAGATATAGCAATTGATTCAATATAATCATTCAATTATATGTCAGTAGAACACGTGATGTCAAGAAGTCTCAGGAAGTTGCGCTGATACAGGTTAGAATCAGCCATACTAATGAAAGGTAAAAATAGTTTTCTATGCTGATTAAAAAATAGCAGTTTCGTTTAAGGGCGTTTAAAAATTACATACCTATTTTCGCGTTTAGTATGTCCTGTAAATGTCAAATTCTCCCCGTTCATTTCCTCATTATGTGTCTTAGAATTTTCAACAGACTAATTTGGATCGAAACTATAAGCGAACTTTTTGTTTTTATTTTCATTAAAACCTCCTCGTTACAAAGACAATTTACTTCATTCGCAATATCCTTCTGTGTAACCACATTTCTGCTGTCTCAATTATATTTTTCAACTACAAGAAGATTGACCAACATTCACAAGCCATAAAGGAGGACTGATATTACTTGACAGCATAGTACTTTCCTTTATTTCTAACGAAAGTTTTATTTTTCTTAATACATTGGTTAGCGATTAGAAGTTATCTTTTTCAATTTTAATGAGCCTTCGGATTTCGGTGCCATATATTTTGTCCTATATTAGAATACAACCCAATTATTTAAATTGTATTACTTGATTTCGACATGATCAATTCGTACTTCTTGTATTGGATTGTTCCTTTTGCTGTCCCTCAGATTAGCTAAATCAAATGATTATCTTTTTATTTATCTGTTTACAAAGTAGACATATATCTCCTAGATTCTTATCCAGATTCCAGTGTCATTATATTTTTTCATTACTCGTTTATTTTTGATTTTTCTGGACACCGGAAAATAAGAAACGGAAAGAAAATTCGTGTTTATATGCGGTAATTGGTGTCGCACACAATGACAACTACGGGACTATCAAAATTAACCCTTCCAAGATTTGAATTAACTTATATCTTCAAAAACATGCTTCCTTTTTGACTATGTCTATATTGTAGTTATAGATGTCCAAATAGACAGGGTTCCTGAAAACGAGAAGGTTTCGCACATCAATGAGATGTCTCCAAGTCCCCTTCCTTGTGCCTGAACTTAGAAAGCAAAATAGAAATCATTAAAAACTCTGCTATTGCTATTCATATGGGTTGCTATCCCCCTCTCTGCTAAGCATTCACAATTTCATCAATCAGCCAAGTCAAAATGTTACAACTCATTTTGCGTTAAAAATCATTCAGTACAAAGAAGGCGGTTAAACTACGAAGTGTTCGACAACGATTGCCTTCGCTGCATTCTACGATGCCGCCGAATCGATCCTGTGCCCACAGCCACTCTATGTCGTCGCCTGAGTCTCCGTCCTCTTCCACCCGTCCTGCTCCAGCGTCGTCTCCGATGGTTCAGGCACGCAGCTCGACGCCCGGAGGGAGAGCTCAGCCGCGATGTGCTTCCCCCTCCTTCTCTTCCTGGCTGGCGAAAACGTGTCGGTGGGCAGCTGAGGACGTGGGCTAGCATGATAAAGGATTACCTAGCAGTACTATCGGGTCCACAAGTAGTTGATCTTCGACGATGGAATAGCGATTGGCTCGTATTTCGTGTGACCTGGCTCAAGATCGGCGAGCGTGGGCAGCGATGGTCCGTGATGCTGTACTTGCTCGGAAGGAAGCCGGTTCAACTCAACCGGGGTAAAAACCGATGAAGTCAAAAGTCAAAGAGGGCAAACACGGGAGCAAGTATTCACTCTCACCCATCCAGCGAACCTATACGAACTCTTATCCTGTTGCCTTTTTTCTCTTCTACACTTTATTTATTCAGTAGAACTGAGTTAAGCAAATTTCTAGTAAAATCTGTGGACCTGAATTTTATTTTAATATTAAAATATTTAAATATAATCCCAGTTTCGGTGACTAGAAATTTTTCGTACATGGTTACCTCAAGGTGGTGCAATGGTTAGCAAGCTTGTTTCGCTAGAACAATTACGACTAAGTAGTGAATTCAATCCTCACTAGGTTCTCCTTTCTTTCTTGTGCCACATCGAAGCTACGCTTGGAAAATCGCAATAAGCTTTGTACAAGCTGAAAATTACTCACATATGGCGATTTTTAGCTAGTGAAACTTAAAGCAGTTTTATAAATTTGGCAATCATTTTCAATATTTAAATTATAATTTTACAATCGGTTAAACGTAGTATGAATACATTTGCTGACATTTAAAATGTATATATAAACTTGCCAATTTATTAAGAAAAATTATTACTAAAAGCCATTTACACTCTTTTGCCTCTTTTATGTCTCCTCAAAATGATTACATCTAATTCACCGCCACATTTGTCAAGTAAACATAGCTTAAAATGACCAGCTGAAACGCTGTGTGTATCAATTAGACAGGACCATTTTGACAGAGTGTCCTACCCCTGACTGTTCCCTGACAGAAGAGACCCCTGGGTATAAATGTGTTTACGTCGACCACTAACAAGCTGGAACCCTCTAGAAAGATTGATGACATTCGACAACTTTAAAGAAAGTCATGTGACAGACAGGCGTGGATTGGTTGAAAAAGTTTTGCCAGAATTGAGAAGAGTTGAAAATAACACAGCAGACAAATACACACAAACCTCATATATATATATATATATATATATATATATATATATATATATATATATATATATATGTATATATATATATATATATATATATATATATATATATTTCAGAGAAAATATATATTTAAGTGGTATAATCGATTTATCGATTTATAACCTGACCTCATCAATCATCGTATTCTCGGAGGATTTCTGAGTGTATGATTCATTATATATGCAAACACATATAAGTATTTTTTTAAAAAATTGCATGATTAAATTTGAGTCAGTTCATTTGTACATACATACAAGTATTGAGAATTATGCGGTCATATTCATGTACACACAGACCAGTTCAAGTCATCTGAAGATCGCGTGAGCGTGAAACTCGAGTAACGACTATAGCCATTCTTTCATAGAATTTACCGTTTGTCGAGTCAATATAGGCTTGGAGCAATTTACTGAGTAGATAAGTTTGCTTTTACGCTTTACGTTCTCATTCGTTTTTCTGCATTGTCACTTTTATTCGAGAGTGTATCTGAATAAGAGTTTTAGGTTTTGCAAGATTTCCGTTTTGTTTTTCTCTAATACATACATATATATATATATATATATATATATATATATATATATATATATATATATATATATATATATTGAGCCTAAAGTTTACGGTAGACTCATATAAATGCACAATACAAAATACAATACAAAAATACTTTTACAAACTTTCTTTTCGCGTGATGAACAAGCCCGCATAGTTTGTAAAATCATTTTTGATTCACCCTATATATATATATATATATATATATATATATATATATATATATATATATATATATATATAATAATAATAATAATATAATATTAAAAATTATAATCTGAACGGTTTTTTAAATTAGGGTCATCTGCATTTCCAACTGCAGTTGGAAATTAATTTATACCGTACAAATAGAATTGCATCAACATGAATATGAGTTTGTCTTAAATCAGAATCAATATCGTTGTATTACTGTAAATTATTGTACCATCCCCTCGAAAATAATGGAACGCCAAAGCCAATTCCTTTGTTTTTGTTGTTCACTGAAGACATTGAAAAGGAAAACAAGTGTTCACAATTTGAGTTTTTATTTATTCAGTAGAACTGATTTAAGCAACGTAGGACATACCAACTTTTGTTTGAACCCACCTATTTCAATGAGCAAAACTAGTGGAAAACGTGACTGACGGGCCTTTCTTGTTGCCCAGATTTTGCATTTTAGATTGATTGATTGTTTAAACATTAATTAAATCTGAATGACTACTCTTGTTTTCAGCCTTGGGTTTCATCTGTAAATAACGCATTTGTTGTTGAAAATATAATCAACATGAAGACGAAAGATCTGTCTATGGGAGAAAACCAAGCCATTTTGAAGCAGGGAAAAGATGAAAAATTCTTCTAAGTCACTGGAAAAGTATTGGGCATAGCAAAAAAAAAAAAAAAAAAATTTGAAATGTACTGAAAAAGAGAGAAACTACATATGTACTGTGCAACATAAGTAGAACAGGTCGGTCGTGGAAAGCAACTACCACAGTTGATAGAAAAATGCCAGTTTTAAACTAGCCGAGGCAATGATGGGATCAAAACGCAGTAGAGCATACATTACACCACCTGACCAGCAAACTCAAGAAAGAACCACTGCCCAAAACAAACAAGAACTGAAAAAGGCTGCATTAATATCTGGAAAAGAGTCACAAATGAAGAATGCAAAAGTTTGGTGATACCAATGGGTCTCACTGGGATCGTTGACAATACTAACCTAGTTGTAGACCTCGAGAAGGACTTCCACTCTATGGATGATTGGGGCAGGAAATAACTTGCAAACTTTAATGCTTCTAAAACAAAACTCCTCTCATTTACCCACCATAGAGAACTGTCTGCCTCCCATCATGGTGTCTAATGTCCATCTCCACGACTGGGCTTCTCTGCGTCTCACTCATGTCCACTGACTTGAAGTAGAACAACTACATTGAATCCTAGCTTCATCTAACACAAGGAAAGTTTGTTCTCTATATCGTGATAGAAGGTTATTGTCGCCTGTCCCTCCTTCAAATCTACAATCAACCATTCGTCTTTGCATAGAATAACGCAGTTCATCTCGAGGTCCTCGACAAAATCCAGAGACGAATATGCAACTTGATTGGTTATGATATAGCATCCCGTCTACAGTCACTATCTCCCAGACGTTCTGTGGCTTCTCGCTATCTTTTCTACAAGTATTTTCATGGCGACTCCTCCGACGAACTGCTTTCACTGGTTGTCAAACTGCATGAATCTGCTAGGTTGGCATCTCGGTCCCACATTTTCACTGTCAAAATGGCTAAATATAGCCATCTCTTCTACTCCAGCAGATTCTTATCTCACGCCTCCCGTCAATGGAACTCCCTTCCTATCGCTTGCTTCCATGATAGCTATAAACTTCAAATATTCAAATGTAATGTCAATCGACATCTTCTGATGCACTGACCTTGATCCCTGTCCCTCTCTTTACTCTTTTTCCAAACGTTCCTATTTAGTCTCACTCTCTGTAACCCCTTGCGTGCTAGTGACAATCTTGTCTTGCTTGGGGTAATTTGCATAAAAAAAATATTAAGCCTAACTATTCCTTTACACTTACTCGCCAAAAGATGGGGTGATGTGATACAAAATGTGGTCTGCCCTAAGCTGTTTAACACATGTGAATGTAAATTTCTAGTTTCTCCTGACCGAACCGATCGTAGAGGTTACATGAATGACGATGATGTAGCCAGTCGTCGCCAATCAGATACGTTTTCTGCCTCACGATACAGCATTGGAGTTTTCATCTTGGTCCATTCTTTGATGCCGTCCATCCAGCTTTTGGACTGCCTCCTCCTACGTCTACCCGCTTCCAAGTTACCTTGAATGACTGCCATGGGTAGACTATTGTGGCATATGACATGTCCAAGTCACAACAACTCTCTTATCTTTACTGATGCCATAATGGGCTCTTAGGGACCTTCCAGTTGTGTTACTTGGCCCTGTACAAAAAATGTGTCTTGTGTTTTCTCTAGGAGATCACGAGAAGGTATCTGGAGTATTTTGTTTCAAATGTTTGGACTCTCTTGATAGATTCTGCTATCAGAGTCTAACTTTCATCTCCATAGGAGAGTATGAACGGCACCAGGGACTTCTAGTTCTTCGTCTTGGTTGGAAAACTGATGTTTTGCCACTGCCGATGTTGGCACAGCCAGTCTGTTGTAGAGTGTCCATCTTTGGTGATTGTAACCCGAAGCTATTTAAAGGTATCTGCATCTTGTTCTCCGTTCATAATGATCTATGCACTAATGTAAATGTAAATAACAGGAAATAAAAGTTAAAATTCTGAACATTTGTCTCATATTCATCTTTTGATCTTAAACACAAATGTCTTCGGTGAACAACAAAAACAAAGGAATTGGCCTTGCCGTCCCAACAATTTTGATGAGGAATATATTAGGTCGTTGCAAAATATTGTCGTTTTCTAACATATGTTACTATGTGAGAAAACGACAATATTTTGCACCAACCTAATATATATATATATATATATATATATATATATATATATACACACTCAGACACTGTATGAATACATTGCATATCCCGAAAGTATTTTAAAAGTGGGTTGTATTGAAACTGTATACAAAACAAATTGCAGCAAATCTAACAAGTGTTGAATAGCACGGTCACCATGTAGTATTTTCGTATTGGGATTTTATATCGAATTCTTTTTACAAAAATAACAAGAGAATGAATTCAACAATGATGTACATGATACTGTTATAAAAACCACTAAATATAAAACCTGTAAATTATAACCCAGAACAGGCACAGATTAGAGAATTGTGTCAGTGGGAAATACAATGTATAAGCAGCTGCTCATTATATTAAAAAATGACTGCTATGAATAAATAACCTGCTCTGATCAGTAAGCTGGATTAGGGCTCTCTTTAAAATGTACAAAAATTTTTACCGTGTTATATAGGAAATTAACAGTGTTTTAAATCTTATCGACATACTTTAATTAGCAAAATGCTGCGCATTACATTTTATAGTATATGCAGATCTGTGGAGTTGTACTGCAACACAGCAGGTGAAAGAGTATTATCATTAATTGCTAACAAAATTTGTTATGGACGCAAAACCGGAGGTGACGTTAGTGAGAAAAGATGCGCATGCGCTTCCGAAGTTGAGTTTTTCATCTTTTAGTGTCCGATAGAAGAATTCTGAAAACAAGGTTATCTAATATTAGGTTGGTGCAAAAATAATGACGTAATAATGTCGTTTTTGGACGTATTTTTTAACGTCAAAAAACGACATTATTACGTCATTATTTTTGCACCAACCTAATATTTGTGATTGATTGATTTGTTTTTTGACGATTAATCAACTTTTGTGCGATATTTAAAGCCTAAACCTATTTTGGATTGTAAGAATAATTTCATTTCGGGGAGTGAAGATTGTTGGACATAACTATGATTTTTCCAGAAACAATTCCTATTTAGTTTATATAAGCTTATTTATCAAGAAGGAGAGAAACGGATTCATATAATTCTGCATTAGTGATTGTAACGAAACTGACTACAATTCGAACTCACATTTCTATCAATCTGATCCGCTATCCATTTCACCACCCTCACATCCACATAATAACTGTGAACAAAAAAATAAACAATGAAAAATTCCGAATTCATTCGTTCGAAGAAAATCAAATACAAGGTGCAATCTTGAGGAAAAGGAAATTGGTGTATTGATAAATTAAGCACGAACAACTTGATTTGAATATAATCCGTTAACATGAGCGTGTCCTTCTTTCAGCCTCTTCAAATACGAAAACAATCAAAAGTTGAATTATTAATACTGAATAAAATTGAATTATTATTATTGTGTCTTAGCAGTTTTATAGACGCTGGGCAATGCCGGAAGTTAACGAACTTAAATACGAAATCTCTCATCGGATTATGATAAAACTTGATGAATGGAATTAACCGTTCAAGTGAATTTGGAACCCTTCCAGAAAGCGATTTTGAACAAAGGAGAATAAATAGAAATATTAAGCAGAGACCAAACGGATATCCATCATTTTTCATTTCTTTCTTTGTCTGACTGCTTGTCGCTCTCTAGCTGTTGTTCGCACTATTGCTCTTTCGAATTTTAAACTCTTTATCAGCACTCTGCCAAACTGTATCTTCGTAAGTCAATCTCTTTCACATTATCTCTTTGTCCTTCACTTTCTCTCCTTATCATTTTTACTTTCGGTCCGGGTCTATATTCTGTACTCACTTATCTATATAAATCTCTCTTTCTCTCTCTCTCTCTTTCCTTTTTTTTCTGTTGAGAGCGTTGTCTTTGTTTTAGTCTTTATTTCCCGCTTTCGCGGTTCTATTAAGTTGGTGAAAAAATAATGACGTCATAATGTCGTTTTTTGACGTATTTTTAACGTCAAAAAACGGCATTATTACGTCATTATTTTTGCACCAACCTAATATCTACGTACACCCGCCGAGTACAATCGTTGTTTTAATAAAATAATGCAAAACTTCCAGAATTTCCTAATATATATATATATCTATATATATATATATATATATATATATATATATATATATATATATATATAGACGTTGTTTGTTTCATTTTTGTCGACGAGACTGTAAACGAGGGTCAGTTGTGCACCGTCTGTGAGAGAAAGTATACCATGACGCAATACGCTTCACCATGAATTTGGATACAGTATGCTGTACAGCTTGGCATTCACTCCGGAAGCTCCAATACGAACATTTCAGAGTGTTTTTTGGGGAAGTACAGAGGATTTGAGAAGATTTCGATGAAACTAATGCTTATTACGAAGTTGTTTGGAGTGATCACAACATATGGCAAAGTTATGCCTCCATTCATCGCATCTGGTATCAGACTGAACATCCTACATCAGTCCTACATCAAGTCACTTGAGGAGGTAGTGCTGCTTTGATTCAAGAGGGTGGCTGCTGGCAACCATATATCTGGCAACAGAACTTTACTCCATGCAGCATAAGCAGGAGAACCGAATCATGGCCGTCAGACAATTTCTGCGACCACATGATCTCTTACATATGGTCAATCAATTCTCCAGGCAGCAACCTAATTATTATGTGTGGGGCGCATTTGAGCGAAAAATAACAAAAAGTTGAACTGAAAGCAAGGATTAAGGCAACCGCCCCGAAGGGTTGTAGGAGATTCGGAATTCGTCTGGAGGAGTGGTTAAAGTCAATGGCCATTTTCCTGAAAAAAATTTACTCTTTAGAATTTCAAGATATTTTTGTGTAAATATATATTTTAAAATGAGATGTCAGTGTTATTTTAGGTTTTGCTTAAATTAGACGACAATCTATCCATCATACCTTGTTATAGACATGGTTAGTGGCTTGGACTGAGGAATCGGAGAGCTGAGTTCGATTTCCAGGCATATAGATTACATTCACTTATGTGCAAAGATATTAATATTCTTCTTCTCCCTCCAGCTATAGAGAAATAGCAGGAAGACTGGGTTCTATAGCCTTGGATGGCAACTGGTCTAGGAGAAGGACAACTCTGAATTCAAAACCTGCGGAGGGTCGTTTGGGGACCTTGTGGCACTTAGTGCACCAGGTCTTTGTATGCGTCCCTTCACAAAGTGTGTATGGTCCTACACGAAACCTTCACCACTATAATCAAATCTTATGTGCTGGTGGGAACTGATCTGCTTGACTGTCAAACGTCGAATTCGATGGAAGAGTCGAGTATATATACATATATATTCATCCACACACACACACACACACACACACACACACACACACACATATATATATATATATATATATATATATATATATATATATATATATATATATATATATATAGAGAGAGAGAGAGAGAGAGAGAGAGAGAGAGAGAGAGAGAGAGAGACAGTCCACCCCCATAATGTAAGCGCACTTAAGAAAAAGAAAAACTTGTCTTCCTTAGTTTTATCAGATTGCGATAACTCTGTTTACTGTAGTACGGTATTTTCTCGACAGAGGGAATTTCAATGGCGGCCGTTAGACAAGAAATTGAAAATGTATGCCAACATCGCCAAAAAGTAGTTCCCCGTATTTATAAATGATTGGAAGCTAATCACTATTTTGAGCATCTCTTATTTTTGTAGAAACCAAGAGTAACTTTTATTAATATCGTCATTCTGAAAAAAAATAGTTTTCCAATACTTTTTCCTTTCTGAAGTGTGTATTCATTTTTGGGCAAATACTATATAAATACTAAATATATACTATATATATATACTATATATATATATATATATATATATATATATATATATATATATATATATATATATATATAAGGAAGTAATGGATGTGTATTTACTAATCCGACTAATTTTATGATTTTAATCGTTAATTTCAGTAGATACAAAAATTTTAGTAAACCCTACGTTCATTTAATAGATAATATTTTTATTTATTTTCAGGTTTTATTATTCTAGAAATTTAGAATCCTGCTGGATTGTGCATCTCTATTTCAATAATCTTTTGCGAATGGTTTGACTGGTAGACGAAAATAAATAAATTTACTGTTTAATAAAAAAGGCGAATATAGGTATCAACTAAAATAATGTTTGAAAGAGGTAGCAATGTCCAGAACAGAGTAAGAATATAATTAAAAGGCTTAAACACTAGTACTCCATGGTTATAATTTATTACATTGGAATCGTAAATACGATCAAATTAAAATTGAATCAAAGTAAGATTGAATCCGATAGACGTCAACTAAAGATTTGATTTTGCTTTTGAGACACATCACGGAAATATAGAAAGAAAAACTGATGAATATCTTTATTCTCCAAGAGAATGAAGACAGCTGTAGAACAAGATGGTTGCAGTCGTACAGAAACGCTGGAAACTGTCGGAAAGAGACAGCGAAAAATCTGGAGGCCCTCAGGTTATTTTTAAATGTCGCCCTCTTGAAAAACTGGACTACTGAGTTGCTCAAGTTTTCAAGCTGTCACTTACTCTGTAGGTCTACTTACTAATGGTGTTAATATTCATTGAGGAGATTATATTGACGACGACGACGACGATGGTGATGATTAACCTGATGCCACAACATGCACAGTTCTTATGCCTTCTCATCAAAATCGACTAGAGTTTGTAACATCGGATTTTGTCTTATCCTAAGTTGGGAAATAGTAAATACCCTGTTCAGTGTCATAGACGTAATTATTATTTTACTGATCTTAACTGGTTTGTCATTCTCTTGGGGATGACGCACTGTGTATCTCATCGTATGTGCAGGTCTACTGGGTGAGTATCGCGTAGATGGTTGTTTTTTTTTTAAGTTTGTGGGATCATGCAGTCAAAGTTATTTGCTAGTTCGCATCAAGATTTTTTTTGGAATACGCTTAACCCGGTATTCCGATCAAATCATGCAGTTCTCATTTGATTGCCGATTTAAATATTGCCGAATTAGGTTTCTGCTTTGAGATTGGACTGTTGCTCTGTTACAAACACTGGGTAGAGTAAGCGATTTCGTAGAATCCGAAATATTTTTTTTAGATTTAAATAACCCAGTAGCGTTTGATAAAACCATCAAATGAAAATCAATCAGTCAACAAAAAACACTCAATCGGAAACCGTCTAAACAGAACCAGGTTATTCGACGTGAATGTATATTTAACTGGTGCCCCACATTCAAAGTTATCTGCTGCTTTTGTTAAAACCTATCACTATATCGTGCACATTTGACTTTGATGCGTGTACTTTGTATGCCCTTAGACGACTGTGTTTCAGGGTAGGTATCCCGTACTTCTTAAATTTATACCTAAGTGGAAAATATAATAATAATAATAATAATAATAATAATAATAATAATAATAATAATAATCCATTTTCTCTCCTCTTTTATTTATTTATTTTTTTTTTGTTTTAACTTGTATTTCAATTTTTAAGCCCCCCTCCGACCTTAAGCGGACATCCGTGTCCATTTTTCTCTTTTTTAAAAAAATTTTCTCTTACCCTAGGCATCCCATATCTCTGTCGGTGCGTGTATATATACATGTTTACTATTATCTCTCTCTCTAGTCCTCTCTCTCTTTCTCTCTCTCTCTCTCTCTACCTATCTATCTATCTATCTATCTATCTATCTATATATATATATATATATATATATATATATATATATATACATAGAATGTACATGTGTCTGTATCCGCATTGACAGGGATCATATTGTATTATATTTGTTTTTTTTTCATCGCTACAGGTGTAATTTTCCTACAATTCTCTGCCCTTTGACTATCATCTCTTTGAGTGAAAATTAAAAAAATATATCTTTTAGCGGCTAGTAGGTTGAGAGATGACCGGAAAAGTATAACTTTTATTCCCTTGCTCCTACCCCTTTGTTGAATGAATTCTTTGATATTCCCCCCTACTAATCTGTAGTATAAGTCCAGCCTACCCCATAAAATTTGATAAGTATCTGTCGTTGGCGACGGAAAATTGAACATTTGTGGAAAGTCACTTGTGCCATGCAATTCACCTTCTTTCTTTTTTTTATGTCTATATACTAAAATCTAATTATCCCCATTGGAGTGGACTTATACTAAGTTAAAACTTAGTATCGTCTACCCCACTGAATACCATACACTGTTATGAACTATCCTAACTTCGATATATTAATAAACCCACAATCTCATTGTCTGGGCGTGCTCTTGGACCTTCTTCGAGACTCGTCCTAAAGCTGGTAACCTGAACATAATTACCCCTTGGCGGTCAAGGTTAAAACGCATCTCTACCAATTTCAATGAATACGAATAATATTTCATACCGGATCGGCCGTCAACCGGGACAACAAGGGCCGCGTCCCTCAGAGAGGAACCAGTCTGAGGACGAAAAGTCTGTCACTGGAACAAACTCTTCCACACACGAAGAGACACTAGGTTACCAAACCCGGATTATCGCCAACCTTGGACCAAGTGACTCAATACCAAATCGACTAGTAAAAAGTAAACGAACGAAATGGAGCCGGGAAGAGTATCGAGAAGTCATGACATCCTTCTTCACTGCACTCGAAAACCCAGCAAAGAACACCACCAATCAAACATTCCAAATATGGAGAAGTGTGGTGGGAAATGATATAAGACCTAACCTCAATCCAAACATGTTTGCCAATGTCCGTAGGGATATCATGCGTAACAACAGATTCTCAAAGGCAGAAATAGATAAGATAAAATTAGATATAAGACAAAATACTATGACCCATCACTCAAACTCTATTGAGACGAATATAGAAATAAGGAATGCGACAGAGGATGAGGTGGACGCTAAAGCGAATGAAATACGAAATAATCTCGCAGGAAATGAAACCCAAGACTCTACCTTAGACACAACCTGCAGTTCTCCAGAAATTGTCACTGAAGATGACTCCAGGTACATTAAGTTAGAATTCCTTGAAAACCACGAAGCTGAAATCACCGAAGTGAAAAATGACGACATTCAAGTACACATCAGAGTAATTTTCATACAATTGTCAGACAGAGACCAGCTTCCGAAAATCCATATGACGAATTCCAACAAGCACATCGTGAAAATATACAATGCTGCCCTGGAAACACTGTTAACAGATAAACCACCGGGAAACATCACAGAAGTTAACAACGTCATATACGGAACAGCTCTAGCAGCGACTCGGAAGCTTGGGGTCAAGACCATAAATAAAATTAACAGACACAGAGAACCAGCTTGGAAAAACAAACTGATACGAGAAATAAAACAAAACAGATGTGAGTTTTCTATATTAGATGAGCTCACCGGAAACCCTAATATTTCCACACGTAAATCCAAAAAGATCAAGCGGAAATATAGCATTAAATCCCTAATTGACATTCCATCAATCAAGGAAATGCTGAACAGAAACTTCAGCTAAAGGCACAGAGAACAAGACGATACGAAAAACGTTGTAGTTTCTATCGCCAAAATAAAATATTCCGAACAGATCTTAAGAAATTTTACAGGGAAATTGGAAAAACACCTATACATGTCGAAACGCCACCATCGATTGATAATGTACAGACATTTTGGGAAAATATTTGGAGCAGCCCAAAGGAATATAACGAAAATGCAGAATGGATACGGCGTGAGGAAGAACGACTGCTGGATACACCTCTGCAAGAATGGGAAAATATATCCACAGATGATGTTAGGCAAGCTGTAACGAAATCCAAAAAATGGAAATCCCTAGGAAATGACAATTTGCCAAATTCCTGGCTGTATCATCTTTCATCTACCCATGAAATTCTTGCAAAAACAATATCAACGCTTGTAAATAATCCCAATACAATCCCGGAATGGGTTACTGAAGGTATTACATACCTCATACCAAAAACAACTGAAACAGATGACCCGAAAAATTATAGACCGATAACATGTCTCTCCACAAAGTATAAGTTGATCACGTCTGTACTGACGAACCGTACTTATTCCTTTTTCGAAACAAACAGCATTCTCCCGCTGGAACAGAAGGGATGCAGAAGAGGTTCATATGGCTGCAAAGATCAACTTCTGATAAATAAAATGATCCTGGAAAATTGCAGGAGACGACGCAGAAATCTCAGTGCAGGGTGGATTCTTGGATCCATAAGACTTTGGAAATGTACAAAGTCTCCCCTGTGGTATTATATTTCCTTAAGCACAGGATGGGAATGTGGAATACCAAACTATACCTTAGTCACACCGGGGCACTGCCATATCCAACCGTCTGAATATCCGACGTGGAATCTTTCAAGGAGACTCTCTGTCACCCCTTCTGTTTTGTTTATCCTTAACCCCTCTTACACATGAACTGAACAACAGTAGCTATGGTTACAAAATAAATAAGAAAATATTCAATCACCTACTCTACATGGATGATCCCAAACTCTTTGCCAAAGACGACAATGAGTTGAAAGGCCTCCTCAATATTGTAAAATACTTCAGTGACGACATAGGTATGGACTTCGGATTAGATAAATGTGCAAAAGTAACATTCAAGAAAGGTAGAATTACAGAAACACCCTTAATAGATTTAGATTTTGTCACAAAGATTAGGGAATTGGAGCATGATCAAGCTTATAAGTACCTAGGAATTAGCGAAGATGATGGCATACAACACCCCCAAATGAAAGAAAAATAAGGAAAGAGTACTACAGGCGTGTACTTCTGGTACTAAATACTGAACTAAACTCAGAAAATAGAATATCAGCTATAAACACATTGGCTCATCCCAGTGGTGCATTACAGCTTTAATGTCCATAACTGGACAATAGCTGAAATTAAGCGAATGGACGCCAAAACAAGAAAGCTTCTCACTTGCTATCGCATGCATCATCCCAAAGCTGATGTTGATCGTCTGTATGTGCCCAGATCCGAAGAAGGCAGAGGATTAGTTCAACTAGAACTGTCCTACAAAACTACAACAATTGGCCCCCAAAGATACTTGGAAACTACAGAAGACTGGATGATGGTATGCGTCAAGGAACATGAAAGTAGTAAGCGTATTTACTCTGTAATGAAAGAAACCAAAAAAATCAAAATGGAGTTTCAAATGGGCGTAGAGATGCAACTACAGCACAATACACCGGCTGAAACTGCAAAATACTTACAAAAGACAGCAAAGACGAATGCAACCGACCAGATGCAGAAGCGATGGCAAGATAAACCACTTAATGGCCAATACTCTGCCCGTACCAAACAATCTGATGTACACAAAACCCGTACCCATCAGTGACTACGCAGTGCAGGGTTGAAAGTGGAAACTGAAGGTTTTATCCTTGATGCGCAGGACCAATGCTTGCTAACTAGGATTTATCAAGCACATATACTAAAATATTGTGTCAGCCCAAAATGCAGATTCTGTGATAAATATCCAGAAACGATTGATCATCTTGTATCAGGTTGCACGATGTTGACACCCACTGAATATAAAACCCGACATGACAGAGTGGGCCAATATCTGCACTGGAAAATCTGCAACTTCTACGGGAAGGAAACTGAAAGAAACTGGTATGAACACCACCCAGACCCGGTTACGGAGATAGGACCTGTTACAATTCTATGTGACTACACAATACACACTGACAGAACAATCAAACCAACCGCCCAGATATTGTTATTAAAGACCACAAACAAAAAAAGTGCCTCCTTATTGATATGGCAGTCCCTGCTGACTGCACTGTATCTTTGAAGATATTCAAAAAGCTGTCAAAATACAAGGACCTTGAAATAGAAGTAATGTGGCATATGAGAACATCAACAATCCCTGTTGTAGTTGGAACCCTAGTATTGGTTGGAAAAGATTGCAGTAGACTAATTGAAGGGATTCCTGGAAGTCCATGCCTCAAAGAGATAAAAAAAAATTCTGCCAAGTACAGCCCACACTTTATGAAGAGCTTTATCTATGTAATATATATATATATATATATATATATATATATATATATATATATATATATATATATATATATATATATATATATATATATATATATTGTCAGTGGAAAGTGTCATGATGCCATTTCTAAACTTAGGTCCCTGGGCGGGACCCGGAAAGAAATGTTTAAACGCCAGAAATAAAAAAAATAATAATAATAACACTCTACTAATAATACGCTAACGCTTAGCTACTGAAAATTCTTTTTTGAAGATTTTACGTGTAGTATCTGTCGAAATGTTCAAAAAGATATTTCATGGTTAGAAATTGCAAAATTCGTGGCATAATGATCAAGTTATCGCCTGTATTACTAGAAATATCTTCTTTTTGTTCATAAATTACTGTTGACTGATAGTTTACCCTTGCTGCCATTTGTTGTGTTGAAGAATTTTTATTAGTCGGGTGTATGATATTGTGAGTCAAGTCGAAGTCGTTGTCGGTTAATGGAGGAGAAAACTTAATGTATTCGTTCTATCGGATATACATAGATTCATCGAGAATATTTCATTACACCCTTTCCTGTATGGAAACAAAAAACTAATTGTATTACGTACATATATAATATACATAGTATATATATTATATATAATACATAATATATATATATATATATATATATATATATATATATATATATATATATATATATATATATATGTATGTGTATATATATATATATATATATATATATATATATATATATATATATATAATGCATAATATATATATATGTAATACATTATATATATGTAATACATTATATATATATATATATCATACATAATATATGCCAGAAACAGTATGTAGGAAAATCTGAATGGCCCTTTCACTACAGAATTAATAATTATCGCAATCGAATTAAGTCGACTCCCCATGAAAATTATTGCCTATAGAACATTTCGCCTAGAAAAACACGATTTCAAAACCCATGCTAATTTCACTATAATTGAGAGAATAGAAAAGTTCACAGCAGATAACATTAGAAAGATTTTAGAGTTCCATGACATGCTTACAGAGGTGTTGAGGCCTCACACTTATACACACACCCACACGAACATACACACTTACACACATCATACTCACTCACTCCCTAATGAGCCAAATGATAACACGCACCCATAGCAATATACACTATTACACATATCATACTGACTCACTCCCTAAGAACCAAATAACACACAGACACACACACACACACACACATACACTTAACAGAGACACATCCCATCTCCAGGAACCAATAAAACTGTCAAACTGACCAGGCTAATTCAGAGTAGTATGGATCCATCCACCCCTTATCTCAAATAACAACTTAAAAGAGACTGTTTTACCAACACAAGGAATGTTAAAAAATTCATGTTAAAAAGATAAAAAAAACAAATGAAAACTACAGACAAAAGTTCATTTTCTCCATCAAGACATTCATTTCTGTAGTTCACTGCTACCAGCAAGCAGAAATATTTCTTCTCCTGTTGATGGCCATTTTGGCCGAAACTATTCGAGTAATCTAAATGAAATAATAATAATAATAATAATAATAATAATAATAACGAAAGAATATTAATCTACAACCCAGTGTGTTTGAAGATTTTAATTTTTTAATATTTTTTATTGTTCAAAATATAATATAATATTATATATATATGTATGTGTGTTTGTGTATATATATATATATATACATTGAAGTCGGTACTAATAGACGACAGGTTGTTTCATGCTAGACGCCAATCGTCAGCCCGATCTCTTTTGGCATGAAACAGCCTGTCGCCTTTTGAGTGTTGTCTTCAATGTTCAATTTATATTTACATACGCTCTATCTCTGATATTGAGCACTTTATCCCATAAATATAGCACACGTTAAAACTATATATATATATATATATATATATATATATATATATATATATATATATATATATATAAAACTTATTATCTATGAATTTATTGCAGTGAATGAATCGAGTGTTTTATTTGTTTAATCATAATGAAAAATGGTTTAGTATTATTTTTAACAAATTTGAAATTTAAAAATAACCGAGGTAATCATTTTGATGCGTTGCTTACACACAAAGACGCGACTCTCGAAATACATTAGTGTTTTACGATATTCGATCCTGGCATGTTGCTTCAAAATTCCTACTTAGAAACCAAGAAAGCTCATTACAGATCATTAAATTTGTCGAATATTCTATATTTTACTGTAGGAAATCTATGTTAGTGCATACTTATATTCATCTGTGTATAGATTATCAGCTTCATCGTTTTAACTAAAGAGTTAGTGGAAAGAAGGTTTTGTTGTTTCTTCGCAGGGTAAAAGATTCTCAGTTTCACCTTAATAAGATAAAATTTGATGCCCTTTAAATTTATTATTTCTTAATCCTACGCAATCTGTTTTAAATCTGAACTATCGGAGAAAGGTTGTTGAGAGAGCAAATATTCCAAGTCAAACGACGAATAAGTAAAGCCAATTTCTGAGGTTGAAAATTCGTTAGACAGAGAAGGAGCAGTTGATGCCTATCACGTCAGCAACGCAGGGTTTGATAGCAAATAAGAGTGGGATAGATTTGTTTGTTTGTTTGTTTGGGTTTTATGGCATATCAACCACTGTGGGTTATTTAATGCCAAATCCAGTTTATATGAATTTTAAATGCCTATTTTGGATGGAATAAAAAACGTATAGCTGGCAACATTATTGTTTCAAAAACGCATAGCTGGCAACATTATTTTTCCGAAAACATTATCTGAGGCCTTGCTGCTGGATGTAGTTCATCGTCATACCCAGGACGCGGATGTAGTTTATCGCCATACCCAGGACGTGTGTAAGACTTGGAAAAACTAGGAGTTCACCATTTGCCCATAGCTGGAACCCTAACAGGTGCTACCACCCCGGGTCAAGGTGGACCTGGGAACACCAGCAATTAAGAGGTGGTTCCACGCTCCTCAAAACCTCCTGATCAGAGGCCTTGCTGTTGGATGCAGTTTAACGTAATACCCAGGACGCCTCATTGGAGGGGTCTTACCCCTCTACAGAGGTGCAGTCGGCGTATAGTAAAGCCCCAGCCGACAGGGCCGAGTGGGACAGAGAAAGCGGTAAATATTGACTGCGAAAAATAAGTCGGTCGTCGAAAACGAGGTCTAGAATGATTCTTGCAAAGAGGACAGAACGGTGGAGTTAAAATATATAAAATTTGACAGAGAAATAGAGAGATGGTGAACAATAATCTCGCTATTTCTCTGTCAAATGTTACACACTCTACATACATATATAAAGTGATGTTAATAAATTATATTGCAAAGATACAACTTGGCACTGAGAAGATAAAAAGTTAAAATTCAACATCGGAAATGAAGTGAGATAGAAAAAGAAAATTGAAGGAATGCGAGAAGTGAAAATACAATACAGAGGAGGGCAAAAAGAGGGAGAGAGAAAGAGAGAGAGAGGGAGAGTCATAGATATGCAAGAATTATATCGATGAGAAAAAGAAAAGAGAGAAGCGAGAGTTATGCAAATATTAGAAAGGGGAGAGAAATATACGAGAAAGGCGTAGATATGCATGTATTATATAGAGGGGGAAAAGTAGGGGGAAAAGAGAGATATGCTAATGTTCAAGAGCTTGAGAGAGAAGAGAGAGATATGCAAGTCTTATATAGAGGAGGAAAGAGAGAGAAAAGAGGGAATGATACACATAGTAGGGAGAGGAGAGAGAGAAAAGAGAGGCAAATATATGCACGTATTTCGTAGAGGAGGAAAAGAAGAGAAAGAGAAGAGTAACATATGCAGTTATTAGAGAGAGAACAGAGTGCCAGGGGCATAGATATCGAAGTACTCTATAGAAGAGGTAAAGAAGAGATAGATGCAAATATTAGAGAGAAAAAGGAGAGGAAGAGAGATTTATAATATTGTTATAATTTGGTATTTTACATCGACGGAAAAACAACTGTTGCGTTATAAATCAGAGATATATGAATTACTTATTTATTCGAATAGGCTAACTTTTAAACAAACCATTGACACTGAGGTGACTCATTTATATAGGAAGCCACATGGACTATAAATAGCTACAGATATTACCCATCAGACATTTGAGTACCTGCTACTTCCTGTGACTCAATGACACTACCTTACATTTCACCACAATAGCGTCGCCGATATCTAAAGAACCGAGCGGGGCACCTCGGTGTGGTGTAATGGTTAAAAAGACTGTCTTGCTAGATCAATTACGGCTAAAGAGTGAGTTCGATCCTCACTAGGTGCCCCATACTTCCGGCCTTGTGCCACATCTAAGCCGGGCTTAGAAAATCACTATCTAAATAACCGAGCGAACAATTATCATTGGATAAATATGAGTACGCACAAGGTGGCTTATGATTCTAGCAGCTAAAGCTCGAACAAAAAAGCCGAAGGATTTAAAATCAATTGGAGAAGAAAGCCAGATAACTAACCTCTTATTGGCAACTGCTGGTTGTGAGGCTAATAATAAAAATTACCAGCGATTGCGCACTCAAGAAAGTTGGAGTTTCTAACGTTTGACGATATAAGTCAACTAATAGTGAAAAGGATAACGCCGAAGAAAAATCTAGAGAAATTATAGAGAGAGTTAAGTTCATGAACCTTTCTGAAAAGATGAATAAACCGGTTATTTAATATGTTCTTCGTTTTAAACTGTCCACTAAATATTGTGAATTTGAGAAACTGATAGCAGAAAACCATTTAAACGTATGTGTAAATCTAAAAAGAGAAACGTAGAGACGGCCCAACAAAATGAAGAGGACGTCTTTTCATTAAGGAAAGAAATGAAACAGGGTCATTAAATAAGGTTTATTATCAATGATTTATTGGAAATGCAACTAGATACGGGAAGTGACGTGTCCTTGATAACCAGAAATTTCGGAAGGAAATTAGGAAAACCAAGATAAGAGAACCCCTTCTCCAACTGAATCAGTTCGTCGGTTAAAATTTTAGGCTATTTTGAAGCCTACACGGTGCTAATAAAATAAGTTTTACGTATTACTAGTTATCGTTGCAAACAGTGAAAATAATTATGCTATAATAAGAAATGATGTAATTAAAATAAATTCGACAAAGTAAACAGTCAATGCAGAAGAAACTGGAATTTAAAAAAAAATATATAGCAATTTCAAATTAAAAGAAAATATCTCCCTCCCATATTTTGAAGTACGAAACATGCCAATCTGTCTACTACAAATAATTGTGAAAAACTAAAGGAATAACTGAAGCAAGATCTACTTGAACGATTTCTGCCAGGAGAGAGCAAATATGCCTCACCGTTAGTAATTTTAAGAAAGAACGATAGCGATCTGCGCGTTTATGGTAATTACAAAATAGGCGCAAACTACAAAATATGTGCAGACTCATATCCTATCCCCAATGAAGAATGGGTTCGAACTCCGTTGAGGGTATGAAAACATTCTCTAAAATTGATCTAAAGTCGGCATACTATGAAATACCTATTGACGATGATTTTAAAGAAGTTACAACAATAAAGGCGGCAACAGGCTTATTTAAGATGGAAAAGAATTCCGTATGGAATTAAAACCGAAGAGCGATTTTTAAAGGACTAGAGAGTAAGTTATTAGTAGCGATATAAAAAGTATAATGTGCTATCACGATGGTTTTGAATAAGTTAAAAAAAATGATGGATTAAGAAGTATCGAGAAAAATGTGTGCAAAACTCTATACAAATATCATCATATCACCAGACTAATAGTTAATTAGCAAAATATTACAAGTTGAATTAGGACAAAAAGAACTGGAATTTTTTTAAGACGTAAATTTCCGCAGACGATATGTAGAGCGCTATTCCGTATGACAGAATCATTAACTGCTTTAAGAAAACGAATGTGCAATTTATTTAGACAATAAAACAAGTGGCATTTCAGAATTTAAAATCTGTTCTAGCAAACAAGCCAGTATTAAAATTCGACAACCCTGGAAATTAAAGAATAATAACAACTGATGCAAGTAAACGCTTAAATTCAGGAATATTAGTTTAGTATGATCATCTTATTATGTATCTTTCGAGAAAATTCTCAGAAACCGAATTGAACACACAAATATTGAGAAAGAAGCATTGGCCATAATATGGACGATAAATAGAGCTCGTCACTTTCTCAATGGGAAGAAATTCGTACTGAGATCCGAACATAGACCGTTAGAATTCATATTTAATTCTAGGAAGAAACTTCCTACCGTAAAGTCGACTAGAATTCTAAGATGTGCTTTAATGTTAATGGCGTTTGACTTTCATATTTAGTACGTGAAAGTATTCCGCATCTAGCCGCTTTGTAGAGATTTAGCTTCGTTAGTTCTGAAAGTGAGAAAGAGAGAAACATTTCGAAGATACCTTCTTACACCGGGTCGAAACTTATATTTTGTCGATAGGGAAATTAACTGAGGACACGAAGCGAGATCACATATTGAACGGTGTATTGTTCAGCATAAAAATATAATAAGTGAAATATTTGCCCATGGAAGAAAGTCGATTCAGTGAGGTTAAACTCAAGCGTAGAAACGGTGTGATTTGTAATGGTGGCGTAGTGGTTCCGCCACCAATACCATACATAATGTTCTTTGCGGAATAAGTTCTCCGTAAATGAGATTAAGTCCAAAGTTATGGTGTCTAAACTATTCTACAGATGTAGAAGAATACATAAAAAGGCGTGAAATGTGAAATGAAAGAACATTTA
>OZ010573.1:108702067-108732067 GCA_963932145.1 Acanthosepion lycidas
AAAAATATTATGCTTTGTTGTACATAATTTTACTACACGTGTTTCTGGTCTCGTGACAGTCTTCAGTTAAAAGCGGAGATTTCCACATATTATTAAAAATAATTAATTTTTTCTTTTGTTTTTCAATGTTAAATATTCTCGATTTGAGACATTTTCTGTGTTATTAATCCGAATTTCTTTCTTGAATTGGCAATGAAGAGTTCTGCGCGAAGGGTCATAAAACAATTAAGGTTGGTCCAAGCGAAATGATGAATTACTTATCCGCATTTTATCTTTTAATGTTTTACTGACCCCTATGTGGTCTTGGATCTGTTTCCATTTTTGTGTGTTTCTGTCAGCATGCGTGTATATATGCGTGCGTATATTCCCCCTCCATACATATACTGTCTTACTATGAGGAACTAGTAAACTCATTTGTACATATACACGCATACACATACATACGCACATACACACCAACCCACCACAAGAAATCAGTACATACACACACACACACACATATATACACATACTTCCCAAGCTACATGGAACTAGTATACACATTCACACATACACATACATGCACACACATACGTACCTACACACACACGTACTTCCTAAATTGTGTGGGGTTTGGGTGCGTGCTCGTGAGTAGTTCCCCTGTTTTGTCAACATGCGTATATATATATATATATATATATATATAAATGTGTACATACATATATATACCCTTGTGTCTCCCGTATATGAGCGTGCGCTCATGTATGTGAGTGATTTGATCATTGTATTTGGTCACCTTGTGTGCATGTTGTGTGTTTTTGTGTGGGGGGGTTATTATCTATTTAGTTCGGGTTTAAATTTGTTTATAAAGTTTTTTTCCTGTATTTGTAGGTACGAGTAATTGTCTGTTTGATATATCGGCATGATATTAAACTTACCCTGGTTACATTTGAAAATGTGTTGTGATACAAAAAGTTTTCTGTTGTCTGTCAATTTTATATTGCTTTTGTGTAGGGAGACCCTGTTGTTCAGTTGTTGGCTGATGCCTATATATGACTTCTTACATTTTATGCATTTAAGTACATAAATTACATTTTTGCAGTTGCAGTTTAAGTTTTATATTTATTGTGAATGTTTTTTTGGGGGGGGTTTCAAAAGTGTAGGAGTTTCCTTCTATAATGATGTCACAAACCCCATATCTTTTTTTGTTGCATTTTGTGACTCCCTGTATTGTGTGTTGGTTAAATTTAGATGAGGTTAATATGTGTTTTAGGTTTCTAGATTGGCGTTTGCTCTTAATTAATTTGGTTGTTTTTAGTATATTATTCAGTTTATTGTTCTTGCTAAGTCTAGATTTTTTTAAATTTCTGTGAATATTTCCGGGTTGTTTTTGTTGTATGTTGAGACATATGCTAGGGTTGGCTCTATGTTACGTTTCTTTTTATTTCTAAGTTGGTCTAGAGGAATTTCTTTCGCGAGTTCAAAACCTTTCTTTATTAGTGTTGTGTGGTAGCCTCGTTTTTTGAGAGTTTTATGTAGTTCTTCTAAGCGGATTTTTCGGAGATGTTTATCAGTCACTATTGTACAAATTCTACGTGCTAGGGAATAGGGGATGGATTTTAGGCAGCTTTTTGGGTGATGGCTCTTGAAATGAAGGTATTGTTGGGTGTCTGTGCGTTTGTGGTAGATATCTGATTATGTGGTTGTTTTTATTTCTAATGAGTATATCTAAAAATGGTAATTCGTTAAAATTATATTCTTACGTGAATTTGATTTTTGGGTGTAAGTTTTGAAGTAGTGTATGGAATTGGTTAATATCACCCCATGAGGATTTCCAAAAGATGAAGCAATCATGTAAGTATCTTTTCCAATATTTAGTGAATTGGGTTTTTATATTTGCCCCATATATTTGTTCTATCTTTTCATAGAGGCTTTCTTCTAGGTAAGCTAATGTTAGGGTGGCATATGTTGGTGCCATTTTTGTTCCCATCGCAGTACCTAGGGTTTGGATATAGTTTTGTTGTCAAATTCAAAAGTGTTATTGTTGAGAATTCAGTCTTTACTATCGATAATGAACTCTTTAGTGAATCTCGGATGTAGTATTTCTGGATGTTTTTCAATCCAGAATGAGATCGCTTTTTTTCCTAGTTCATGGGGTATGTTACTGTATAGGCTACTAATGTCAAAAGCTGCCATAAGCGTTCCCGGATCTACCTTTTGTGGTATGCAGCTAAGGAAATGGATATCGTCTCTGATGTGGCTTTTAATTTGTTTAGTATATGGTTGCAATATTATGTCTATTAGGTTACTGAGATTGCTAGTGGGACAGGCTGGTCCTGCTACTATTGGTCTGAATGTAAGGGCACTGGGGTTTTGGGATGCTAATGTATTCAGATTTTTGTGTATGTATAGCTGCTTTTATTTCACTCGATTTATGAACTTTAGGTAGTCCGTAGAAATTACTTGTTTTTGGTACAAAGTTTATTAGGAAATCCTTCTCTTTTTTTGTTAATATTTTATTATGTGTTGTGCAGAGTGTTGTAATTTTTGTTATAATGTTTTTGTCTATATTAGTGTCAATTACTTTGTAGCTGTTCCTATCCTCTAGTGTTTCTAGAATTTTTGTTTTATAGTATGTTCTGTCCATGATTACTATAGCGCTGTCTTTATCTGCTTCTTTTATAATTAGATAAAATGCCGATAAGTAATTCATCATTTCGCTTGGACCAACCTTAATTGTTTTATGACCCTTCGCGCAGAACTCTTCATTGCCAAATCAAGAGAGAAATTCGGATTAATAACACAGAAAATGTCTCATATCGAGAATATTTAACATTGAAAAACGAAAGAAAAAATTAATTATTTTTGATAATATGTGGAAATCTCCGCTTTTACCTGAAGACGGTCACGAAATCAGAAACTCGTGTAGTAAAATTAGGTACAACAAAGCATAATATTTTTTCTAAATAAATCCACATTACAACCAAAAACGTTTACGGCACCTCTCTTCTCTTCAATATATATATATATATATACACACACACACACACATATATATATATATATATATATATATATATATATATATATATATATATATATATATATATATATATATATATATATATATATATATATACACACACACATATATATATATATATATATATATACACACACACACATATATATATATATATATATATATATATGTATGCAGGCACCTCAACGTGGTGTAATGGTTCAAATGCCTTGTCTTGCTCGATCAATTACGACTGAGTAGTGAGTTCGATCCTCACTGGGTTCCACATAGTTCAAAAACTGTTTATTTTCCACACACGATCAGCACATGGTAGACGCGTTCAGAGTTGATGCTATTTCAAAAAGACCGATTTAAAATTTTTTTTTGTATACTCATTTTATTAATGATTCTTATGTAATTTGAGGCGTAGATAAAGAAAAAATCAATTGCAATCCTGTTTCGGCAAGATATATGCCTTAAATCAAACCCTGCATTGTTGTAGTTTTAGCCCCTAGTAGTAATACAAGGGTAAAACCTTTTTCAAATTATGTAATAAACACTCCTTCAAAAATTCCGAATTACATAAAATATTAAATTAAGCTACTATGCTAGGCTTAGAAAATAACTATATATATATATATATATATATATATATATATATATATATATATATTCTTCTATGTTTTCTATTTTATGGGGACGTAGTCAATAGGGATATCCATTGCTGCTCTAAGCAATAATTTTCTCACTTCTATCGCTCCCAATCTCTGTTTTGTTAACCGATTAAAAATCCGGTTCTGTAGGTTTCTCTGTATTTTACCTTCTTGCCGTCTCTATATTCTGCATGTATTTTCATAAGGTAATAGGTGTTTATTCAGGCCAGTAGACAAAAATAAATAAATATTTATCAAAAATATTGGTTATCTACTCAAGTATGAGTATCCATTAAAAATGACATTTTAAACAAATAAAAATCCTTTATATGTTATATTCACCAAGACGTATTTCACTATTCCGTGCTAAAGAAATGCTATTTGTCTCTTTCTGATTTTAAGGTCACGCATCCTTTTTGTTTTTATTTCACGTATAACTTCCTCGTTCCATACATGTTCCGACCAAGACATTCAAGGCGTCCTTCTATAGAAAGAGAACTTATTGCTTTCTTGTATCCTATTCAATTGTGAGAAATTTTTCCAGTTTTCATTACTATGTTGGGTCACTCATATTATAGACAAGTTAACATATACTGTGCTCTGGAAAGGTAAGTGAACCTATAATATTCCAAATAATTGTCTCTTTTTCTAGAGAATCTAAAAATCTTAATTAAACTATATATTTCTTAAGAAAAAAAATTAAATGTATTCCAACCATATTCAAAGATTTTTATCAAGATGTAATAAAAATATTAATTCAAAATTTAGATATGAAAAAGTACCTTAAAAGTGAACCTTTAAATCTGCGTCCTTACATTTACACTCCGTATTTTTAGTTTAAATGATTATTTGCTTGTAAAAATCAAAATTACACGTGTTCATTTTTTAGTAAGCTGTGTATACCACAGTCAAAGAATATAACTCATTGTGAATGCAAAAGTGTTACTTTGGGGACTAAATATATATATATATATATATATATATATATATATATATATATATATATATATATATAAAGAAAGAACAGTAAGATATATAATCCGGTGTTCTTATAGATATTTTTATTTTTCCAAAATAGTGCTCAATATAAATTTACAGAGCATTAATATTATAAAATAATTGATTTAAAATGTTTTTTCCGCTACACAGTTCTAACCATGTTTCAAAAATGGAAGGTTCAAATTTAATTTTGTAATTAAATTAAAGACATTAGTTCCATTTCATCCTCAAGCGAATTTTGGAGTAACTTGTAAAATTACTGGATTTTAAAGACACAGCAAAAATTATAATTCACGTTTCCAAGGTTACAGATTAATTCACTTCTACTAGACAGGGGTGATTGTGTGTTCTATATGTCTATATATTAATGTATTCGTTATTAGCTACGTTTTGGTAGAGGGTAGGGATGTATTCTTCAATGAAATCTGACATCCGTTAAGTGCATGTCGTCTGGATTTTTAAAAAAAATTTATTGTTAACGGCAAAAATTCTTACGGCATTTTTTCTATTTGTATATTTAAAGATTTTTTTTATGCAGTTTTCAAAAGAAAATCGCATAGTTGAAACCTGTAATGATGGAGAAGTCTACAAAAATCTATCAAAATGTTTTGGGGTCTACTTCTTCACCGTGCAACAAATCATTTATAAATGAAAGCCTTTGGTATGGCGCGAAAAATAACAGCAAGAGCAAGTAGACATCTAGTTCGGTAAGCTCTGGCAAATACTTCTGTGACCTTTGCGGTTCTCTAGTGCTCAGTTGCCAATGTCGGAATCAATGTGCATATATCTACACTGCGGCGAAATCTGAACAATGTCAATCTTCATATCAGAATGCCTAGAAATAGCCACTTCTTACGATATAGCACAAGTATGCTGTCCTCATCTATGCCAAAGCTCATATTAATAAGCTAGAAACATTCTGGCAAAAGGATTTATGGTCGAATGAGAGAAAAAATTAGGGCTTTTGGGGAGGAACAATAGGTGGTATATCTGGCCAATTCCTCAGAGAGTTTTTAAAGAGAAGCATTTGATACCAACCATTAAACATGGCACTGACAGCATTACAATTTGGGGCACGTTAATGAAGGTGTAACAGGAAAAATGGTACGCATTGATGGCACAATGAACTCTGCAAGATACCAACCAATTTTCGACGAAAGTGTCTTGATTTCAAAATTTGGGTTTAGATCGGGGCTAGAAATTCCAACAGGATAAGGATCTGAAACATCAAAGCAAATCCACAAAAGAATGGGTTTGTAAAAAATATTTCAAGTCTTGGAACGGCCCTAATCAAAGTCTTGATCTAAAACCAAATGAAAATCTGTGATTCAAATGAAAGAAGGCGGTTCATGCAAGAAACCCAGGTAATATCGAACAATTGTGGGAGCTTAGCCAAGAAGTACGGACAAAAATCGGCATTCACTGCCAAAATAACTTGAAAATTATAGAAAAAACTGGTTGACAATGTAACCTCAAAAGGGGCAGTCAGCAAACATTCATTGTAAGGATTCAATTAAGCATTCAAATGTTACTTTTTAATTAATATTTTTTTATTACAGCTTTTCAAAAATTTTTGAATGAAGTAAATTTTTCGTAATGAATCTATAGTTTAATTAAGATTTTCTGATTATCTGGAAAAAGAGACAATTTAAAAAAAATGTTATCTTAGAGGTTCACTTAATTCTCGCAGAACTCTCTCTCTCTCTCTCTCTCTCTCTCTCTCTATATATATATATATATATATATATATATATATATATATATATATATATATATATATATATATATATATTTATATGCGCCCGCGCGTGTGTGTGTGTGGCTATATATATCCACAAGGTCAGTGAATTTTTATTAAGTTTCTTCAACTTTTTTTGACAATTGTAAATGGTCACTTTTAAGAGACTTGTAAAAGGAATGAACGCCAGAATTAGCGAAAAACAGTTTCATAAAGATGTACAGTTCTTGAGGGCAACTGTAGTAAGGATCGAAAGGACATGGATTAAAAATATAGAGAGAAAATTATAAAAAATAATAATGTACACACTTGAAATTTGGAAACTTTACCAGTTATATAAAGAACCTTGTCGGAAGCTGAAGGCATTAGATAAAAATTTCGAAATATGAAAGACTATATAGAGATAATACTGATTTACTGATAGAAGTCATACTAATTAATACATTGCTAGGGGAGACAGGGTGGACTCAGACCTTTACTTTGACTGGAATTGCAACTCGGCTATCCGATTTCCAATACCATACCTTTATCCATTGCGCAAACTATGTATCCACGATTTGCGCACCTGCTGTTCCAAAGCGTTTAACAGTAACCAGGTTCGACGTTGCTTAACTTCTACTGTCTAAATATGATATGACCGTAAGCCTATTGAATATTGAATTGACTATACTATTGCATAGACCTTCAAGAAGAAGTTGATATCACGCTCTGGTGAACTTGTTACCGTTAAGGAATGTCGAACTGAGATTCTGACATTGGTTAACTAAATTGTCTGCCATTCCATCTGAATAAAAATAATGTTAAAATACTGGGGTTCTGCAAAAGTATAAAAAACATATTTTAATTATTTGATTAGCAAAGTTATCACCAATGAGGTTACGTTCACGGCTAATATTTTCATTGAACTATCAACACAAAAAACGAGGAAAAATATTTTTGTCGTTTCGCGAAAACAAATAAACTATGCGAAAGCGTTTTCCGGATTTTAATCAAGCATATATATTTAACTGAATATATTATCAGACTTTCAAATATAGATAAAAAAAAACAACTTCAATTTTAATGACCATAACTCAATAACATCCAAAGAGATTTCAATCTCTTATGTATTTACTTTATGCTAAAAAATCCCTCATAATATTTTAAAGTAGATTGACCACCACGGATATCCATTAACATATAAACAGTAAAGTAATATGGACGTTATCATTTCAGATTCAGTTTTCGTTAAATCAATGTTGAAACAGTTATTAAGAGGACGCAACTGTCTATTGTTTTAAGAGATAAAAATAATTTTATGTGTGCCGTACGTGCAGGGCGTGAGGAACCATTATTCAGCGCAGTTATCTGCCATTTGTAGCTCTAAACATGCAAACACTTGAGGTCCGCGCTTTGCCATCCATTTGAACAGTCTCTGCAGATCTAACTGCCCATTTCCAATGTCGTTTCCTTATCAGAAACTGGACAAAACACAAACAAATTTTAAATATTTTAATCGAATTTTAGTTGGATTAAAAGAAATTCGCCTAACAAAACGTGGATTTTAGGAGATAGTTTAAAGGTTTTTTGTTCCACTTGTTGGTATATCATTCGATTTAATCTAGATTCTAGAAGTTGAAGAGTTGAATAATTCCGTCATTCGGCGAATGATTCTTGATGAATTTTCTGTTGAACTACTGGTAAGATTTTCTCAGATTAATCGTTTCTATATATCGATTATTTGCATTTCTCATTTATCAGCAGACCTGCCAAGTGTGTGAAGCCTTGCTAATGATTTGCAGGTAAAACGATTTAAAGGCAAGGTCATGTGTTCTATTTACGCTAAAACTGACTAAACAAACTTTCCTGGTATAATTTCAGGTATCCTCATTATTTTGCATATTACAAATAAAATATCTAACCGAAATTGGAAAGACACGTCCTGTATTTTAAACAGTTACAAATCTTGATTTTCAATCGAATGTGAAGGTTATTGTTTCCGATACTGATTATATAGAAGCGTTTGAATATTGATGAAAAGTAGTATTCCCCGACGAATTACTCTCTTCTATTTCATCCTTTTGATAATTTCTTTTTAATATCAGGATTGTTGATGCTTACAAAGCTTTTTATTTCAATTAAGAAATTCCGACAAAAATATATATTATCAATATCACCGAATTCCTAATAAGTTATGAAAACGTTTGAAAACAAACCCTGGTAAACTTTGCAAACATTTGGTGAAAGAAATGCAGGCGTGATTTAAGGACACCGAAAAGATCTATTGATATCCCATGAGATAAATAAACCAATAACGAAGGCATTTTTGATTTGTTGAAACTAAATAAAAAACAACAAAAAAGTTAAACAATCTTAACCTATTCCTCGCTTGGAGGTATGCATAATGTCTTATTCAAATGTTTTAAAATTCTATCATATTTTATCATATGTCATCAAATATAATCATATACAGAGGATTTAAAATGTGCTTTCTTATATATTATCTAAAGATGAATAATAAATGAATTGTACAATAGACACTATAAGATGAATATTAATTCATTTTTTCATATTAAGCTAAATTTAATAATTTAGATAACAAATATAAACAAATTAAAATTTTATAAAGGATAATCGGAGGATCCGGTTGGTGATATAAATTCATTGTTAATTGATCTACTTTCGGATGTCAAAACAAATATTTTCATACAATTGACGGCTTACAAATGTTTAGAAAAAAAAATGAATTTCTAATTTGGAATGTTTAGTTGATATTAATATATGGAAAAATTCACCTCAGATTACAAATTTTAACAGTTCAATATTTATTCATATGTTAAAAAATTACGTGGTATGTTGTTTTGATTTCCTAGGTGGATCAATTTACATTGAGGTTACATAAAGAAAAATTAGATCTCCTCTTAATTCTTCCAAAATTGTAGAGGATGGTCTGGAAGTCTTGTCACCCACAAACTCTCCTCCAAAATGTAGGACCACGTGACTACCATTTGAGTAGAAAATTATATTATATACGGGTAACAAAAGTTTCGGACCACCCAATATAATTTGTTTTTCATATTCGTTATATGGAGTTTGTTAATGTGAAGCAAAACGAACAAAAATGCAAAAAAAAAGAATATATAATTTCCGTTTGTACTATCTAATACTATCTACACTATACTATCTACGTTTGTACTATCTACACGTCTATAATTATTTGTAAACATTTATACAATTTTGAAAATATTTTCAAATTATCAATGTCTGTCTTTTTTATGTTTGAGCCTGTTTGAACGTCACTGGATGGAGCGTTGAAACGAAAAAAAAATAACAATAATGAATGTATTATCTCTATCTATAAAAGGCAGAATGTGTGTGATTGTGTAACGAATGCACGGCCGCAATTTTCGACGGATTTAGCGGGAAGGCCAAAACCGCATTTGCATTTCCCAACTGCCGTCGATAGTGGAAATAATCGATTTTTTCATGCTTCTACGGCAGTTTTCATGTAGTTTGCGGCCATGTTTTACTGACCAGAGTAAGAGCCTATAGCTGACTGACACGAATGTTAACTAGCATGCTACCATGCAAATAAATAAATAAATAAATAAAATAAAATAAAATAAAATAAATAAATCGATAGCTGCATTCGTCACAAGTGGGAAAAATTTAAATCTGCATGACACTTTACTCCAATTGGCTCATTCGCTTGCTTAAACTCAACGTTGATTCTGATTCCGCAGAACTGGGTTGCATGTGAAAAAGTATTTGAGTTAACATTCTTTTTTCTTTCGGTTTTTCCAGTTACGAGTCCTTTTTTTTAAAGCTGATCGTTTTGTGTTCATTTTGTTTAGTTCTTTTTTCGTAACAGATTTAATGTTTAGTATAGAGCTTAGAAAAAAATCTCAGTGTGAGATAGGCAAGAAGTAAGGCATGTAGCAACATCAGCACGGAAAAAGGCACTCCTTTAAAGGCAAGGATGGGCAAAAATATTTTAAGTCAAGTGATAGCGATTGCTGTATCAGTCGTACGATTTTTGAATCAAGCACGGACAACGCTGGGCCATGCTGCTAGTTTATTATAAAAAGAGTGATTTTGTGATGTGGGGGCTGTCAAGACACAACACTTAATTCGACACGGTCAGTTGTGATAGTAGTATTCAATAGTCAATACTCCCCCCTTTGACAAGACCATTCATGATAGTAAGGAGGGTAACTGGCTCTTACCACAACAATCTCTCCCTTTGAGACTTATGTCTCTTATTTATACTTTATCCTTTTGGGGTTAAGATTCATCACTTATGAAGTTTGTCTCTTTTTCTTTTAATGGAGCGTGTTGTTTCTGGGGCATAGGTATATCAAAAGCGTCATACTGAGCCACCATCGGCTCTTCCTTCGTCGGTTCTGTCCGTCCTAGTACAATTTTCTTATTTAATTTATGCAACCATGGGCCTTTTTATCATGTGCAGCAACTTTCCGATACATCTCTCGACTACTGCACCTTTCCAGTATTCGTTTCCAATTTTTGTAAGTTTGAAAGAATTTCTGAGTATCTAAATTTTTCTTGTCTTCAACTTTTTAATATATGGCAGCAGTTTTTCAAATACCGTTCTAAGTTTGCCGAAGACAAAACTAACACCATGTAAGGATATCATGCCATCCGTAAAAACTGCTGTAATAAGATATACTTAATTTCATTTCCAATCGTTTTTTTTTAATGCCGTGTTGAATGTATCGACGAATTGTTCTGATTGTTCATTCGATCTTTGATGTTATAGGGGCGTTTGGCTATGTTATATAGCAAAGATTTCGCAAAAACTTTCAAAAATGTTAGCAGTGAATTCCGGGGCGTTGTCCAAAACAATGGTAACCAGGATACGGTATCTAAAAAATAATTCATGCAAGAAGTTTATTGTAATTTTATAAGTTGAACTGTTGCATTTTAAAATTACTGGCCATTTGAAAAAAAGAACTGTTGAAATCGATTAGAAATCAGACGCTATTTATCGGTCGCGCAAAATCGATGAGTAATCGCGAGTACTATGTGTCTGTCATTGGTCATGGGTTGAATTTAACTGCTGGTGATTTGGCTGCCATGATACAAAATCTGCATGCTTTTACCTATGTATCGAGATTTATTGTATATAAAATACAATTACGGCACAAGGCCAAAATGGGGAAGGATTGAGGCTGATCTTCATTATCTTATATATAGATAATCTAATTCACGACCCATCCACTCATTACAATTTCCACATTCACCATAAAAACTCGTCCGTCACCACTCAATCCTCCATACACCACAATATCAAATCCTCTCAAGGGGGTTCAACAAAACGCGCTCCATGCCATAAAACTTTAATGATAATAAATTATTATAAATAAAAATCTAAAGATGAAGAATTAGGGAGGAGAGAATGAATCCCCAAACAAATTAAACATGAACAAAAATTAAACTAAACATGACTCGAAAATAGATAGCGACGGACAGTGATTCGAATGTAGAGTAAACCTTACTGTGGATGAAATTGTGAATTCTTTTCACAGAAAAAAATATTCGCAACACCTCTTTATCTGGATATAATGCTTTACAAATTAAAACTTTTTTTTATCGGATTTTACTTAACTATTTTAACAATCAGGTCGACGTTTCCTAATTATCCAGGTGGGTTGCTCTCTGACTCCACTCGGGAACAATTCCAAACGCAAACGGAAACACGTCTACATTGATCGACGGTTAAAAAACAACGAACTGGAAATTATTTCTCTATCGTTATCACGATATTTCAGCCAATCAAAATCGACTATTTTTTTTGTCATACTTTTGACCCCAGAGGTCAACCACAGGAATTTTGAGTAAAGATACAATTCTCCCTAAAAATAATAGTCAACTAAACTATTACTTAACAGGAAAATATGGTACCAATTTTTAGACAAAAGAGGATTTTTTTCATATTTGGATCCGATAAACAAGGAATAAGATCGCTTAAAAATATGGGTATGATCTCTAAAGTGGATTGTAGCGGTAAGGCCTACCTGTTCTTCTACGTGAAGAATAAAAGTAACAAATCCTTGTATGTGCCCATTTTTCGACGGGGCTGAAGGATTGCTTACAAACTTACAATTATTCCTTGCCAAGGTCAGAAGAAATTTTCGCAAGGTTAAAGAACTTTTCAACGTTGGAATTGTCACACGCATATTTGCAAATCCAGATTAACGAAAAATATTCAAAACTCTTAACAATCAATAACCACAAGATATTTTACAAGTTTTATTCATCCAATCTCTTTCGAACAAGTTATAAGTTCTTTCAATCACCAATGCTTTAGCCGTCACCGTTTTCCCATACAATGATACATCTGATATGAACTCACCTATAAATCTGTGTCTAGTTGAACTTTTATAATTCTTCTACTTATTTTTACGGTTACACACTTTCTTTTTTGACCCTTATCTTTGTTGTCTGTCGGCGAAGTTACGTCTACAGTATTCTTGAATTTTGATATTTTTTCTATTTATTTAACTTGACAAGACGAACTTTTGTGTCCCACATTTCCACAGTTGAACCATTTTTTTTGTTCTTAAAAGGGCAGCTACCTCTTGAAATGTAGTTTGCCACATCTGTAACATGGATTTCGTTTTGTAAAGTATTTTGTTTTCCTATATGCTTTGGGACGAACCAAATTAATGTGAGATACATATCTTTCCGCAATTCTAGCCGTATCGTGACATTAGTTTCCTATTATTTGAAACTCATCAGCTCGTTTGCAAGTAGATTTTGAGTACTGTTCAAAATTCTAGACAGGATTCCCGGATTTCTGTTTGCTGTCAACCCTTGTATGAAGATCAATGTCGAGTGTAATTTCGCTTAACTGGAACTTTTCACATTACCTATTTACAATATTAGCATATGTGGTATAATCTTCATATTTTTTAAAAATATTGATTCATTGTCAACGTGTATGGAACAATGAACGTCGTTGAATGAAAAAATTAGTTAACATTTTCGGCAGGATGTTTTTTCGTGTTCCGTGGGCCCTGATGTTTCTTGTAACAAGCGCAATGTTTTCTCGTCCGACCTGGTTATACGGTCTTTTTTAAAAATTTCCTCATAGCATCTTATAATATGTTACAAAAATAACCTCTTTATTGGGTTTATATTTAAATTCGCTAATTGCATTTAGTACCGAGTCATTTAAGAAAAAAAAATAATAATGTTTTTTGTAACTTTAACTCTTCATAAAAAGTTCTAGTATTTTTTTGTCATTTCCTTAATAATGGTTCCTGGATATGTTGTAGCTTTTGTTGTTGTTCTTGCTGTTGCTGTAATTCCAAAATTACTGTTTTCAATTCCTCCATTTTTCATTGATTGATTTTAAAATTTGCTTTACTTTAATGTTTAATGTTACGTTGTTCCTGCATTAACATTTTCCCATATACTGTTTTCACAATTTAAAAAAAAAAACTCTATTCACCACTATTATATTAATAGTGAATCTTCCTGATCGCCAATTGTTGTGATGTGTGGTCTGATAAGAAACAACACTTAAATCGACAAAGTCAGTTGTGATAGTAGTATGCAATACTTAGCTAGAAAAGTGTTGCGTAAACACCTCCTACGGGGTGTATACACATTCGAATAATTACCTGGTGTCGGTCTCCGTCCCTATGCTGGAAAATATCACGGTTTGGACCGGCTCTAACTAGCTTAGAACAGCTATGACCAGTGGCCCGAGTGAAAACACTCGGGTCCCCACGTTAAAAACTGACCTTGTGTTATAACTTGACTCAGTGGTGGTTCATGTAAATCTCCCTTAGCTATAAAATTCAGTGCAGTAGTATTATATTCCTCTTTTGTCAATTACCTCGGACTAGTTATGGTGAATGGATCAGTTCATTAGTAAGGATGGTAACTGACTCATACAAGTGACATAATAAATTCAGAGGCAACTATCATCTTCCTGGACGATAAATAGGCACAAGTAATGACACCTGAACATTTCATATTGTACATAAGACATCAGTATTTTAGAAGACCAAATTAGACAAGATAATTTGACTAGAGGTTTTTAAGGACATATGGCATACAAGAGGAAATTTGGAGTCACGAGATTTATATGGGGTTGAACTTCAGATACCTGATGGCAAAATATGGGAATATTTTCTTATTTACCAAGTAGAGCCTAATTGAGTGATTGATTTGTTTGTTACGGCTTGTCAAACATTTGGAGCTTTTTTATAGCCAGTATATATTTATGGATCATAATTATGATTTTCCCATGCAATTCCAATATTTAAATAATAGTTGGGGAGAATATATGTATTTTTATCTTTTCAAAGTGTATTTGCGCCTAAGCGAACCAGACTGGAATTGCATCTAGGATCCCGGATTTCCAATTACGAACAGATATACATTACACCAGACACACATCCAAGCTTGATCCCCACCACACAACCAAGCTTATAGTACCTGCTATTCCCAATCGGTCACTTATCTATACAGTGACTAAAAACGACATTGCTTAACTTTATAGTTCAGACATTGCTTAACTTTGTAGATAGGAAGATATGGTCAGAAGCCCCCATCGTGCAATACTAAGCAGTAAAATATGAAGATATAAGCAGAGAAAGATTGTGTTAAGCCAAAGATCTAATTGGGGATGTAATATATTGATATTAAATCATGATAATGAGGTCACAAATATGGAGAAATTTATACTGATCCAAATCGTTTCGGTAGATATTTGCGTTAATGTGGAACAGGAGGTAATTAAATAGTAGTAATATTCTATTACGCTGTCCATACAGCTGCGTAAAACCTCATTGCTTAGAAAATTAAGACATAAAATACTACATCTTAGTTATGCTGGGAGGTTGATCTCTGCGACTATTCAAAAATACATAACTATTAGTTCGGTGCAAAAATAATGTCGTTTTCTCACATATGTTACTATGTGAGAAAACGACATTATTTTTGCACAAACCTAATATTTCAACTACAAATTAGGCGTCAAGCCTTATCATGTTGTAAATTTAACAAATGAATCGGAAACATCAGTCGATCTTGGGTTATTTATCACATAATAATCTAAAGAAATTTTGCAAAAATTGATGTAGCAATAGTTAGAAAACCAATATCTAAGATTGGTAAAAAGACATAATTATTCCAACTAAAAATAGGCCGCAAGCTCTCGATTATTGTTTTAACATTTAAACCAGAATTATCATGCACCTTTTCACAAATTATATATATTGAGTACCTAATGATATACAATATTTTTGTAAAAGCTTCCGCTTTACATTTTTCGATTTAAATACATGATAACATTGTATGCTATTTTAGAAGATATAAAATATTTAACAACAATGTCCGATGCCTGTTCTGTGATTTATAAATGGACTTCTGGTATTCAGCATTTATTCAATGCTGGAAAATTGTACGAGTGGAAGTGAAATTGTTTTTGTGAATAAATCTACTGGCCGAACATTTATTTTATTATATTTTAAACTATGCGTGGTTTTTATTCGTATCGATCGAAAATGAATGCGAAAATGGATTAGAATACTGATGCAAGTTTTCAAAATTAGAAGATTTGAAATAAACGAGAAAAAAAAGGTGAGTTTTACTAACAATAAGCAGGGACATCCACTTGAATTTTTAATCATCCGGTTACATTTAGATGAACGCAGTAGTGTGATAGCCATTAAGTTTTATGTATTTGTAGCATTGGTCCTTGAGTTATGCCGCTAAGTCTTATTTTAACGTCCATATTGTTTTAATGGCTGATGTAGCTTTCGGTATATACATTCATTCATATGAACTTTTCTTTTTCTATATACGTTGCTGTAACATTTTTTTTTTGCGTTAGTTTAATCCAATCTGTCATATATTTTTGCTGTTTTGCTTTTATTCATTCTTTGTAAGTTGTTTCTAAGTTACTTCTATTATCGTTTCTTTCTTTCTTTCTTTCTTTCTTTCTTCGTTTGCTTTCTTGCCTGTTTTTCATTGTACAGTTTATTTTATAGAGTTTATTTGCCCGTTACCTCATTTCCTCTTTCTTTCCTTCTGTTTTAGAATTCCTCTTACTTAAAGAAAGCCTGCAGCATTTCAACTGCTAATTCCATTACACACTAACTAGTCACCTGGAGACTATTTTTAAGTTAATCGTCATTCAAGCGGAAGAAAATCCCTTTGACGACACAGCATGTCCTTGGATTTTCTAATTAATTCTCCTAATTCCTCGTAGACATGCCGGTCTCTGGGTATTTTCAAAAGGTCATTGGTCCTGAAATTATTCCTGATAATTTTGTTGCATCCCTGTCGTATTTTAACATTTGTTCTTTTAAATTTCATTGCAAGAGAGGGTCCAAGCTGATTCAATTTCGTGTGTGTGTGAAAGGGAAAGAGAGAATGCAAATATACTGAGGTGTCCCAAAAAAATTGACATGATTTCGCAGACTAATAATTATCGCAATTCTTGTTGAAATAACCTCAAATTTTCACAGAATGTATAGAAACAGATCAAGATTTTATATTTAATGGAAGAGGACAGTACGTGCTTATCTCAATGAGTATCTGTCAGAGAGATGGATCGAGCGTGGTGGAGATGGAGACAGTTTTCTGATGAAACGGCCACCGTGGTCACCGGTCATCTCCGCGGGTGATTTCTTTTTATGGGGACCTGTCTATGTACCCCTTTTCCTGCAAGCATTGATGAACTCAAGCAGAGAATGACTTCTGCACTGGATAGTGTTACTGGAAACATGCTACAGCGTGTTTGGCAAGAGCTTAACTCCCGATTTCTCATGTGCCGTGTCACAGGAGGTGCATGTATTGAACATTTATGAATCCTGTCCCATAATAAATTGATGATGTTCAGCATAAAAACTGTTCAATTTCATTTAGCTATACTTAGTTTTTGCAAGACAATTGCTATTAAAATGTCAAATTTTTCGGACCCGCCTCTCTTCCTATCTCAGTCTCTCTTTCTGTCTCTCTCTCACTGTCTCTCTCTTTCTCTCTCTCTCGCTCTCTCTCTCTCTGTCTCTCTCTCTCTCTGTCTCTCTGTCTCTCTCTCTCTCTCTCTCTCTCTATATATATATATATATATATATATATATATATATATATATATATATATATATATATATTAAGGTATTCACCCTAAGCAAGGCGGGAAGCCACTAGGACGCAAGGGGTTACAAAAGATTTGGAGCAAGATGAGATAGGAGGGATAGAGGAAAGAATGAGGAGGAGGGTAGTGGATAGATCAAGGCAACTGGAGATGTCGATTGACATTACATTTGAATAGTTGGAGATTATAGCTCTAAGGGTAACTGGGATAGGGAAGGGAGTTCCACAGGCGGGAAGTGCGAGACATGAAGCTATTGGAGAAGACACGTCTACATTTAGTAGGTTTGACAGTGAAATGGTAAGAGGGGGATGACAGTAGGACGCTTGAATACATGAAGTCTGGGAACCAGCGAATGCAGTTCCTCGGAACAATTACCATGAAAGTATGAAAGTATGAAAGCATATATATATATATATATATATATATATATATATATATATATATATATATATATATATGTGCGTGTGTGTAGTGTGTATATATATATATCTATATGTATATATATGTGTATATATATGCATATATATATATATATATAGATAGATAGATAGATAGATAGAAAGATAGATAGATAATCTTATGTACAACTGTACTTCTGTAGACTAATTAAGCAATCGAGCATTTACTTAACTCATTGAATATTAATTTTTTCAAAATAAATTTTCTTTGATATTCATCCAACTGACCCAATGACTCAATAATTCACCATTAATCAGAGATCGAATATTGCTCAGGGTGCTCCGAATGACTTCTCCGCCCTACATAATATAATTTTCAATTTTAGATAGCTGACACAAAAATGGTGGTGTTTTTACAGACCTTCTTGGTGTCTTACAGTGTCAATGAATGTGAATCCAGTACATGTGCTTTGTATTGCTGTATTACTTGTTCATTTGTTCTCGTTACTTTTTGGTGGTGGGTAACAAGACTATCGGACCACCTTGTACAATAAAATATTCTAGATAAAATGAAAAAATGGGTGACAAAACTATTGATCCGCCTTCTTATACATACATGAGGTACTTTTAAATCGTTGATAACAATTGTTGACAAGTTAAATCAATGTTTTTGGTACTCTTGAAATCAGCAAATGACTGTCAATGCTTATTACACATGTAGCAAACTAAAATGTTTTGTAGAGTGCCTAGCTTGTTTTGTAAAAAATTGTTCAGCCTGCTTGTGGATTTTCGTGCAACAGGTGAGACTGGGGCGGTTTACAATAGGTTTTCGGACACATCCAGTATATTAAATTTATTTCCAGCCTGGGAGTGATCATAATTTCGAAGTTATTTATCGATATGTCTATTCTTGTAACTAACGTTGTCATATATATATATATATATATATAATTATTTATTTAAAAATCTAATTCCAATACGCTACATAAGAGGTCTCATGTTTCAAAACAAGAGCCGAAAACTTCAATATAATTATTTGAATTAAATTGAGTTAAAGTAAGCTCTGTTCCATCTTCAAGCGAAATTTTTTTGGGAATATCTTATTTCAGAAATTTACTTGTTTTAATAGTATATTCATAACTGAAATCAAAATTTCCATGTTAACAGCCAGGGCGAATTAAAATAGGTAGGGTTGTTTGGTGTTAATAATTTGTATCAGTATTGTGTATATAAAAACTGCCGTAACATTTGTTTTTTAACGACTTCATAAAGGGTTACCTTTTTTGTAGGGTATTTAAATTATTTATTTGGGCTATGCATTATAAAAGCTATTTTATTGTATGCTTGTTTTTAGCTAATTATTCAGTGCATAAATTTGATGATGTCTGCAAAAAACCGTTAACTCATGTCTATTGTTTTATAGATTTTTATTATTTAGAAACTTAATAATGTGCAGTTTCTCATGGAGGCACAAAGGACTTGGGTCATCCCAAGTTTTACAAGTTCTAGTCCTATTTATAATTTTCCATTTTACTTTAGGTGTCCTGTTTATTTCCTTCAGATGCCAAACATATTTAGATAGAGAAGTCTGATTTCTTTTATTTATATTGTTGAAAGAGCACTTATGCTGCCTCCATCTGGCTTTAAATTCATTCTTCGTGGACCCAATGTATATCATATTAGTATTAGGACTCTCAGTGGATGAGATAGTACATTGGTATACCACAGATTTGATGCAGCATTTATTTTCTAATGGGCAGTCTTCTGGATTTCTACAATCACACAATTTTTCACTGTTATTGTCTGATTTAAGTGTAGGGTTTTTATTCATACTATTCAGGCAGAGAGGTTTGTTCAGGATTTTATTATTGTGTTTTTTTATTATACATTCTAGATTTTCAGTGCAGCTGTATCTCAATTTTAGGGTGTTCTTATTAAATATATTACTAAGCCTACTATTGGTGGGGAAGTGTTTATCAGTTAAAGTTAAGAATTTCTGTCCTAGTTTTATACTAACCATTTGGTTGAACGGAGCGGTATACCAAATGATTTTTCTTTTCCTGTTTTTTTCCTCTGACCAGTGTAATTGTCTCTATAGTTAATGTTTGCATTTATATAACCACTATTTTTAGGGCAGCGTTATAGAAGCCATTGTGTTGTTGGAATATGTCTTTGTTAGCGGAGTTAATGCTAATTCTATTTTCTATTGATGAGGGTATATGTTTAATTATGTTTAGATTTTTAAATTTTTAAATTCACTAAATATAATTTTTCTGATTTCCTCTATCTTAAAACTAGTAGAACTCATCACCACCATGAGCCCGTCATCTCTATACAGTCCGATGCCCTTAATATCAATTTCGCGGTGTGCGGTTAAGTTGTACAGTATTAAAAGACCAACAAGGTCAGAAGACTCTGCAGAGTCTAATGATCCCATAGTGATGTCAAACAGGTCTTTATTATTTTTTATCAATTGGTCCCCATTATGAATGAGGACAGATTTTTTTGCGCTGAGGATTATATCTGTTTCTTCCTTTGTCAGGTTAGAATACACAGCAGCAAAGTCCAGGGCAGTGGTAAAAAGATTCTTCTAAATTGATGGGTAGTAATCCACGATATCGAACTGTATTAGGGTGCAATTCGGTTTATTATCAATATTGTTAAACCAATTGATGGCATCTTTAGTATTGATCCATAATTTTAATCCAAGCTGTTTTTTTTTATTTGCAAGTAATTTTTTCCAGGATCAGCAAAAGTGCTGATCTTTCCTATGTCGGGGCGGGTAGGGTTAATCATTCTAGTAGTAGGGTTTTCCAAAAAAATCATGCTTATGGCCCTTAAGAGTTATGTAACATAACATTTCAGCAAGGTTGCCTACTCTATCGCTAATATTTAATTTATCAGTTATTTTTTTACTTGCTCTGTTTATGCTATCAATCACCTTTATGCTGTTGCAAGCTTTTTTATAAGTCCTGGTTAAGTTTTTTTAATTACGTTGTTGCAGTCATCAACAGCCAATTTGTAGAAGTTGCCAGTTTTGTCAGACTTAACTAGTATTTTATCACAATCATTTATGCTTTTAACTATTTGGTCTAGATGTTTTTGGAAGTGGCTTTTCTTTTTTTTGAAAGATGTTCTTGATAATGTTGAGTAGGTCTTTTTCAAATTCGTATAGCTGTGTGTTGTATGGTGCAACTTTTTTACTTTTAAAGCCGTAAACTTCGCGTTCTTTATCGATTGAGTTATTCCCACGAAAGTAGATGTATGCCTTACATCTCATGAGATGGAAGGCATACTTATGTAGCGTGTTGGAATCATATTTTTAAATAAATAATTATATTTATGTCTTACTTTTGTATCGAGCACTATTTTTAAAAAATAATAACAAAAATACTAAAGAACTTTTGATTATTTACCGAACCAGTTCTTTCCTATTTTCTATATATTTTCACACACACACACACACACACACACACACACACACACACACACACACACACACACATATATATATATATATATATATATATATATATATATAATACTTTATATATATTTTAAATATATGATTGCATATGTATGTGTATATTTACCACTAATATTATCGATATCTATCTATCTATCTATCTATCTATATCTATCTATCTATCTATCTATCTATCTATCTATCTATCTATATATATATATATATATATATATATATATATATATATATGTTCTCAGGGAGCTGGAAACACACGACCAGAATTTAGTATTTATCCGATGGTACGTGTTGATAGACAGAGAAGATACGAAAACTAGAGTAGCTCCTAGAAAATATTTAAAGGAAAGTGAGAAAAATTACTCACCATCTACTCCGAGAAAACATTATACGACATTGGTCAGAATTTATAAATACTCAAACTAAAGCAAGACACATATGGCCTGATGATTGCGGTTCAGCATGAAACACTGTTGCCAGTTGGTGATGATCTCAGGGTCAGTATTTATATATCCTTACGCCGTATCCCTGATACTTTCACCCAGTTGCAATACCTTTAAACTATATCTATCTATCTATCTATCTATCTATCTATCTATCTATCTATATATATATATATATATATATATATATATATATATATATATATATATGTCACTTATAAATATTTACTTGACAGTAGATTGTCCATGTTGACTTAATAGACGACTGTTTATTTGTCGCCTCTTTTTTAGGATCATCACGGTTAACTGAATCAGTAAATTTATATTTTATATTGATACAAAACTCTCCATGTTTTTTGCCCTACGTTAGGGAAAATGCAAAGAAGTTTTTAAAGTTTATTCAGAAAGTCACCTGTTGCACCTCATTAGCAAATCCTGTGAAAGTTTAAGAATATAGGAACATGCCTTCCGTCTAATTGATGGAAAGATATCTTCCTCTTCTTTATTGACAGTGAAAATATCGGTGCGAGATAACATGCTGACGATTTAAAAGATTTATTACTAAACTCTAAAATGAAAACAACAAAAAAATGCTTGTAAAAGCAAGCTCACCTTCTCCATTTTAACATAGACAGAATCTACTGGAGAATATACTCTCTGACATTGCTGAGATTCAGCGGGATTTCTTTATGATGAATTGCTACACTTTGACTTAAAGGTTATGGAATAACGCCCCACTGAGGCATTGGCTCTTTTAATGACACATCGTCGTGGGAATTTTTTTATTTTATTCTAATCACATGAACCAATGATTTTACAATATAAAATCCTGTTCTCAATTATCAAATGCGAAGAAGTAAAAGTATTATTGAGCCAAGCTAACAAAAAAGCTAGTTTATAACACAGACCTGTTTATTTTGGCTGTCTCGTTCTATGCTAAACTTTGGAGGTTTTCATTCGAGTTGGAGATATCGAAACATTCCGCAAAAGATGTGTCACATTAAATCAGATTTTAACTTTTATGAAAGGCCGTAAACACTAGCTGAATGGTAGCCTACAGTAATAGAAATCTAGTTAGAAAACACTGAATAATAAAGATATAAAGATATAAGAAAAAAATATTCTTAATTGTTCTCGGAAACATTGGCAGGATGTCCGCGTTACTTAATGGATATGGGAAGGAAGATTTGTTTGGTTTGGTATCTGTCTATATTTCTGAGATGAAGTATTATGAACATTATTTACATTATTAGGACTATTGTCCTCGTTTTGTCGCCATATCTATTACAACGTTTCGGCGGTTGTACGCTCAGGCTTTCTTCAGGTAGTTTAAATGTCGAACTGAACCCTTTATTTCGCTCACTGGGGTAGTCTATTCTAGTTCTACGTGACATGTTTAATGGATGTCAGTTATCAGTTATCACCTGTTAATTCCCCTCTACAAGTTGTCCACCGCCTTAACCGGGTATTGAACTCACACTCTTTGGGTCTTGTCACTGGATCTAACCAACGCCTTTATCCACTGTGCCATGTGTCCTCAAGGAGTTAACAGGAGATAAATGATAACTGATATCCATTAAAGATGGCACGTGGAACTAGAACTGTCTACCCCAGTGAGCGAAATAAAGGGTTCAGTTCGACATTCCAACTACCTGAAGAAGACCGGGGCTTATAACGGCCGAAGCGTTTTAACAAATATAGACTTCTTTATAAACGTTTTTTATAGTTCTTTCTTCATAGGAGAAAACCCTCTCTTACGTGCCAAACGTCTTTTTAATTGAGTTGGATCTTTTCTAATTGATTTCTTTAGATTTAAGTTAACTTGATGATCCCTCCTCTTGTTGTGAGCTCCTAATCCAGTTTTTCTCTCTACTTTATAAACGTATTCACCGTTCTCTTAATGGTTCTTGAATGGACTTTAAAGATGAAAGCAAATGTATTTATGTATACCATTACTGAAGGCATGATTACTATTTTTCTCTCACCATTGCTCAGTTCGGAAGAGAGTGGTGTGTCTGACGCAAAACAATTTTACTCTGCTCTCTTTCTAGCTGAACAACTCAAAGGATTTTCAGTGATATGATGTCAATATGATGTCTGAAACCTGGAAAAAAGAAACTCAATTGGTTTAATTTTTTTTTTTAAAATATTAAACATTTTGTGGGGTGGAAACTTTTGTTGTTACACGATTTTGACAATTTCGCTGTTACACCCAGTATATATATATATATATATATATATATATATATATATATATATATATATATATATATATATATATATATATATTAGCTTTCATAGTTACGTTATTGATTATGTCTACACTATATGACATCTTATGCTCATATTTCTTCCCATTCATTGATACAATTTTATGGACCTGCGGGTTTAGATGTATGTGTGTCTGTTTCGTTATGTATGTGTACTTATATCTACTTGTATTTCTATCAGCATCGTTTCATCTTAGGCCTAAGGCTCAAATCGGAAAAAGATGCTACGTCAAAAAGAACAGATTCGTCTTTAAAAAGGTAAATATATAAAAACATATATTAATCTTTGTTCAGACTGTATGAAGAGATATGCCTTCTTCTCGCTGTATATTACATTCACTGGCAAGGATTTAATATTTCTGAATCCAATTCCTTGTTGCAGAATGATGCAGCAAAGTGTTAATTCCTTATTTTGGTTAGTTGTTGTGCTAGAATATTTGCATAAGTTTGTCCCAGTCTCTACATTTCAATTTTGGGATTTCAAAGATGAATAGTATAAATGTTGTTCTCATATCGTTGCCAAATTTTTGAGCCGCCACTTCAAACTCACCAGTTGCTATCGACATAATTAGCATAATTATTTTGCAATTTTGTTTCTGTTTTAGGCTCGGATTTAGGCGTTTTCTTTTTATCTGAAAAATAAAAAAAATTCTACGGTTCGCCGAATCAGTGACGTAGTCTTTGGAACATAACTCTTTTTGCTTAAAAATAATAACACCCGTTCTTTTGACATCATCATCATCATCATCATCATCATCATCATCATCATCATCATCATCATCATCATCATCATCGGCATCAGGATCATCATCATCACGATCATCATCATCACACTCACAAACATCCTCATCATCATCGTCATCATTGCCATCATCATCGCTATTATCATCATCGCCTGTCCATTGTACGGATCCTTACATCATAATCACCATCATCATGGTCACCATTGCCATCATCATCGCCATCATCATCATGATCATCATGATGATAGTCATCGTCTGCCCATTGTACGGATCATTATTTCATAATCACCATCATTATTAGCATCGTCATCATCGCCATTAACATCCCCATCGCCATGATCATCATAATCATCATCATCACCTGCCCCTTGTACGAATGCTTACATCATAATCACCCCCAAAATCATCAGCATCGACATCATCGCCATTATCATCGCCATCATCATCATCATCATCATAATCATAATCATCCTCATCATCATCCCCTGCTCATTGTACAGATGCTTACCTTATAATCACCACCAACGTCATTATCATCGTCATCATCGCCATCATCATCGCCATCACCATCATCACCATCATCATCATCATCATCATCATCATCATCATCATCATCATCATCATCATCATCATCGCCTGCCCATTGTACGAATGCTTACCTCATAATCACCACCAACATCATCATCATCGTCAACATCGGCATTATTATCATCATCATCATTTTTATTATCTTCATCGCCTTCCCATTGTATGGATCCTTTCGAATCACTCCCTTACTCCACAGTTTTCAGAATTATCCATCTCACATGTCTTCAGGTTGGAATCCTGTGTCTCCACATATTTATTGTATGCATGTTTTGAATGGTCAACCATTTCTAGTAGCCCTTTCTTTTGAGAGTCTGCCTCAAAACTTCATTGTTAATCTCACCCTTGCTTCTCAATTTATGACCCACCAATCTTTCTATTCTCTCTTGAATGGCTTGTGAGCTGTACACGAACACAGAGTTGATTTTTTTTTCAGGTTGCCATTTCCTGGATAGATCCAAATCAGCATTTAACAACCTTCTATACATGACATGCAGTTACTTTTCCAATCGCTTTTCCATATCTTTACGCTGCTACAATAGGTCAAGACAGCTACAACTAGAGTTTGGAAGATGTTTCACTTTAATTTTTCTAGTAAAATAGATTTCCACTATATTGATATCTGATATTTATCATCCCAATCAGGGCATGCATGCATGCATGCATGCATATATATTGCACTCTTTCTCACGTCAATTTCTCTCAAGTGTCCACGATTATCCATTGCCCTTTGCTTGTTCTTAGATTGGCATCCTGTGTTTTCGCATACTTGTAGAATTTATGTTAATATATCCTTGTTTTGGTGTCTACGATAGATCGTTACTGATAGGTTTATTCTCTCTTCTCCAGTTATACTTCCAATGTCTTTGGGCGCCCCGAGGGGGTGTATGATTAGAAAGCTTGTCTTGCTAGAGTTCGAACCTCACTGGCTGCACCATAATTTTGGCCTTGTGCCACATCTAAACTTCGCTTGGAAAATCTCTACTTCCAATGTCATATTCTTCTCATGGAAATAAATTGTAGTTTATCATAGAACGTTTTATTTTTGCAGGTTGATGCGTTCATGATAGATTCAAAATAACATGCATCATCTGTGATCTTGATTATTTTCCAATCGTTTTGTCAATGTCTGTGCGGTGTTTTCTTAGATTTAGAAAGATAAGATCACGGTTACGTGTTTTTTAGAAAAAGGTAGGAAAATGGAAGGGAGCATATTGTCTCAATATTCCGATTCACAGCAATAAATTCTATTGGCTAATCCTTTATACCCGTAAAAAATTTACAGATGTCCCCCCCAAAAAAAAATATATATACAGCCTCTTAATAGCTGCAAAGGGCAGATCTATTCAACGGAGGGACGAGAACAGAGCATACATTTACGCTTAAACGTATTACGAAACGTCAATAATAAACTACTTTCTTTTTTTATCGTAGAGTATTCATTGAATTAGCGGCCGGACTGTCAAATAAAATGTAAAGATAATTAAGTTCTGCTTGGAATCTTGATTTTTTGAGGGAACTTTGGAACACGATATCACGTCTATGTCCTTTGATCAACTGATCATGTCCAACAGACATAATCGGTCAGTTATGTGACATGCGATTTTTTCCCGCAGTAGGTTGCCATTACTTTCTCAGCAAGACCAATTGTCTCTCAAGGCTATAGAACCTATTTACCCATAGCTCGGGAGAAGAAGAAGAAGATTCATAGCTTTCCCAAGGGTATCAACACGTAAATCATTGTAGTGGATTTGAACTCGGCTATTCGACTGGAATTTGAACTTAGGTCTCCGATTCCTCATCCGAAACGCTATCCATTACTCCACCGTGTCTCCTCATAACCAGATAATGATAATCTGATATCTGTCAGTCTTTTTTTCCGGTTGAATGACGAGTTAGTCGCTGTTTTATATGTGCAAGTTGAATCTAGGGAGATACCACGGTTGTTAACAACTAAAATATGACTATTACACTTTTAAATAATTTAGTTCCTTCTACACAATGTAAGAAATTCTGACGTAACCATTAGACCAAAGTTATACTCTTTGAACATCGGATAAAGTTAAATTAAAAATTAAAAAATTGGATTTGTATTGTTTTTTTCCTTTATTTAATTAGTCATTTACAGCTCTTTTCGTACCAAACTATCGGGTAATTGCGTTAAAAAAATAAATGAAATATTTTCTTTGAACTTTATCGAAGAAGCTGTCGCTTTAAATTTTCAATTCTATCAGTGTTTGATCATTTTTCGGTAAATACTTAATTGTATTTGACTCAATAATTTTAGTGAATCAAAATAAAACTATTAGTATAATAAGATTTTAATTTCATTAGGATTTAAACGCTAAAGGGACTTGTTAAAATGAAATAAAAGTTCAAAGAAAAAGTTTAATTTCGTTTTCGCTGTTATAAATTAGTTGATACTATTCGAAAACATAATACTAATTCAATTAATTCTAAACATAAAAAAACCCCAAAAAAACAAAAAAAAACTTAAGTCTCAAATAATTTAAACCTCTATCCAACAACCATACAGTAACCAAGGGATTCATTTCTTTGACTTTGTTAACTTCAGGTTGGGCTACGGCTACATCAGGAGGGATCATTGATGTTAAGCAACTTCATGTCTGGTCAGTACATAAATGGATGGCCGCTTGGGAATGCCCGGTGTAGTAAGTTCGGATGTGCACATGGTGTAATGCATAATAGTTTAGAATTTTTAATCAGAGAGCCGAGTTCCTATTTCAGTTGGGTTCGTTTTATTTACTTACACTTAGCAAATATATGGATCCATCTCTACTCCCCCAGTTACACATTAATTTGATTAGACTTATGTCCCTAAACAATTATTATCGCCTAAAATAAAAATAAACTTGCGGATAAAATATGTAAATTTGTGGATTAATTAACCCATGGAAATTGATATTCCTTTAAAAATAACGAAAAATCAACAACCAACTAATTTTATGTTGAACATTTGAATTAGGACAGATTTCCAACAAATATATCCTGTTACCGTCAGACTAAAATGAAGCTTACGATTTTCCATATAGTGTGACGATTTTGCTTGAATTTTGTATTCGTTTCTGACGAAAAACTAAATGTTTTCCAATATTTTTCAGGGACATTCTTACTTTCCAAAATTGTATTTCATACGTAATGAAAATTGAAAAACTATAGTTCAAACTGCCGATAGGAGTCTATGCTAAGTATTATATTTTCTAAAAAAAAAAAAACATATTCGCTTTACTGTGATCACTAACGAACACCCAACAAAGTAACAGATACAAAGGTAACATTCATAACAGGCAGGATGGAGATCTCTACTCAAGCGGCTGAATACATATGAATCTCGTGGGCTTTAAATGATTTCATCGGTTTCAGATTTGTCGACTTTTATGACCGGCATATAAAGTCTTTGAAGCCTGGTGATCAAAGCGGCAGAACATTTGACATTTTGTCGGAGGTTACTTATATAAGTAACCTCCCTGTTATATATATATATATATATATATATATATATATATAAAGAGAGAGAGAGAGAGAGAGCGAGAGAGAGAGAGAGAGAGAGAGAGCTAATAGTGTTCAATAATAAACGTAACGATAATTGTTATACACATAGATGTAATAAAGTTAAATACATATTGATGGCCAACTCGAAGTTTCATAATTTTTCAATGATTCATCGGGACTCGCGACAATAATGATTGTATCGATCACATTGGATTTACATTATAAACGAATATTTTCACAGAGGCACAGACACAAACTATACAGGGTGTGATAGGTCAATTGTCGCCATATTATAATTTTCATTTCGCGCATGATCGTTTTTTTCTTTTTTTTTTTAATTTTTTCGACCGCACAGTATAGTAGGGTCAATTGGACACCGTCAGTGAGAAAAAGAAAACCAGGACGCAATTCATTCCGCCAAATATTTGTAAACAGTGTGCTGTACTGCTTGACATTATAGCCGTATTATATATATATATATATATATATATATATATATATATATATATATATATATATATATATATATATATATACGGCTATAATGCCGTTTACATATATATATATATATATATATATATATATATATATATATATATATATATATATATATATAGTTAAATTCCCAGAGCAATTCTGTGGACAAGACAGATTGGTATAAATAAAATGACAATTGGAAAAAAGATCTTAGATTTTGCCGACGCGTTTCGTCTTCCGACTTTTTCAAGGCAAAAATGAAATCGAAATGTTCTTGTTGTTATAGTTACATTAAAAAATCCAAATTTAAAAAGATAGACACTTCTGTCTAAGCCTTTTTTTCTGGTTAATGTAAATTACCTTTATAGTAATAGATTTTTTTTTCCATGTCAAAAATATAGTTAAATTCCCAGATCTTTTTTCCAATTGTCATTTTATTTATACCAATCTGTCTTGTCCACAGAATTGATCTGGGAATTTAACTATATTGTTGACATGGAAAAAAAAAATCTCATACTATAAATGTAATTTACATTAACCAGAAAAAAAGGCTTAGACAGATCTTTTTTCCAATTGTCATTTTATT
>OZ010573.1:108737067-108752067 GCA_963932145.1 Acanthosepion lycidas
ACGGTCTCCTTATTTAATTTGGTGAATGTTTCCATAATCCTTGCCTTAATTTCATTTTGGGTATTACAAAGTATTTTATTAGTCTCTCGCACAACTGCGCACCACACAATAATCAAGGGAGTAGCAGTCTGGGGAGTCAGGTGACCAGATGTAAATGGGAGCTGCAGCCGCAGAAATTGTCTGACTGTCATGACTGGGTTCGCTTGCTTCTGTGGCATGGTGCAGAGTAATGTTACTAAACGAATGGTATTTCAGCACCCTACGCGTTAATATGAGATCCTCACCAACAAATTCAGGATTTTCTTTCAGAACAATCAGAGCGAGTTTTCCGAGCTGCCGTAATTTCATAATCATCATTAGCTTCATCCACCTCTTTCCAAATCCTCTGTTCTGTCTTCAGATTGACACCAAAGCAATCTGAAATTCCGTCAAAATTTCCTTCGGTGTGTAGAGCGTCATGGTGCTCTCTTTCTCACACATGGTGCCCAACTCACTCTACTATACTGAGCATTCGACAAAATCAAACAACTCGTATGTGCGAAATGTAAATATAAAATATGACGACAATTTACCCATCGCAACCTATATATTTTTACATACACACACACACACACACATACATATATATATATATATATATATATATATATATGTATGTATTAATGTATATTTGGATAGCAACCTTTCTTTCAAAGATCTTTTACATTTAAATACGTCACACAAGATTTAATCACTTTTTGATTATTTTTTCTAGCATCATTAGTTTTTTCCATTTTGTAAGAACAAGGGAGTGCAAAAATTTTCTTTAATTTCCATTTGGTGGGATTGCAGCGGGATAATTCATTTTGATCTTCCAGTCGGCGAAGGAATAACTGCTAAGAAGTACTGGGCCAAATCAAACATCTCAATTCGGCTATTCAAGAAAAACGTTTGATTTTGGCAAATCGAAAAAATGTCATTTTCCACTCCGACAATGCAAGAAAGAAAAGAAACCTTGTGGAAGCTTAAATAGTTGAAATGGGGAACACAAAACGTATTCTCCTAATTGTCATGTTTTCATCTCTCACTACAGAAAAAAAATAAATAACAAAAATTTGACTTTACTTTCAGTCGAAATCTACCTCAACATTTTTCTAACAAAAATACGACACGAAAATAGCACGAAGAAGCTTTTCGGGCGACGGGAAAGAATTGCTAAAGCTATAGAGACTATATACGTGACTAAAAATGTTATTGTTTTGTATCTAAAATTTCGTTTTTAATTTTGTAATTGGTCACGAACTTTTGCAAATATTTAATATAAATCAGTGTAAACAAGTGTCAATTACTCATTCACGTGAACTTTGCTTCAGTGTAATTTTAACAGGGAAAAACCAACACTGAAAAAATATCTGCATGGATGCAAAGGCAATGAAACTCGTCATAGCCACAGCTTTATATTATTCTATTTTTGCTTTCTGTGCTGGTCAAACAACGGGAAAAAATGAGCGTTTCACTAAGTATGTTTTTATGTGAATATCATAACACTTTCAGCTCATCCAGTGAACTTTTGTTATTTACAAAACTGAAAAAAATGATCTTTGTAGACAAATTTGCTATACATTAACACGTCACTAAAATTTATTCAGGAAAGCGTGCTTCTTGATAACTTTCATTAATGGCGCCAGTGTCTTTAAATGTGTATCTTCTCAAGACCGAGTCCTTTGAATGTAAAGGCAGTGATTGAATTGACACACTTAACAATTGATAATAAGACATTATTTTTTATTGCGAAGAGTCCATAGAAAGTTATATATGCATATCTTCTGCCTCGAGCTATAGGTCAAATAACAGCATAAGTTAGGCTGTATAGCACTGGCTGGAAACCAGTCTACCCCATAAAGTAACGGTAGCCCTTTGCGAAGATTCTTTTGCCAAGAGAGTCATGAGTCGAAAAGGAGACACGATCGTACAAGCGTGTATCTCCAGGAGCTCTAAACTTTGAATGTACGAGATTCATGGAAGATTGAAGTTTATAAACAGTAAATTCGACCTTGCCTACCGAACGATCCTTGGTGGCCGAGCGGTCAAGGCACGTCAGCATAAATGACGGTTCCGGATGCAGGTTTGAATTCTGTCCAAGGACGAATATTTTCTATGAAAATTTCTCGGACATTCAGGCCGGTAAATGTAATTTAATACTGTTTATTATAAACAGAGCATTTACTTAAATACTTGTATCTATAAAAAGAATGTTAAACATAAAAAAATGTCTTTAATGAATAAATTGTCGGACTTTGTCCATTTCGTAATATATATATATATAATTTGACGAAAATTATAACATAAATATGTTATAAAATCACTACACAAAGAGCTATTTTGTTTCAACGCTTCAGGTATCTTATTTAGTGATGGTGTTGAACGTTCACATTCAGTACCCTCACTTGTAGTGATTTTATAATATATTTATGTTATAATTTTCAAATAAATTATGTTTGCTCTACTCTGTATTGAGTACTCTTTTAAGAATAGTATTCTTTCGTTATTGGTTATTTATTCCGTATACACCAATCCTATATTTGGGTATATATATATATATATATATATATATATATATATATATATATATATATATATATATATATATATATATATGTGTGTGTGTGTGTGTGTGTGTGTGTGTGTGTGTGTGCGTGTGTGTGTATTGCTATATAAGCAAACTGTTTCAGAGTTTAGAATGAATACAAAATGGTATGGACAGATGAGCATGTTCGGGGGTAAGCAAACCAGCTGAAGATGAGAAACCACACTGGTTGCCAGTATACATTCAAGATGAAACATTCCAAATAATCATATGTAATCCATTTTTCGACACAATTATCATGCAGTGAATCGTAACAATTTTTTTTTACCGGAGGGTAATTATCTTTTAGCTATATTATAAACAATGAAGATATTCTCACAAAAGAACAAGCTTATAACGAAATTAGACACGCCTGATAAGAGTCTAGGAATGTCGCTTGTTAACATGTAAAACTGATTTTGTTTTATCTGACGCAGCTACAATGGTTATGTCATAGAACTCCAGCCCTGTTATAAAAAAAAGTCAATTAACATTTCTAAAAATGTCAATCAATAATTCCAAACATTGAAATAATATAGTATTTAATTTTCATTGCGTTTAACTTTTCTTAAAATTTGCTTGAATCTTCATCATTATTTACATGATCTCCATTCCGACTATTGACTTCATTATTTTTTTTCTATATTATCTCAAAGTTTAGCCGTTGTAAAATTCGACCTTCTTCAAGTGCCTCTTGATCTTGGAAAATTTCATGAAATTCCGACCTGTAAACATAAAATAATTAACGGGAGTAAATTATTCGTGCATTAACGTGATAATTCGTGAATTTGGTAGTATAGCAATTTTGAGTCCAATCCCTGCGTACAATAGTAAGGAGTTAGAAAATAATTGAGTCGGTGCTCCTGCTGTTTTATCTAGATCTCGTTCATAAAATCCAATCAGCAATATTACTGGTCCTGATCTGGCGTCTTGGCTTCAGTCAATTTCGCACCGCCGTCCCACCCGTGCCTTTACTATTAATACTTTCATAGCAATTGTTTGGATGAGTTCTTCGCTATGGTACAATTAAGAATTGTGGGGTGATTGCTAACATTATTTTATTTAGTTTCTTGCAAATAGCTTTATTTCAGATTGTTAATACACATTAGATTTACATTTTTAAATTACTGTTTTATTCCCATCCCCTTATAGACATAAATTGTATATATGTGAACTAGTTAGGATTTCAAAGATATTCTCTGGTCTTTTGTTGGATGTAGTAAGAATGGTATGTAAGAATGTTTTGTTTTGGTGTAAGGGATATTGGGGTATGTCTGGGTCAATGATTATGGCTGCATAAGTTTAATTATAAAACTGAAGAAGACCATGCTTACCTCATTTTCCGTTTTGGCCTTGTCCCTATTTGTTGTATATTGTTACACAATAAATATTGCTATTCGCTCGAGGACCTTAAATTTTGAATTTAAGCGCAGTACTTGACTGGGGACGAGGTATCATCAATTTACAGTTTATTTGGCTAGATGTATCAGTATGGTGTATGCTAACATTTTCTTCTCAGTTCTTGCTTGTCGAACTCACTTTCGGCTACATCTTCAAAAATTTCAATGCAGTTTTAATCGATATCTACATTTCCTCTGATTACACTTTTCTCCTCCCGGTCGTTATTGATGATTCCTTTTGTAATTCCTTTTGTAATTTTATAATTCTTTCAAACCCATCAAATGATTCATAGTGGCTTTACAACCGTTAATCAGGCGAACTCGAGTACCTCCCCAAAAAAAACGTACAAATAATATTACGTAAATAAGCATTCGACGATACTATCTTCAACATAAATAGAGGGACGAGAATGGTTGACATGTGGAGAATAAATAATGCATTCAGTTGAAAATTCTTCTAGGTTACCCGGATCGACAGAACCGAAGAAAGCCGGAGGAAAAAAAACTTACAAAATTGTCATAACAATAGATTTGAATGTATTAGGTTGGTGCAGAAATAATTTTCTCACATAGTAACATATGCGAGAAAACGACATTATTTTTGCACTAACCTAATAAAGAAAATGTAACTTTCAATTTAGTTTTAAAAATGTAACCGATATTTTATCAAAATATGTCATGCAGCAGACGCAAAACCGCTTTTCTGTCAAGGAAGACACCGTTTATCGAAAAGGAGGAAAAAAGAAATGTGCTATAAATAATGAAAATTTAAAATGTTAATTAAGAAATTACACAATTATATATATATATATATATATATATATATATATATATATATATATATATATATTGACGCAAGGAAATATGACACCGCAAACCGAAGGTGCATTGTTACGAGGCTTAAACATCAACCCGAACATTCGCGTCATGTTCTTATATAGCCTTGTGAGATCAGGACTTTCATGTGGATGCCATGCATGGCGTCAAAGTCGTTCAAAGATATTAAAAAAAATTGCCAGCTTTATACCACAGCTTTCTAAGATCAATAATGATAAAAGGCTTCGAGGAAAGCCTGAGGCTCACCGTTCTTTGTATATCGCGAGCTGGCGCTATAGAATAACAAAGAACTATACGAAATAAGGGAAAATACATCACTTGAGGACTTCTAATAGCAACTAGTAAAATGATTAGCACGTGTAACTCAAAGAGAAAATAATGACATAATTTGTTAACATTCCATAGCATTTCAAATAGAAGGTTCGCAAGAAAAAGCCGCATCAATACTGGAAAGAGCGATAAAGCTATTGGAATTGAATCAATTGTTCTTTAGTGTTTTAGGAGAAAATTTTTTAAAAATCAACTGATAACTGTACTGGCTGCTCGGTCATTGAATTCCTTGTAAGGCAACGGCAAATATTTCAATTTCATTGGTTTAAAAAAATCGAAATGGTGTCGAGACGCTTAACATATATTTTAGCTAATTTGAGGGCGCTGTATCTGAAAATTACCTTACTATTTCTGGGTTAGCTACCATGTCTGCTGTACAGAAATGCTTCATTTTTGTGAAAATAATTTTTTTTTAATTTGTTTTCTGTATATATTATACTGACCGATGGCATTATCCTTCAAAATATAACCTCCTAATTTTGTATTTAAACATACCCTAAGTTTTTAAAATTACACGATTGAATATATCAAAACTAAAAACTATTTTCATCAAAGCATGTAATAAACTAACAGCAGAAATAAAAACTTCGTGAACATAATAACTATGGTAAAAAATTTCTCTTGATTGTCTATCATGTTCAATGTTATTTAAGTCCATTTGATACTCCAGCAGTATCATATACAATGGAATAGGTGGATTCAATTGGGATGACTTTATTTGCAGTTTCTTTCCGACTGTGAAAACAAAATGCTTTTAATGTGCTTGGTTTTCTTCCGTAGTGAAGAGATAAAAGTAATGGGATAAATTTATGAATATCAAACAGTGCATTTTAACGTTTCATATTTTTTATTTCACCTTAATTATCAGGTTTACTAAAGTGTATTACTGATAAAGTTTATCAGTGAATTAGAATTTTGACGACAAACTGGAAAAAAACGGTACACGTATTTTAACGTTTTTGACTCAATTTTTTTTTCTTATATAAATAGTTTATTTCAGTTGGCTGATATAAATTGCTCGGTCTATCTGAAAATTGGTAGCTTTCTACAGCATTTATTAACTAAATTGTGCGATCAGCCAAGATCGTAAATTGATCGTTTTTTCAAAAACGAGCAATTTACAGCAAAAATGGTAGATAACGATGAAAAACGAAGATCATTTTCGGAATTGCACCATAAAATTAACTAGAAACATTGTTTTGTTTCTTTGGACAAAAAATCATGTTGACCTGGGTAAACATTGCTGTTGGCATTGCGAAAGCGTCTTCGAAAATCTAGACAAATTATGAGGAAATAGGAAAATTACGTTAGAAACAAAGAAAAGAGAACTTAGCAGAATTATCATATAAATCATATTACATAAACGCTCCCCGATTTATATATAATCGTACAGCATAAACCCTCCCCGATTTATATTTAATCATGTTACATTAAGCCTCCCAGATGTAGACATAATCATATTACATAAACCCTCCCCGAATTATACATAATCATATAGCATAAACCCTCCCCGATTTATACTTAATCATATTACATAAAACCTCCCCGATTTATAAATAATCATATTACATAAACCTCCCCGATTTATACATAATCATATAGCATAAAATCACTCCGATTTATACTTAAATATATTACATAAAACCTCCCCGATTTATACATAATCATGCAGCATTATGCCTCCCCGATGTATACATAATCATATTACATAAACCCCACCCAATTTATACATAATCATATAGCAAAGTGCCTTCCCGATTTATACATAATCATATAGCATAATCCCTCCCCGAATTATACATAATCATATTACATAATCCCTCCCCAATTTATACATAATCATATAGCATAAACCCTGCCCGATTTATACTTAAATATATTACATAAACCCTTCTCACTTTATACATAATCATATAGCATAAACCCTACCCAATATTTACAAAATCATATAGCATAATGCCTCCCCATTATATACCTAATCATATTACATAAACCCTCCCCAATTTATACATAATCATATAGTATGAACTCACCCCAATTTATACATAATCATATAGCATATTCCCTCCCCGATTTATACTTAATCATATTACATCCCCCACCAATTTATACAAAATCATATTGTATAAACCCTCCCTAATTTATACCTAATCATATAGCATAATGCCTTCCCGATATATACTTAATCATGTTACATAAAACCTCCACGAATTATACAAAAACACATAGCATAATGCCTCACAGATTTATACTTAACCATATTACATAACCCTCCCCGATGTATACTTAATCATATTACATAAACCCTCCGCAATTTGTGCATAATCATATAGCATAAAATCTCCCCGATTTAACATAATTATATTAGATAAACCCTCCCCGATTTATACTTAATCATACTACATAAATCCACCCGATTTATACTTAATCATATTACATAAACCCTCCCCTATTGATACAAAATTATATAGCATAATGCCTCTCCGATTTATACTTAATCATATTACATACCCCCCCCCCAATTTATACTTACACATATAGCATAATGCCTGCAGGATTTATACATAATCATATTACATAAAACATCCCCGATTTATGCATAATCCTATAGCATAATCCCTCTTCGATTTATACTTAATAATATTACATAAACACCCCGCATTTTATACATAATCATATAGCATATACCCTCCCAGAATAATACATAATCATATAGCAAAGTGCCTTCCCGATTTATACATAATCATATAGCATAATTCCTCCACGATATATACTTAATCATATAACATATGCCCTCCCCAATTTATACATAATTATATAGCGTAAAACCTCCCAGATTAATACATAATCATCTCGCATAATACCTCCCCGACTTATACTTAATAATATTACATAAACCCTCCCCAATTTGTACGTAATCATATAGCATAATCCCTCCCGATTTATACTTAAACATATTATATAAAACATCTATAATTCATACATAATCATATAGCATAATCCATCCCCGATTTATACTTAATCATATTATATAAACTCTCCCCAATTTATACTTAATCATATTACATAAACCCTCCCCGAATCATACATAATCATATGGCATAAACCCTCCGCGATTTATACTTAATCATATTACATGAACCCTCCCTAAATTATACATAATCATATAGCATAATGCCTCACCGATTTATACTTAATCATATAGCATAAACCCTCCCCAATATTTACATAACCATCTTGCATAATCCCTGACCGATATATGGTTAATCATATTACATATACCGTTCCCGATTTATATATAGTCATTTAGCATATACCCTAACCAATTTATATATAATCATATAGCATAATGCCACCCCGATTAATACTTAATCCTTTTGCATAAATCCTTCCCAATTTATACATAATCATATAGCATAAACCCTTCCCGTTTTATATATAATCATGTCGCATAATGTCTCCCTGATTTATACATAATCATATAGCATAAACACTCCCTAATTTATACATAATCATATAGCATAAACCCTCCCCAATTTTTACATAATCATATATCATAATCACTCCCCGATTGATATTAATCATATTACATATACGCTCCCAATTTTATACATAATCATATAGTAAAAAACCCGGCCCAATTTATACATAATCATATAGCATAATCCCTCCCAGATTTAGACTTAATCATATTACAAAAACCCTCCCTAATTCATACATTATCGTATGACATAATGACTCCCCAATTTATACATAATCATATAGCATAATGTCTCCCCGATTTATACTTAATCATATTATTTAAACCCTCCCCAATTTATGCTTAATCATATTACATAAACCCTCCTCAATTTATACATAATCATATAGCATAATGCCTCCCCAGATTTATACATAATGATATAGCATAATCCATCCCCGATATATTATATTTAATCATATTACATAACCACCCCCCCAATTTATACATTATCCAATAGCAGAAAACCTCCCCAATATATACATAAACATTAGGCATAATCCTTCCCCGATTTTTTATTTATCATATTACATAAACCCTCCCCAATTTATATATAATCATATTGCATGAACCCTCCCGCTTTTATACTTAACCATATAGCGGAATTCCTCCCCGATTTATACATAATCATATAGCATAATCCCTCCCAGATTTATACTTAATGATATTACATAAACCGTCCCCGATTTATACATAATCATATGGTATAAACCTCCCAGATTTATACAAATCATATTACATAAACCCTCCCCGAATTATACAGTATTATATAGCATAAAGCCTCCCCGATTTATACTTAATCATATTACATCAAAATTCCCCGATTTATACATCATCATATTACATAATCCCTCCCTATTTATACATAATCATATAGCATAATCCCTCCAAGATTTATACTTAATCATATTACATAAACCATCCCAATTTATACATAAACATATAGCATAAACCGTCCCAGATTTATACATACGCATATAGCATAATGGCTCCCCGATTTATACATAATCATCTAGCATAAACCCGCCCCAAATTATACATAATCATAGAGCATAAACCCTCCCCGATTTATACTTAATCATATTACATAAACCCTCCCAGATTTATGTATAATCATGTAGCATAATCCCTCCACGACTTATACTTAATCATATTACATAAAGTCTCCCCAATCTGTACATAATCATGTAGCATAAACCCTCCCTAATTTATACATAATCATATAGCATAATCCGTCCCCGATTTATACTTAATCTATTACATAAACCCTCCCCAATTTATACATAACCATATAGCATAAACCCTTCCCCATGTATACTTAATCATACTATATAAACCCTCCCTGATTTATACATAATCATATTACATAAACTTTCCCCAATTTATATATAATGATACGGCATAATGCCTCCCGGATTTATAGATAATTGTATAGCAAAACCCTGCCCGATTTATACAAATCATATTACATAAACCCTCCCCGATTTATACATTATTATATAGCATAAACCCTGCCCGATTTATATTAATCATATTACATATACCCTCCCATATATATATATATATATATATATATATATATATATATATATATATATATATATATATATATACATATATATATATATATATATATATATATATCATATTACATAAACCCTCCCCGATTTGTACATAATCATATAGCATAAACCCATCTGGATTTATACTTAATCTTATTACATAAACCCTCCCCAATTTATACATAATCATCTAGCATATTCCCTCCCCGATTTATACTTAATCATACCATATAAAGCCTCACAGATTCATGCATAATCATATAGCACAATCCATTCCCGATTTATACTTAATCATATTACATAGACCCTCCCCAATATATACATAATCGTATAGCATAAACCCTCCCCGATTTATACATAATCATATTACATAAACCCTCCCTGATTTATATATAAACATATAGCATAATGCCTCCCCGATTTATACATAATCATATTAAAGAAACCATCCCCAAATTATACAAAATCATATTACATAAAACATCCCCGATTTATATATAATCCTATAGTATAGTGCCTCACCGATTTATACATAATCATATAGCATAATCCCTCCCCGATTTATATTTAATCATATTACATAAATTCTCCCCGATTTATACTTAATCATATTACATAAAACCTCCCCGATATTTACATAATCATACTACATACACCCTCCCCGATTTATACATAGTATTATAGCATAAACCCACCCGGATTTATACTTAATCATATTACATAAACCCTTCCCAATTTATATATAATCATACAGCATAATGCCTCCCGGAGTTATACATAAACATATAGCATGTTTACGTCTATACATCATCATATAGCATAAACCATCCCCGTTTTATACATAATCATATAGCATAATCCCTCCTGATTTATACTTAATCATACTATATAAACCCTCCATAATTCATACATTTCCTCCCAGATTTATACTTAATCATATTACATAAACCCTCCCAGATTTATGCATAATGATATAGCATAATCCCTCCTCGACTTATACTTAATCATATTACATAAAGTCTCCCCAATCTTTACATAATCATGTAGCATAAACCCTCCCCAATTTATACATAATCATATAGCATAATCCTTCCCCGATTTAAACTTAATCTATTACATAAACCCTCCCCAATTTATACATAATCATATAGCATAAACCCTTCCCGATGTATACTTAATCATACTACATAAATCCTCCCCGATTTATACATAATCATATAGCATAAACCCTCACCGATTTAAACTTAAGCATATTACATAAACCATCCCCAAATTATACATAATCCTATAGCATAATGCCTCACCGATTTATACTTAATCATATAGCATAATCCCTCCTAGATTTATACTTAATCAGATGACATATATTCCCCCGATTTAAACTTAATCATATAGCATAAACCTTCCCCGATTTATACTTAATCATACTACATAAACCCTTCCCGATTTCTACATAATGATATATCATAAACCCTCACCGATTTATACATAATCATATTACTTAAACTCTCCCTAATTTATACATAATCCTGTAGACTCTTACTTCTCTGCCTATTGCCCCTAGTAACAGAACCGTCTATACCTTACGCCTACGTACTGAAAACTTCGACCAATAAAAATCGTACTAGGCGAATCAACAATTCTCTTGGTTAGCGACACAATAATCTGAAAGTTTCACGTGAAAAACAAAAATGCGCCAAAACATCTTTGAGCCGATTTTGGACTTTCAAAAACATATAAAAGAAAACACCAACTAACCAAAAGTGTCAGAGATGAAAATTCACGTAGAAATTACCAACATACTCCACGTCACTCGAAATCACGACTTTACCGCGCAAAAGTACATCAACGCTGACTCACTTTTAATTTAAACTCGACCAACTCTGTGGGCATCAAATCGCAAACTTAAAAACAATTTTGCTTATCCAATGTGAACTATATTCACTACATTATTAAGTAAAAATCAACATTTGAACGATTCAGAAATATTACAGTCAAAATTAGACCACTCTGGAAAAACTCATTCCTAAAAACTCTTAACATCGACATTTTTAATATTAATTAACACAATTCCAGAAACACTGTAACTGAACATACAAATACAAAAATAGACATACAGAAACCTCAAATATCACACACACTTTGCCATAGTGACATATACCAAAATATCCTGTATATATATATTACTTTTAATTGTATATAAATGTTTTGTTTATTTCTAAATTGAATATGTCTTGTTTTTGATTGTATTTAAAAAATTTTTATTTATTTGTTTGTGGATGCAGAAAGTCACCCAACCTACACAAATTCCTTCTGATTCACTCAATTACAATTAATTAATTCTGCACATCCCCAACAATCATATAGCATAATGCCTCCCCGATTTATCTATAATCATATTACATAAACCCTCCCCGATTTATCTATAATCATATAGCATAAACCCTCCCCGATTTATACATAATCATGTTACATAAACCCTCCCGGATTTATACATAATCATCTAGCATAAACCCTCCCCGATTTACACATAAACATCTAGCTTAAACCCTCCCCGATTTACACATAAACATCTAGCATAAACCCTCCCCAATTTATCTATAATCATATTACCTAAACCCTCCCCGATTTATCTATAATCATATAGCATAAACCCTCCCAGTTTTATACATAATCATATTACATAAACCCTCCCCGATTTATACATAATCATATAGCATAAACCCTCTCCGATTTATACATAATCATATTACATAAACCCTCCCCGATTTATACATAATCATCTAGCATAAACCCTCCCCGATTTACACATAAACATCTAGCATAAACCCTCCCCGATTTATACATACTCCCTTAAGTGACATTGGTACATAGAAGAGGAATACAATGTTATACTTCCAGATGAGTGTCTTTTCGTGACATATCAAAAGGAACCTGAATATAGAATAGGCTACAGATGGGAAGTTTTGCAAGTTGGTACAAAACCAGAACATTAATCTAAAAGGTCAAAGCAAAGAGTGGCCCTGTCAAATCGATGGATTTTTATAATGGGACATTTCATATGGATGCCAGAATCGATTTTCATATGTTTCTTACATATTCTGTCATACAATGCTCAGAAATATCTAACTTTGTACAATAGCTTTCTGAGATCATCGATTAAAAATGGATTGAAAAATGAAGAAATTGGGTCTTGGAGGCGACCGTCTTTTTTCGAACCACGAGGTCTAGCGCTGCAGAAAAACAACCCCAAAAAACAAAAAAAAAAAACAGGATAAGAAAGAAACAAAGAAATGTATCAAGTAGCAGAAAGCACATTACTTGAGGACTTTCAACATCAGCAAAAACTAAAATGTATAGCATTTGTAAATTGAGCGAAATATAATGACATGTTTAAGATTTTGACATTTCACATGAGGTTAGGTAAAAAGTTATGATAGAAGACCCAGTCACATCTGGCAAGACGTATTCTGGGGCGGATAAAAAATATTTTCCTGAAAAAATTTGTTAATAGAATGATTTTATAAATTTCAACAAATGTGCATATCAAAGTGCGAGAGCTTGCATCTCTGTCCCTCTCTGTCTGCCTGTGTGTCTGTCTGCCTCTCTCTCGTCTGCCTGTCTGTCTGTCTGCCCCTCTCTCTCTCTGTCTCTGTCTCTCTTTCTCTCTCTCTCTCTCTCTATATATATATATATATATATATATATCAAACTGTAAATATGTATCTGTCTATGCATCTATGAATGAATGCCGAATGTTTCCACATAAGGAAACAGCTAATATTGCCATTATGTTTACCATTACCGTTATCGATGTACAGTCATATACTAGAACATAATCTCCAGCTTTGGTATCGTTAAAAACTATAATAATTTTTGTTATAGATATCAGTCTATATTTCTCATATGACGTATAAACATTATTTACATGGTTCAGAATCTTTTCCTCGTCTTTATTGCCATATTTATATAAATTTCGGCCGCTATACGCCTTCTTAGGGTGAATTAAATTTAGAGTTGACACCTTTATTTCGTCCAGCGGGGTAGAATATTCTAGTTCCACGTGCCATACCTCTTGGAGATGTCAAAGTTATCTCCCTTTAACTCAACTCTCGACGTTTTTTGTTTACCACTGCAGTAGCTAATTATTGAACCCACAACTATTTGGGTGAAGTCAATGGATCTACCCAACACTTATCCTTTTGGGCCACGTTGAACACATGACCCAGTGAATAAAAATGTTCACATCAAAGGGTATTTCTTTTTATAGATCTTCATCATTTTCAGGTTAAATTAGAATATGTGGTCTCATCAAAACTTATTGGACCTGGGGAATGTTGTGATTTGTCAAGAAATGCTGCTCAAGCCATGATCACTGATGACACCACTGCCATGTGGTGATACAGTCACACTCTACACACGTTCCTTCAGAGCTCTGCTGTAAAACAAGGAAAGTAAGCGAGAATGTTCTAACTGAGTTTGCAAGCTCCACAGAAATCAAGGTAAATCTGTGTTCTGAATGGAGAAGGTGCATAAAGAAGAAGAATATCTACAGCGTTACAAACGAAACAATAACAAATAATTCCCCTATGTAGAGTAAATAATGATAGCAAACGGCAAATATGCACCTGGAATTAAATACGAAAGCACTGTAATAATTCATCAGGATAATACTCAGTGTACTAGAAGTACTATCAGAATTTAATATCGGGAGTGATATTAGAAAATGTCTGTGAAGTCAACGAA
>OZ010573.1:108757067-108767067 GCA_963932145.1 Acanthosepion lycidas
GGAAAAATTTCAAATAAGGATGTTAAATACAATTCGTACATTTGTGGAGCATAAACTATAGCGTTCTCTAACTTGCTATGAGGAAAATAAAAAGCACTGTTCTCTTTGGGTTTGGTAAGGCATACAGTACAAAAGAGTAAGTCTGAATTAAACCCCTAAAGATAACTGGAAACCTACATTCTTTTAGCCGTAGGAGTACGATTCGTTGTAATATATTCTAATTCTTTTCCCGCCAAATAACTTGTTGCTTCTTAGTTGCATTATCACCTTGCTCGGGGTGAATTGATTAAAAAATACATTAATTCAGAAATCACAGATATTGAATAAGAAGCAACATGAAGGGACATGATCCCCTAATTGCAGTGATGCTTTTGATCAGAGAACCCCAAGTAGGTTATTTAACATGCATGCCCTTTCAGCATATTACAGATAATAGGAGCTTGTCCCCTTACCATACACGAAATATTTATAATATAGATATATAAATATTACATATTTTTAAGAGTTCTAGAAACTTGCAAAACTTTAAAAGATTTTTGAATCTATATAGAAAGGTTATATAAAAAAAAATAATTCGAAATCAGGACAAATTGAAAAAAAGAGTTGTATATAAATAAACAAACACAAACATAGAAAAGTTTGAAAACTGGAAAAGGATAAGAGAAAGAAAAATAAAAAAAAGTAAAAATTGATTTATCCTAAAATACTCTGAGATTATGAAGTCATTATTTATAACATAGTATAAAAATAATCTTTACTTCCGTTTTGACAGTTACTAACACTAAAACTATGAACATGAAAGTAGAAAAGGCATGTTGATAAATATAACTTTATGTACACAAAATCACAAGTAAAAATAGTCCAATTGATCTTCGGCATAGTTGTACAACAGATATACAAATACTAATAAAGGAAAACTTAGTAACAGCGGCAAACATTGGAAGAAATGTTAATATTAACGGTGATAATTTCCGTTACCTTATAAGGAAACATTTAATGATCGAATGTTCAAGTCTATATACGGTCTATATACGGTTGAAATTTTTAAAAGCTTTCTCTGAAAATTTTTTTATATGAAAATAGGTTTTACAAGTCCATTTGATGCTATCACTCATTCCAGTATTAACTAGGACTTTCTTCATATAATTTTATTTGAAACACTGGTGTATGTTAGCATCTTGATTTTGTAATTATTTTCTCTTCAAGTTTCGTATTCTGTCCATATTAGTTGTTGATGCATTTGAAAATTCTCAAGTGATGTGGGTTCTGTTATCTGGTACAGTTTTTGTTTGTGATTCTCTAGTGCCAGTCCATAACGTTAAAAAAATGGTTTTCACTAAGACACAAAGACAAATATGCATTCCCCGTTTTCGATATGAAGATGCCACAAAGGACAATAGCATCAAAGACTAAAGCGTTGGTATTTGAATTTGATAGCAGAGTAACATTTGCTCCAATCCGTTAGAATCAGTGGAAACAAGGCAGAAAATAAATGAGTACTACCATCAATGAACAATATGAAATATGCCTACATAGCCTGCGGAACGAGATCAAGCTTTCCCCGTAGATTATATAGACACTTCTGTTGGGAATTCCTTGAACGCTAGTCGGATCGAGAGACATCAGAAGAAGGTTGGAGATCAAGCAAGTCTAATATTTGCGATATGACAAAGATGAGGGCTATTAGTCCTAATTTAAAAAATATAAATAATAAACTCCCATTATTATTGTAACAGGTTTCACGCTCGTCACCACAAAGTGTTCTGAGCAGCGCCCCAAATACACACACACACATGGTGCGATGGGTAAATTATCGCAATTTTATATATCTAATTTGACGCATGCGCGTTGATTATTTTTGATTTTGTCAACCACACTGTATAGTAGGGTCAGTTGTACATTGTCAGTGAGAAAAAGGGCACTATGAAGCAGTCCACTCCGTCAGAAATTTGGAAACGGCATGAATATCTCATAGTGTTTGGGTGTTAATATGACACAGTCCAGAGGATGATTCTAACTACTAGTAACACCAAAGAGGAACTGAAGGTAAGGATTATGGCAGCATTCACCAACTTCAACAAAAAGACGGTATAGAAGATTTGATGGATATTCCAAGGTCGTCTAGTAGCCGAGGTTGAAGTCATTGGCAATTTTATTGAGAAAATTTACTCTTTACCATTTCAAGATATTTTTGTGCAATGTTCGTAAATATATCTTTTAAAATGAGATGTTTGTGTTATTTTAGACAATTGAGTTCTAATATGTAAATATATGTAACTACTTTATAAATGTTATTTTCATATTTGGCCCAGTCTTCATCCTTTTTGGCGAAGATCATTTCTTCGCGTTGTTTATAATTTTGTAATTTGTGCGCATGAGACTCGGAATTTATTTTTCCGCCTAAAATCAGGCTAAACTGACCACAAAGACTTCTGGCAAAATTTCAGACGAAAGGCGCCTTAGGTTTTATTTATTTTATTCGATTTTAATCGTTAAATATTAAATTATGATCCGTATCTTAAAACTTGTTTTTCATTATGGTGATATATATATATATATATATATATATATATATATATATATATATATATATATATATATGTGTATGTGTGTGTGTGTGTGCGTATATATATGTGTGTGTGTATGCGTGTGCGTGTATATATATATATATATATATATATGTGTGTGTGTGTGTGTGTATATATATATATATATATATATATATATATATATATATATATATATATATATATATATATATATATATATATATATAAGCAATAATATCCCGAATCAGCTCATATGGGAAATAACCTCTTTCGGTAGACGAAGATATTGGTCGTCTATTTTGTCAAGCCTGGTGTCGATTCTTTTAATATTTTATATTACTAGGACCCACTAGGATTATTTGCTAAGAAATTTGTTTCCGTTACTATATATATATATATATATATATATATATATATATATATATATATATATATATATATATATATGTATGTATGTATATATATATATATATATGTATATATATATATATATATATGACACCGACTGATTGGCGTTTGTTTACATTCGTAAAAACAATATGCCAGATTTAACTGTTTCTCTCTATCGAGTGAAGGTATCTCAGGGTAGAAACTCTGACAGCAAACCGTTTCAGTTTCGATCCGGGCTTGAGGCATTCGGATGTCTAGTCGCACTGAGGAGATATGATACAACGGATCAGTACTGTCTGCGAATGACATATATATATATATGCGTATATATATATATATATATATATATATATATATATATATATATATATATATATATATATATATATATATATAGAGAGAGAGAGAGAGAGAGAGAGAGAGAGAGAGAGAGAGATTTGGTAAATGTGAATTGAAAAAAATTTGATAGCTTTTTTTGTTCATTTCACTTCACTATGTCTTGTAAATTTATCCTATTTCCGACTATTTTTTTCTATTTTAAAATTTCGCTTAATATTTGCCTCGTATATATTTAAGTTTTGCCATTCGCTTGTGGCTTACTTTTTTGTGACTGGGAAAGATTCACATTTTTTTGATAGAAACTAAAAAAAAAGAAAGGAAGTTAGATCTCTAAGTAAAATACCCTTCAACCGGTCCCTTACCATCACCACCCATCACAAGTGAGTGTCGTAAGCTTTCTGTTTGGCAATCAAAAATATTCATTTCAGTCTCGCCGTAATTTTACCAAAGCATCATTGATATTAAGTCTGACTTTTCTGTTTGTAAAAATGTCAGATTGAAATATTAGAAAAAAGCAATTGAAGAACATCTTGTAATTAACTTACATCGCCTTGTGCCATCTTGTTATTTGTATATTTTAAAAACATTTCTTGCTTTCTTTTGCTGGTGTTTTCAATTCTCCTTTCTTCTTTCTCCTTTTTCCTCTATTGCTAATAATTATAAAACTTTTCACTTCAGCTCCTCACCGACTTGTTTAAATTAGAATGCGCTTAGCGTTGACCAGAATTAAGTCATAGCTTAATATGAATTCTTTCGCTTTTTAGTTGATATTTAGGTTCACATATCCTCCGCTCATCACTCCTTCCATGTCTATTGAACATGAGTAGAAGTTCATCATTTGTTCCCTGTTCAGTATATGGTTTACTGGTTCTCTCTTTCGTTTTTTTACCATGACCACATTGATTTAACTGTCTTACCATATTGGTGACCAGACTAACCAGTGTCTGTGACTTCTCATTGTGATGGTACCGTATTTACAGTTTGCAGGCAACTGCTTCCGGCTGGTTGTTAGGAGCCCGAAATATTTGGTAGCGCTTAGAGAGGTAGTTAGGATCAACAGTCACATAATATCGAGATATTTGTTGTGCCATACCGCGTATGGGTAAGTGTCCCTGCACTTCATTCTTGTGGGCAAACATGAGGCAACATTATGTTTTGTTCTCAGCTACCCTCTGCCTACTTTGTTTTGCTATGGACGACAGATAGTTATGCGTATGATGGTATTTTCTCTCCCACCTCAAAACCGTTCTCATCGAAAACATTAAAGAAAAAAATATAACTAAACCAGTAAAAAAAAAACACCTACATCCGATCAACTTTTCTTTCTTCAATATTCGTGGTATCCGTTGCAGCTTCTGCAGTGTAGATTCGAACCGTCGACAGATATCTTTGCCCTTTGCGAAACCAATTTAAATTTGTTATCTATGAATTCTTGGTTCTAGGTTATTTTCGCCTTTGCCGAAAAGATTCAAGCAATCACGTGCATGACGTTGGTGTTTACATCCGGAATAATCTTTCGATGGCCATGGAATTGTCTCTCGAAACCCTGATCGCTTTTTTATGTGCTTCCATCTTTCATTACTAAACTCTGTTAGCCATCTCTTCTTCCTTTATCGGCTGCTCTTTCCAGGACTGCACTATATCAGACATAACAACTGACATTATAGAAATGGCTCTTTCACTCCCTCTATCTGCGAACATCTTTGTCTTCGTTGTTTTTAATGCTCACAGTGACACGTGGCTTAAATATTCTAAAGGTACTGATGTTGCCTGTATTCAGACATTAAATTATTCCATTGCCCAATCGGTCAGTTATGTGCCATGCGCGATACACGCTTAGGCGATCATGTATCTTTCGATACATGACTGACGAGGCAGATTTTTCCCGCAGTATGTTGCCATTTCTTTCTGCGGTAGACCAGTTGCCAGCAAAGTCTGCCTTACTAAAATCGTGAACTACCTTACTCGGTCCCCAAGCAAAACCGAGCCATGGACTAAGGAACTTGATTTATTTTTACCTCCACTCCCCACTCTTGTAGAGCTTCGTAACGCTACCCACTTGGGGACTGGGAGCGCTCTGTGGCATTTACTGGCATTTCGTTCCAATCTATTGAACAAGAACCCACTATTCATAAGATATCTTTCTGTTACCAACACGCTGATTGGGGCTCACTCCGTGATTTTTTTAGCGACGCCACCGGGGTTTCTTCTTGGGTTAAAGACGACATAGACGCTTTCTTCCTTTCTCGGAAATACCAAACATGACCGTTATAGCAGACAGAAACCACTATTTTAGGTTATAGCAGCCTATTTATATAATAAATATAAACGAGTCCTCGAAAGATCTAAGACCCTGTATCATAGCTCCTCAGTGCGACTAGACATCCGAATGCCCCGTGCCAAGTGAATTAGGCACCGCATAGTAAATAAAACATTGGCTCTCATGATTACTGACGGCTCTGTAATAGGGTATTAAATAATTTCAAGGTCTCTCTTCCTCCCCTCTTCAATCAATTTGAGGTGTTAACATCCTCTGCTGATAAAGCCGAATGTTTTGTGCGTAAATTCCCCTTAATATCCACCCTTGACTCATCTGGAGTATCCCTGCTAAACATCCCACTTAGAACTGTATCTATGTTGAGTGATATGAAAATAAACCCTTACATGTTTTCAGCTATCATCTCTAACCTAGATCCCCAAAAAGCATGTGCATCCGATGGTATCACTGTAATTATCATTAAGATGTGTGCTCCCGAATAAACTCCTATTCTCTCTAAACTGTATAAAAAAATGCTTCACTGTCTCCCGCTTTCCTGATTGCTAGAAGTCATCACCTCTTGTTCCAATCTTTAAGAACTATAGAGACCCGTCCGAATCTTCCAACTAGCATTCTATTAGCTTTCTACCTATTTTGGGAACTTCCTATATGGCTTAATCAATACCGAATTTATTCATCATCTCTCATCAAACGGGCTTTTTTTTCAGAGAAGCAATATGGCTTTCGATACTCCAGGTTAACTGCCGATGTACTGAAGATAATTGTGGAAAGAATCTATCATATTCTAAATAAAAACGGTGAAGCCCGGGCAGTAGAATATCACATCTCGTAAGCCTTTGAATGTGTTTGGCTTACAGTTCGTCACCACAAGCCCCAAAGTTAAGGCGTCGTCGGAAACATATGTGAACTAATCCAGTATTTCCTACTAAATCATTATATGAAAGTTATACTTTCTAGATACTTTTGTACCTACGTGGGTGTTCCCTAGATCACCATGCTTGGTTCTGTTTTGATTTTTACTTTCATTAATGAACCTCCTAATGGCATCATCTCTTAACTTGGTAGCTACGCTGATGACACAACCATTTACTCCTACCTCGATAGTAAGGCTGATCAATCCGACAAGCTCGAAATGATGTCCAAAATGACCTTAAGTTGCTTGTTAACTGGGATATCCAAAAACAATTTATCTCCATTAATCATCTGAGAGAACTCTCTTCACCTTCCGTCAGTATTGTTGATGCTAACCTCCAGGAAAAGTATACACGTTGCGCCTTCTCGAGCTAACATTCTCAACTGACATGAAACTGAAAGATTATTCTAAATGCATTGATAGGTCAGCTGCTAAGAAATAAGGCGATTTTTATCTCCAAATTATTACAAGTTATTATTAAGTCCGCCATTCGTCCATGCTTATACTATTGCTGCTACATATGGTCCAGTGCCCTTGCTATTTATCTTGAGCTCTTTAATAAAATCCAAAGAAGAATCAGCAATATTATTGGTCCTAATCTGGCGACTCAGCTTCATTCACTTTCCCATCGGTATAAAGTTGCCTCTCTGTGTCATTCTACAAATAGTTTCATGGTAATTGTTCGGATAACCTTTTCAATTTACTGTTGACCTGGCAAGATGTACCGTAAGTTCTATGCTAACTTTCTTTTTTCTCGCACTTCTCGCATGTGGAATTCCCTTCCAGCTCCATACTTTACAACCAACTTTATTCGGCAAAAATTTAAATGCAATGTCAATCGCTGTATACTCTGCTCTTGGTTGCACCTTTCTTTTCCCTCACATTATTAATCTTTCTGTTTCTAATTCTTACACACATTAATCTCTTGTGTTTTAGTGGCTTTATTGCCTTGCATGGGACGATACTGATTAATATATATATATATATATATATATATATATATATATATATATATATATATATATATATATTGCTCAATATCAGGGATAGAGAGTGAGTAAATGTGTGTATATGTGTCTGTGTGTGTGCGTGCGTGCGTACATGTGTATGTGCGTGCGTGCATGCGTGTGTGTGTGTAGTGTTAACCCATTATTTATTAATATTTGAGCGCTGCACGAATAGATTTTGAGAAGGTAGCGACTAAGTCCTGGTCTGGTTTTATAAAGATTATATACGCAATGTAAGCGCCTATTTCATAAGCATGAGTGCATAGTTTCCACGCTGAAATCGGAAGAAAAGCATGGGTCCTCAAAAAACTCATTCCAACAATTGAAACAATCCGAAAAATATTCATTTTTTCTTATGCAACTACCTGTCTCGGTATCGTGATTATCTCATTATTTTCCTATCTATCTATCTATCTATCTATCTATCTATCTATCTATCTATCTATCTATCTATCTATCTATCTATCTGATTCTCTTTGTTATCTCATTCGTTTTTCTATCTCTCGTTCTGTCTATCTTTCTATTCTCATCTATCTATCTATCTATTCATGTCTGTTTGGTTTATTAGCCAAGTACAAATATTTAAATATTCATAAAAATTCATCCAATATGTCCTCCTTCGGACCGTTCTTTCTATTCTTTCTATTCTCATCTATCTATTTCATGGAAATTATATCTACCTATCTCACTATCTATCTCACTATCTATCTATCTATCTATCTATCTATCTATCTATCTATCTATCTATCTATTCATGTCTGTGTCTAATTTCATGGAAATTATATCTATCTATCTATCTATCTATCTATCTATCTGTTCTCATCTCTTTATTTATCTATTTGATCATGTCTATGTTTATTTCATGGTAATCATATCTATCTATCTATCTATCTATCTATCTATCTATCTATCTATCTATCTAATTCTCTTTATCTTATTCGTTTTTCTATCTCGGTTCTATCTTTCTATCCTTATCTCTCTATTTATCTATCTAATCTATGTCTATTTCATATTAATCGCATCTATCTATCTATCTATCTATCTATCTATCTATCTATCTATCTATCTGGCTCGCTAGCTTGTTAATTCTCTTTTGTTCTCTCTCACTCTCTGACTCTCTCTTTGAAATTCGTATGTCACTTATTCTAGTTATTCAGGTCTGTTCAACTGTTCGTACCTTGCGTTAAGTTAAACCTTGCGTATATATGTCTCTAATTTTATCTATTTTCCAATATGGATTCGCGGATGTACATATTATATGAAAGCATGTCAAGGGACCTGCCAAGCTGAAACTTGGAAATCACAGAAAATAATTGGATAGAGTGTCAGTTACGCCAACGGCAAATGCAAAAGGAAATTGTTTTCCTCTGATTTTTTTTCCCTCTTACCATGGCAAGAAAAAAAAATAACAAAAAATACCCTCATGTTAACTGGTGCTCAAAGAAACATTCTGAAAGGCTTTCGTTTTTCACAACTTACATTTGGGGCAGATGTTTTTCGGTTGAAGGATTTCCTGAAAGCTTGTAAATTTCGGTAAATAAAACAATATAGATTGTTTCCTGAAATGTTGAGTTTTTCATCCAACAAGGTTCGTTTAATTTGTGGACGCATATAAACGGTCCAAAGGAGGACATATTGGATGAATTTTTATGAATATTTAAAGATTTGTACTTGGCTAATAAAGCAAAACATAACTTAAGAAAAGAGTTACTATTAAAATAATCTTTATAATTTTTTCTGAATTTACTTTAAACAAATGTCACGTCTTTGATAGAGACAACTTCAGCCAGATCATGGAAATAAATGATCTGAGGAAAAACCAGACACTGCGAAGGAGAATAAGAAAATTACGTTGCTTTAGGATTGCGAATGTCAGACAGATCTATCTGTTCAGGCCAAAAGATCAGTCAGCTAAACGTAAAGGAAACTGCATTAATTAATGGATATAAACATTCAATTGGATCAGTTATTGACCTTTGTAAAGATACTGGCAGAATTAGAGATCGGACAACGAAGACTATCGGAGTCTGCGAGAATAGAAAAGATCACCTGGTGTCTGGTGTAAAACACAAATCAAACGATTGTGTTACTCTTCATTATTGGAGCAAATATAGTTTGAGTTCTTCTTCGTCTTTTTCTTCCTCTTCCTCGTCTTTTTCTTCCTCTTCCTCGTCTCCTTCTTCCTCTTCTTCTTCTTCTTCATCTTATTGTAGGTGCCGTGTTCCTTTAGGAAGTTTTAGAGACATAGCTCTTCACAATTTCCTGTGGTTTGTAGCTCTTTATACATACTGGTTTTGGTATATCTCCTAAACCGTGTTCTGACATCTATATAATAGTGCTGGATAGATGGGTTATGCTTTGCTTTCTCCTGAAATTATCATTCACCATTCTCTATTCCATATACAAAAAAACCCCATATTCATGTATGTATGTATGTATGTATGTATTTCACGCCATGAAATAAACGTTTCTTTATGTACAAATGTCCTAATAGAAATACATACATACATACATACATACATAC
>OZ010573.1:108769567-108772067 GCA_963932145.1 Acanthosepion lycidas
GCTACGCCGAAGGGCGGAGTCTCTTTCGGGGAGTTAGACTGACCCTGAACCTGTTTATACGGGTTCAAAGAGCATATTTTTGCCTGAGCCCACGGGCTCGGAAACCCCACGTTAAACCGGCCTTGTGCCGCATGATGCCCTCGTGGGGGGTGACTAAATACCGTTCAGTCTGAAGTCGGCTGACCGGCTGACCGGCTGACCGGCTGATCGGTTGAACACTCTGCCTACGGGCGGGGAGGAACCCGAAGGAGGCTACGCCGAAGGGCGGAGTCTCTTCCATGGTGGTAGACCGACCCTGAACCCGTTTATACGGGTTCAAAGGGCATATTTTTGCCTGAGCCTACGGGCTCGGAAACCACACTTTAAACCGGCCTTGTGTCACATGACGCCCTTGTGGTGGGGGGATAAATGCCGTTCAGCCTGAAGTCGGGCGACCGGCTGATCGGCTGATCGGTTGAACTCTGTCTTCGGGCGGGGAGGAACCCGAACGAGGCTACGAAGATCCCACGTTAAACCGGTCTTGTGCCACATGATGCCCTAGTGGGGGTGACTAAATACAGTTCAGTCTGAAGTCTGGAGTGAGGTCAGTCAGGAGTCTTTCAGTCAGAGCGAGCGAGTCAGTCAGTCGACTCAGAGGCAGTCCGAAACAGAGTCACGTTCAGACAATTACTACAAGACATTGGAATAGGGATACTGGTCGAGACTACATTGTTCTCCCTACTAAACCTGATTGCTCGTACTAACACTGTATATATTCCTGTTTGTAATATATCTGTGTTATTCCATATCCGTATCTTTATTGGTTCTACCTTGGACCATCACCGTGGACCCGGACCATATCACTTTGGTATTGAAGTATCGCTGTATGGCTTCTTACTGAGTCTACGTGCTCGCTCACTGTGACTCCTACAACGCTGTTGCCTCACCCTCACTCTTCCTAATAATGCATGATAATTCACAGTATATATATATATATATATATATATATATATATATATATATATATATATATATATATACTGTGAATTACCATGCATTATTATATAATATATATATATATATATATATATATATATATATATATATATATATATATATATATATATATATTGAGGAATCGGAGAACCGCGCTCGAATTACATTCACTTACGTGCTAATAACCTTGGGAAAGGTATTAATCCTATTCTTTTTCCTACAGCTATGGATAAATAGCAGGACAGGCTGGGTTCTATAGTTTGGATGTCAACTGGTCTAGGAGAAGGACAACTCTGAATTCAAAACCTGCGGATGTTTGCATGTAGACCTTGTGGCATGTCGTGCACTAGGTCTCTGTATTCGGACCTTCAAAATGTCTGATTTTTTCTCCACTATAATCAAATATGTACTGGTGTCTGGCTGTCGGTTCCTACGGACTGAGCTGCTTGACCCTCATATGTTGAATATGACGGGAGAGTCCACCATATATATATATATATATATATATATATATATCATCACGCCATCCTGCTGTTTCAGTAATCTTTTCTTTACCATTTTTTAAATTCCTCTTGAACTGTTCGTAGTTATTTAAAAGTTCATAAAGATCTTCCATACATTTTATTCATTTAGACCAGCTATTATTCATTTAGAAACATTGTCTGTTTCATTTGATACATCTAATGTTTTTAAATTAACCTTTTTTCTTTCGTTCTTTAAAACTTGATATTATTGGCCATCAATTCGTTTCCATTTTTTATTTTTTTCTTAATTTTAACAGATACACAAATAAATTATCTGGTATATATAGATTGAGAAAGGCTCTCAACGTCAATCCCTTCTTCAGAAAATTTCTGACAAATAGTTGTTGGTTGATACCCTTGAAGATGTTAGTAATTTAATTTCAGTTTTGGATTTGCTAATCTTCTTCCTATTTCGTGTGGATTATTTTTCAAAACTTTCGGAATCTTCATATTCACTCTATAATAGAGTTTCTGATTTAGTCTTTGATTCGAAAGTTGAAGATTTTGTTGTTACTGTTTTTGAAGTTAACTCCAAGGTCACTTGTCTTCTTTTGTATGTTTGAACATTTTTGAAACTCCAAGTCTATCAACTTTTATATCCAATGTCTTTTGCTTTCGACCTGAAGATGTTTAAACCGTGTGTCATCACTACACAACAGTTCAATATTTTCTTTTCTGATGTCAAAAATTATATTCAATGTATCATACTTTCCTCGTTTCATACATGTATAGTAGGTGTTCAACGCTTCGTCCAGTTTTCCTTGTATGATTTGAGTTGATAAATTTGTGAAATTCAAATTCTTTTGCCATAAATATTTTACTTCTTTAGTGAGTTACTTTATACGTTTTTTCATTCCTTTGTTGAATGTACCAATGAACAGATAGCGACCAACATTTTAGATTTTGAGTGATATCTTGATGTTGATTTCAAGTGATTCTTCTTCTAGGGTAACGGTTATTCTTCTGTCAAGTGATTCTTGAAATCTCATGGAATTATTCGT
>OZ010573.1:108774567-108799567 GCA_963932145.1 Acanthosepion lycidas
TCCGCAGTTCAGGCGGAAACAACAAGAAGAATATACAAGGTGCCATATAGTTCTAGAAGTCTCCATGAAGTTCTAGAAATTTATAGAAAATTCTAGAAGTATCTAGAAAGTCATAGTATTATTATACGTATATACAATGTCAGACATTTTGGATTGGAGTTGAAACCTGCAAAAAGTAAGCTGAAAAAATATTCATCGAATTGTGATAAAGGCAATCAAAATAAAAATACTCATTAGCCTAAAATATGGGTAGGATAGATAATGTAAATACACGCATAAATACTTCCACATACGTAACTATATTTCTCAAGTGTTATAAATACAGTGCTCAATGTTATGAAACAAAGATCCAACGTCAATAACATAACTCGGAGTTTCATGCAGTTACCGCTATTTTCTGGTGTCTGAAGATAGAAATAACTGCATGAAACTCCAAATAGTGTTACTGGAAGTTTAAAATGCCTTCGTTATATGTGGTCTACTGAATAACTCAATTTAACACAGTCTTATTTTTTAAGAGAAAAGTGGGATATGACCAGCCTTTTAAAGATGGCATTACATCAGAACATTCTTACCAAGTGTAACGTAAGAAGAGATCTACTGATTTGCCCAGTTGCTACATAAACAACACGTATTTTGAAGTAGTATCCGTTGGTTACTTTTTAAAAAAGTTAACCTTTGAATGACGCTTTCAACAGAGTTCGATGGGTAAATTGTCGCATACTTTATATTTTTAATTTCGCTCATGAGCTTTGTTTGTTTTCGATTTTGTCGGCTGCACAGTATAGTATGGTCAGTTGGGCACGATCTGTGAGAAAAAAGAGCATCAAGACGCAATTCACGCTCCCGGTAATTACTGCTTGTTATTCGCACCGTAAGCTCCAATTCGAACGTTTAGAGTGTTTGGGCGTCAATCTGATGACAGTGCAAAGTATTCGAAAAAAAGTTGGATGAGTCTAATAGAGATTACTTAGGTACGACAGCTCTGAAAACTCACTCTGATCGTTGTGATAAGAAAATAACCCCTGAATTTGTTGATGAGTGCCTCAGACTCAAGACAAAGGCCTACATCAAGTGGTTTCACGAGGTAGTTTTTTCCTGAGTCAAGAGGTTGGCTAATGGACAAAATTATATCTGGCAACGGGCCTCTCTATCATGCCATACAAGCATGAGATGCCAAATAATGGCTTTCAGACAATTTCAGGAGACCATATCAACCCTTACATCTGGACACCTAATTCCCCCAGACTGAATAGTGAGTTTGATCCTCACTGGGTGACCTATACTTTCGGGCTTGTGCCACATCTAAGCCGGGCTTAGAGAATCACTATAAGCTGATTTTACAGATATCCAATTTTGCATTTGACTTTTGCGCAAAATGAAAAAAATTAGTTTTTTCGTTTTTTAACATTCAAGGTTGTAAATTTTTCCAGCCACTTTTGACTCAAAACCGGGACTGAAACTTGTCCATCAAAAAAAAAAAATCATCAAAATCGGATGAAAACTGTAGAAAAATCACACGCATACACACAGAGTTTGAGAATTATAGATATAGAGATTTAATCTGTAGTATTTCAAGACATTTTATCTAATGTTGGCAAATATATCTGTTACATTGAGATGACAGTGTTATTTTCATGTTTGCATAATACAGACGACAATTTATCCATAGCATCCGATATAATGCATGTTTTTAAGAATCAAATAAGAGACAACAAAGACAAAGTAATCAATGATGTTAAGATAAAAAATGATTTTCATATCATCAGATGTTATTGTTTTTATATATAATATAGAGGTTTGTTTGTCGCGATTATGAAGCAGGTGTTAATGTATGTTTGCAAAACATAAAAAGATCTCCTTCAGATTTACAGTGACAAACCCCGTGTCGAAATATATTGTTGAAGTAAAATGTATTTAAATTGAAAAAAAGTTTCTCGAGGTAAAAAAGAATAAGAGGATATAATTGTTTGGATGCATTAATCGCTTCCAAAGGAGATGTTTAAAGACAAGGTATTTAACTTTGATGGTATCTAGCGTCACGAGGTGATCGCTATATGGGTAATATGTCAGTTTGAAGTATAACATGCCACCTGTTGATTCTCCGTAATAACAGGTGTTTCTTTATTATCAACGAGAACATTCGATAGCCCGTGGGTATGTGATGGGCTTCGGGCGTCGTGTGATGTAACGATCAGCAAGCTGAAATCGTAAATAATTTGTAGTGTGTTTGATCCTTGCTGGGTTCTTCATTTTTGTAATTCTGCGCCAAAAGTAAACTACCCGAAATAAATCACAACCGAGAAACGCTTGCAAAATCATTATTTGATAAGGACAAATGGTCGTGTTGTTTTTTTAAGTGAATATCAAAGATAATATTTACTTATTTATTCGTTGATTTATTCAACAATACATAGGACATTTTGATCTCTGTTTCTCAGATGGAGAATTGGAATCATTTACATTATTTACGTTCTTCGAAATGTGGCCCTTATCTTTTTGTCGTGTTCATGACGTTTCGACCATATTCAGGTAATTGGAATTTCGAACTGAAAACTTTATTTCAACCATCGGGGTAGAGCTTTGTGGTCCCAGTGCCATGCCTCATCCGGGTGTCTCAATGTTTTTGTTCACCACTGCCGTAGCGAGATATTCAGCGCTTTGGGTCAAGTCATTGGATCCACCCAATGTTTTTATTCAATGGGCTACGTGTCCTTAAGGACATGAATATGGCAATACTGATGAGGACAACAGTCCGAACAATGTAAATAATGTAAATATAGACAATTCTGTTCCATTTCCATTCGCCATATTTGAGACATTTTCATGAGTTTATCCTCCCAGAATATGGTATTTTTTCTGGGATATGAAGTTGTCTAAATCTTTTCTAAAAGACTTCTAGAGAACTAAAGTTCTTCCCATTAACAGAATTACGAGGGTGTAAAAAAGTCATTGTTAATCCGAGTGTGCAAGATAATTTGAATACGGTCTGTGAAGTAGCCGAACCATAGCAAACTTCCGGGGTTTTTAAAGCGACTCGAATCTGAAATTGTTCTAATGAAAAATAAAATTATTCTGTTTGGTCACTTCCTGACGTTTTATTCGATTTCTGCTTTGAATCGGTTCTTATAGAAAAAAAAAGTAACCGTCTGAATTCAACCCAATTCCATTCGAGTCCTACAGGATACACCACATCTCTTTCTTTGGTTGCAATCCGGTGTTTGGAACTTACCTTTGACTCATTTCTTTATCCTCGGGAAATTATTCGAACACCATTGTTTTTAACCAAACGATTTTTGATCGTTTTCACAATTAAGTTCCTTTAAAAATATGTGTCATTCAAGTATAGAATAAAATGGAAATGTTCAATAATTATTTCCTTAAATCTTGCGTAAGCAAAACATTGTAAGAATTGATATATATATATATATATATATATATATATATATATATATATATATATATATATATATAAGTGTTTTATAATGCCTCATAACGCTCATATGAGAAATGTAGTGTAACGTTTCTATTAGGTTGGTGCAAAAATAATTTCGTTTTCTCACATAAAGTTGTACGTCAAAAAACGACATTATTTTTGCACCAACCTAAGATGTCACCTGTCGTGAGATAGGGATCATTTTAATCAGCGTCAGCACCTGCAGGCCTATAAGAACGCTCTTGGTCTTCTACAACAAATTCCCACTTCTTAACCTAGTGAACCACTTTATAACAGTATTCTAAGCTATGGTACCCTCTCCATAAACGGCACATACATTTACTATTTCCAACAAGTTATTTCCGGATTTAAAAGGAGTTAAAATCTTAAAAACATGCGTATAAAATTTTTCTTTCTTTCACATTTAACGTAGAAATTATCAAAATTCGCAAACCACAGAATCGAAATAGAAAAATTCTTTGAAGCTTTCAGAATATGAAAAGATGATTCAGAATTATTGATGTACTAAAATTCCATAAAATCAGAACCTAAAAAATAAAGGAAATTGTTTCAATGATTTGGAGAGAATTTGAAAATACATGCGTACACACATGCGTCCGTACACTTTAAGGATATTTCTGCCTGTTTGATTTTTTTCATTAATTTATGTGGATTCCCGATATATCGATTTTAGCCGGGAGATCATTAACATAGGGGTCTGCTCATAAGGTTCCCTCCTCTCTCTCTGCCCACTCTTACCTCCATAATGTAATACCCCACATTACTTCCTGTAACTGTGCCTTTTTCTGTCATCCCTTCCATCCTGTCCCCTCTGGCGTTCTCTATCACTTTCCTTCCCCAACTAACTAGTCCCCTTCTACAAATTGAGACAATAACCTGTATGAAAAATTCTGCGAATTTAAAATTTTAAATGTTGTAGGTGAAAATGGTCATTAACTAATGGTATCTTAATTCCAACTGCATGAAAATAATATATATATATATATATATATATAGGAAAAAGCAAAATTGATATGGCATTATCTAGACGAATATCGCGTATGATTAATAGCTGTTATTTTTCGGCTAATGTTCGGATAATACTTCTTACCTGTCCTGTTTTTTCTTCCATTCGTAAGGACGTCCCCCACATCATGTTAATTCAGTTATTTATTAAAATAAGTGTAGTTGTGACCTCGACTACATAGGGAGGACGTCCCAACGTTTGAATTTGAGAATAAAACAACACTTACGCCCTAGAATTTTGAATCCGTCTGCCGGAAGAGCCAACTAACCAATACGTCTGGCTCTGCTATGGCTGAACATGTAATAAATAGCAGGAAGTGTGTGTTTGATTTTAATGCGGACAGTTTTTTTAATTTTATCTAGGTACCACTCCACATTTCACCTCAAAGTTCTAGAGTCCTTGTATATCAGATTCAGCGGGCCTTCCATTTTTAATCAGAGGGAATGCCTACTGGGTCTGAATGTTATTGAACTTGGACTCCAGTTTTCTTGAAATTCATTTTTTTTTCTTCTATTCGTTATATTAATTTAATTTACACGCTTAGATATATTTTATATCCCAGTAAATAAACTTGATAAGGCTGAGACAAAACCCGTTGTTCTTTTTTAGCTTTTTAAAAATACCATATAAATTTTGCTTTTTTTTAGATATCGTTAAATATTGTACCATAAGAAACTTATATATATATATATATATATATATATATATATATATATATATATATATATATATGTTTCCATAGATATCGTTAAATGTTTCCTAGATATTGTTAAATTTTTTAACATAAAAATCATACACACACACACATATGTGTGTGTGTATATATATATATATATATATATATATATATATATATATATATATATATGTGTGTGTGTGTGTGTTTCCTTAAAGATTATACATTTTTCAGTTGTTTGTGGCATTAAATCACGTGTTTAAACGCGATATTTTTCGCAAACTAATATTTGGTATCTCTACACTTGCATGATTAAATATTCATACAAGATATTAGATGACATAGCGATAGGGAAAAATATGAATGAAAGCACAGAGAAAGATATATAGTATAGATTTAAGCAAAATCGAGAGTGTCTGTAAAAGAGAGAGTCAGAGAGAGAGAGAGAGAGAGAGAGAGGTGGGGAGAAGAATGGCCAACAGTGTGTTTATTTGGACGTGAGAAAGAATGACGTGGTGGAATAGAAATAGAAGTTAATAGGGATGAAACGAAAGAGAGAATATATCCAGTTTGCAATTATTATATCTCTTATACACTAACACTTTAATACAAGGAATGGAGGGACTAGGATGGGTGAAAGAAAGGCATGACAAATAACCATTAATCTCAAACAGATATTTTATACTGCTATGTAATACAAGATATTATATACAAATATGCATATACCTGTTTGGCCCACATAGGGCAACTATATTACATATGAACACTTATAAAGTGTGTCTCCTTTGTGGTCTACATAGCAACTTGGGTTCGTCGGCGCACTAACTGACACCGGCCGTCCATTAACCTGCAGGAATTCATCTTCCCCAAAACGCTACGCATCTCTACAGTGTAGTAAAGAGCGGTATCCTGTGGGAGACTGTGATGAAATGAAAATAAATTTTAAATGAGAGAATGGCAAAAGGAAATAAAATTGATCTCTGATACTAAGGAAATTTGCACAAAGATAGATAGATAGATATAGTTAGATACACAGATAGATAGATAGATAGATAGAGAGAGAGAGAGAGAGAAGCAGACAGTCAGAAAGAGCGACAGGGAATGTGAGTGATATCGCATGTGCGTGTGTGTGTGTGCGCTCGTGTGCGTTCTTCAGAAGTAAAAAAAAAATTTAAGCGTGGAAAAGGAAGATGGGTAACCATAAGAGATAGAGTTTTAGATAGAGCCAGAGTACATAAGAATAATGGTCTGAACAAGATATAACGAAAACCAAATCAGACCCTGCAAGAGAAACACAATGAAAGAGATAGAGAGAGGAAAGTGTGTTCGTGTGTGTGTGTGTGCAAAGGGTAGCCTTATTCAAATAAGAAACAGGAGAAAGAGAGTAAGAGAATGTGTTTGAGAGAGTGTAAATGTCATAAATATAGTGACTGATAGGGTGTGATGGAGTGAGACAAAAGAGGAAGAGAAATATCAAATGAAGGAGGAATAAGAAGAGAAAGGGCAAGAGAAAGAGAGATTCTTACAGCGGTAGAAGTTACTGGATCAGTATTCTAACTGACTGTTGGGCGCTTTCCTTTCCCGACTAAATCAATTATGAATGGCTACTAATCAATGATTCAGAGATCTTACATGATCTGTACTTGTCGCCCGAGGATCAGCTTAAACGCTGGACTGGTAAAGGAAATACTGATCGCTCACTTTGTATGTCAAGTTGAGTCCATTAAGCGGACATCATTAAAGGCTGAATGAAGTGGGTGGATTTGCTGAGGGGATGAACAGGCACCATTTCTCGGAACATTGTCTTGAAAGCCTTATGGTGGAATTCCAACAGGAAATGAATGATCATTCTTCCCTTGTAGTCTGACAGGTCTTAAATATTTTCTTGTTTCATTTCCTGACTTTTTATCTTACTTTTTGAAGGGAGCTTATTTTTTTTAATATTATTCTGATGAAATGTATTTAGTAATAACCTGTATCGTGCTTTCAAAGTCTGTATCTTTATGCATAAAATTAAAAAAAAAATACGTTTGTCTTCATATGGGAATTGCGAAAACGAGTAAAAAAAAAAAAGCAAAAAACTATATGACTTATATTCACTCAAAGGTGGAGGATTGAAAAGTTATCAACCAAACCAACATTATTATTTGTAGTATTTTAATTGCAAAAGAAAATATCATCTTTGGTAATCGCTTCGGATTTTGAGGAGTGGAATTGGTCTATCTCAATAATCCAGGTCCCGAAGAGACATGGCAGATAAAGGGTGAAAATACGTGAGTTGTGCTGAAATATCACCAACATCCATATATCTTATTTACGTAGCGGAATATGGCTGTTCACAAATTCCTATCTTTTGTTACTCAAAGCAATATTCATTCCCTTACTATCACTCCAAGTCTCGAGATCCATTTACTCTAAATCGTTAGGTCCGTTTCTCACTGTTTTACTTTACCCTTCATGAGTTCAATATGCCTTGTTCGTCTGAACTTGAAACCATTCTTTCCTCACTATGTGCCCCAGATATATCTCTGTCTGTTTCTGAATTTAATTCCTGTACCTTCTATTTTTCTGAGAGATTCTAAGCTGCTAATCTGCACCTTTATGTAGGGCCTCATCTCCGTTGCTTCAATTCACTACTTCGTCTGTGAGGAAACTCTCCAGTATTCGCTGTCATGTAGTATATTGATAGTATCCAATATATAAAAGTTTTTGTTTTTGTTTCCAACGAAATATTCCTGTTGTTTAGTTCTTTGTCTTGTTTTCGGAAGACATCATTTCATATTCAAATGAGCATCGAGATTTCTGTGTCATATTCAGGTCTGTGGAGTCGAAGTCCGAGTAGTGGAGTCGGAGTCGGAAGCAAATAAGGGTCCTTGGAGTCGGAGTCAGTAAAACTATACCGACTCCGACGTATTCGATAAATGCATAAAGTCCCTCTAATTTAACAATTTTACGGAATCCATTTATCACGTTAACAAAGAATTTTATGGTACAAAAAAAATAAATCAAATAAAAATCAAATAATAACACTCACCATATAGTTAGATTTATGTACTTGCTTAAGTTTGATGTCTTCAATGTGTAGTTCGTATTTTGTTCTGTGTCCATTGTAATAGATTTTTTTTTTATAATGATTCGTCTTTTTTCTTTAACGTTTCCTTTACTACTTTGTCTACATTTTAACTGCAACTTTATTTTGTGTGCACTGACAACACAGTGTCATTGGCATATCTTATGCTGTTAAGTTTGTGGCCACCAATCTAAAACACATTTTTATTTATCTTAGAATCGTCTCGCTGTATATGGCATTGTTAACATAATTTTATTATGGCGTATAGTTTAGAGAATAGGATTTGCGTTAAATATGGTCGAGGATCTGAAGTAATAATAAATACATAAGACAATTTGGAAACTCTTATTTTCAATGTTTTGTTGCTAAAGAAAATAAACAATTTTCTATGGCAAACTTGATTCGCATTCTCTAATATATTTGATAGTATATCTGGTCTAAATAAAATCCGTTTCTTATTTCTGACGACGCTATTTGAACAGGGAATTATCTAAATTACATTATATATTTATCATTATAGATTATGTTTATAAACGAGGAGTTGCTGAAATATCCTTATCCCGGCTCATATCCCAAATTTTAGCGTTGTGATCAAGCAACAGATTTATTCTGGTATGCTTTCATGATCGGACAGAAAAGTTTTTCAGTAAACCTATAATTTTATTATTACTATTTTTAAGGTAATCATTTTGCAGCGTGTGACCATATTTTAACTGCAGAAATCATAACATAATTTACTTATTAGAATGCACACCAACCTCCCAGCCTATATTTTAAAAACGACTTGAAAGAGACCATTTAACCAATAAAAGTGAGACCAAAATTAACACTAAAAAACAAACAAATGAAAGCTACAGGTAAAGTTCACTTTCTTTTGAGACAGTAATATATATATATAATATATATATATATATATATATATTAAGCGTCAAGAACCCCGCGGCATCCAGACCATATATGGCAGAAATACTCCATGCAATAATCCATATATATATATATATATATATATATATATATATATATATATATATATATATATATAGAGAGAGAGAGAGAGAGAGAGAGAGAGACAGAGAGACAGAGAGACAGACATAGATAGTGTCTATTAATGTCACTGTTTAAGAAAATAATAACTGGGATAGCATCTGAACCACGTGTACCCACTAAAATTAACTTTTATATTAATAAGAAATAATATCAGATAAAAATCAATTAAAAAATATATGCATATATATAATTACCGTAAAAGTTATCTTTCATGACTACACTGACTTAATTCGAAATATCTCTTTTTAAACAGGGACCTTATGGATAAATAGGCTATTTTTCAATGCAAGTCGGTGTTACCAAAATTATGTGAGGTTACTCATATCAGAGGAGCAGAAATTATCCTCGTGCTCACAGAGTTAAAAATCATTCGTCGCAGCAACAAAACCTATAGAGATATTAATAAAGGCATAGTAAATTGGACCATATATATATATATATATATATATATATATATATATATATATATATATATATGTGTGTGTGTGAGTGTGTGTGTGTGTGCATATATATTTGTGTGCATATATTTTAGTTTAAAATTGTTTTATAGTACATGTGATAAAAGGGAGAAGACATTCCGTATTATTACACGCCATATCACAGAGAGAAGTTGCACACTCGGTGCCTGTCCGAAGGTTTAAGGGAAGATATTGAATTTAACGTCTTTTGGCGGGATGTCAGTAATTCTGAGAGGAAGAGTTTTTGTTGCATGCTGGGAGAATTTTATCATTTTTATTTAATTTATTTTATACAAGATTTTCATATTACTGCTTTATTTTATTTCTAATTTTCATTATTATTTATTAATTTTTTTAATAATTTAGAATAATAATGATGTCTCTAAGACTTAAAATTACAATCGTAAATTTTATTAAAGGAATTATTCCACTCTTTAACTAGCATGCGATTAGATGTTCTGCTCATCTGCTCAGTAAAGTGAGATGACACACTGTCGAAAGAATCAATTAACCTTTTTTAACAAATGAAATTATTTCTATGGGAAATTTAGAAGCCTATAACAGTTAACTTCTTATTTTCATATTTGAAATATAAAAAAAAGTAATTTTATAAGCAGCTTATCGAGTTTTACAAATCCGACATGATTTTCTGTTACTAAATATGACGTTGTACTTAATAATGAAATCTGACATATAATATAATATATATGAAGTATATATTAAATAATATACATAGGAAATAATCAATGAATATATAGATGTTTACATGAAATAAATATTTTGAAATAATACCGGATGAAAATCCATTAATTCCTTTAAAAATTTCCCCTTCCACTTACTCAAACGTAAATCTATATTTTATTAGTTTATATGTGAGTATGTGTGCGTAGGCGCGTGTGAGTGTTTGCAAAATAAATCTTTATTATATATGCTAAATATGAATTACCTTACACACTTTAAAAATATCAAGCACTGGATATCGGTTGAAAGAAAATATTTGCAATGCTTAATAATTATTGCATAATGCATTCTTGTCTTTATAAGTCGCAGGATATATATATATATATATATATATATATATATATATATATATATATATATATATGTGTGTGTGTGTGTGTGTACGTGTGTGTGTTTGTGTGCGTGCGTGAGTGTGTGTGTGTGTGAAAGTGCAGAACGCTTTTCAGGAGAACTGAATACAGAGAATACGTGCATATTTTCCCGAAGCAGGAAGTAGGTTGCATTTGATATGCGAATTTTGAGAAAATTAGCATAACAGTAACTTATTTTAAATTAGTCACTCTTTATCTCTACCCCACAAAATCTACGTGCGTGCCTTTCTCTCTCTCGCATATATATATATATATATATATATATATATATATATATATATATATATATATATATATATACATGAAAATTTCTCAGAGTTAACTTGTAGAAAAAGAATATTTATAAATGTAAAAGACAATAGGAAAACTAATATTAGCCCACGCATTTCGCCCGATATCGACTTTTTTAAGGCGAAAAAAAAGGAAATGAATTTATTAAAACAAAGTAACTAACAAAGCAAAATGTCCTTCCAGTTCCTAAGGGCATACACACACACACACACACACACACACACATATATATATATATATATATATATATATATATATATATATATATATATGTATGTATATATATAATTTCTCTCTCTCTCTCTCTCTCTCTATATATATATATATATATATATATATATATATATAAAGAAATATAGTCTTAAGGTGTGCTATATTTATGGAATAAAGTGCTCAATATCAGAGATAGAGCGTGTGTAAATATAAAAGTGAACATAGAAGTCAACACTTAGAGGCGACAGTCTGTTTCATGCTATATCTATATGCTATAGCATGAAACAGACTGTCGCCTCTAAGTGTTGACTTCTATGTTCACTTTTATATTTATATATATATATATATATATATATATATATATATATATATATATATATATATATATATATAATCTCTTCTTGTTTACAATAACTACACAATAAAGGCTACACTGAAATTGACCAATTCCATTGATTTTAGAGCATCATCACTAAATAGCCTGTGAAGCGATATTCTTATATATTATCGTTAAAATGTATAACAAACTTAACGGTAGCTTAATTAATGGATAGCGGCTCGGATTGAGGAATTGGAGAATTTGTTATATTCACTTACAACTCCCCTTCGGAAATGTATGAAAGCATCTGTTCTCCCCTAACGCAGCGATGGGTAAACAGCACAACAGACTGGGTCCTATAGTTCTGTGTGAAAACCGGTTTATGAGGAGGACAACTCTGAATTCAAAATCTGAGAAAGTTCGTTTGGGAACCTCATGACACACTATTATTACCAGATCTATTTATTTGCCTCTTCCAAAATATTGTCCCTACACATGCTTCCACTACTAGGATCATATCATATATGTGAATAGTACTGGCTGCTCGGTCCAAAAACTGTGTTGCGGTAACGTCATACTTCGAAAACGACGGGAATATCAAATTATATATATATATATATATATATATATATATATGTGTGTGTGTGTGTGTGTGTGTGTGTGTGTGTGTGTGTGGAGAGAGAGAGTGCGGAAATAATAGACGTATATTTGTGCAGATAGAGATGAAGAAAGATGCTAAATTGGAATAATTATGTATATTTTATTCTAATTTTCCTCGTAATTTGCCTATGGCAAGCAACCAAATTTCTGCTTCGTGAACAATTTCACCTTTTAGAACTAGTTGACTAAAAATAATTGACATGCATTCAAATAGTGATAAGGCATTACATCGATATCGAATGCCAATATAACATTATATGATAAATGCGATCAACTAATTCATAAGGAAAATCGAGATAACGAAGAACCATAATTGTAAGGGTAATACCAGTCGTTTCCTTATAAAGAATCATTTGTCATTTATTGACGGAGTAGAAAGTTTTAGCGTAGTTTGAAATTTATAAAATCTTACTATTATAATATTTTTTCTGAAAAAAGTTTTTTTTTCCAGTCCAATAGCTGTTATCGTTCTTTCTATCATTTATGTGATTTTTCTTATTAATAATTTATTTGAAATACTGTAGGACGTCAACCTATTGGTTTTGTCCTTATTTTATCTTCGAGTTAAATGTGCTATCCTTTTAATTATTAATATTTCTTTACAGTTCTATCTTTGTGACTACATAGCGCCAGTTCACAATGTTCGAAACTTAATATTTTCCAAGATCCGCAGACATCAATCCATTTTTAAACATTAATCTGATAAAGCGGTTGTATAAAGCAATCTAGATATTTCTGATCGAAATTTATGATATACATGATATCTATATGAAAGTCTTGGTATAACGAGTTTAATTAAAAACATAAATCGAGTTTTCAGGTTAATTTTCGGTGTTGGAAAAAATAAACATAGCGCAGCCTATTATAAGTTCAATTTCCTTTTTGTTACAACTGGCCCCTACACCAATGTAGTTTTATTTTTTAGAATTTACCAATTCCACATCCGGAAATTATATGACTGATTCAGAATATATGCTATCACTGTTTCCACTCTAGTTGCAGGTCATCGTTTCTGTTTTGGAAATATTTATCTTTAGTAGAACTATTTGGAACTCTTTGTAGAGGATGTTGGTTCTTAGTTCAAGAGCATTCATTAAGTTTTGGCCTGTATTCTTTCCATCATAAAAAATAGCACGTCATAGCAAATAAAGGAGTACAGAATAACAGATATTGCAGATGGAAAGACGTGAGTGTATTTGCTCAGAAGACATTTCCTGAGTGAAATGCAATCCAGAAAGTGAGTGTACAACTTATTATATTGAAACAAATAGAAAATAAAGAACTAATATCACTATTTTGAGTTAAGTACTAAAATTAGATATGAGTTAATTTAAAAAAGAAATCTGTAAGGGAAGGGAAGGGCTAGCAAGCTTGTCTTGCAAAATCAATTATAACTGAGTAGTGAGCTTGATCCTTACTGGTTTCACCATACTTTCGACCTTGTGCTACATCTAAGCTAAGCTTAGAAAATCATTATGCACCTTGACATGGTGTAATGGTTAGCAATCTTGTCTGGCTAGATCAATTACGACTTAGAAATGAGTTCGACTTTTACTGTGTGCCCCATATTTTATGCCTTGTGCCACATCTAAGCTGTGTTTAGAAAATCACGATATAAATAGGTAGGAAGGATTATCCCTCGGGAAGTAAGCAAACTAGTTGAGTTCGAATAATAGGATTAATTTTATAACAAAAAAAAAAAAATCTGAATCTCTCCTTGAAAATTAAGAAATTATTTTTGATGCATTAAATAAAAATAGAAAACTAAGAGAGACAATATTCGACCTCTCCCATCCTACACACAGACAGTCACAGAACCACGCGTGAACCCGCGTATTCACTGATATTGACCTCAGTTCGGTGTTGAATATAGCATAATTCTTCGAATGAGAGTTTTAATATAGTGATTTCATTTTTCCGGCACACCTACTTCATTGCACAATTAGATGAAAATAGAAGAAAACGAAATAACAAAATCAGTCCTGAAGAATAAAGAAAGTTCATTTATTTTGTTATATAGAATTCGAACACAAAAAAAAACAAAAAAAAAACAATTTTATCTGAAATAATATTTCCATTGGAGCCTCAGAATGATATTTTTTAATAGAGCAAACCCTGAATAAATATTTAACATTTTATAGAGAACAAAAAAGAAAATATATTTTAGTTTGATTCGAATGTTTTTTCAAGCGCCTCCATTTTTCCTATATATCTCCTAATATTCAAGATATGATGTGCAGACTGCCTCATTTTTTTTGAATCCCTTGAGAAAGGTTTTGTTATTATTTTCTACTGAATGCTTCTATTCAACTCATTGACTTAGAATTGGTTCTGATCAAGATCTATTATTTGATATTTTCTTCTCATAATTAAGGCTGTCGTTATTGCTGTTCTTCAAAAATTCGTGTTTCCTTTTAAAATCAATTGCCAGCACTAAACCGCTGAATTATTTTGACGTTAAAAGCTTATATTATGGAAGCTCCTGATGGGAATATTTTGCTTCGGAGTTGTTTTTCGAATTATATACTCAGTTCTCAGTTTCATTTACTATTCTTTCTTGCGTTGGTAGATTTATTCATGAGATCTGGTCCCCTGTTGCTATCAAAGTCGACAATGAATCTTTGAAAATATAAGAAAGCATAGGTAAGAACACATACACATTTATATTTGTACAAATAGCTTCTGTCAAGGTTGGCAATGGATGTAACATTCACTTAGCTCCCTGGGGTACGGAATGCAATTTTGTCTCCAGCCACATTCATTTATGTCGCTCATCACGTTATGCCAATGACAAGTCATTTATGAAGGTAACAACTGGAGGAACAGCGTTCAAGAAAAACATTCTTCAAGACTTTTCCATCTGTATTTATTTGAATTTTATATAAATAATCTTAGCTGGATTTTCACCTGTCCTGGGTATGACCATAAACTACATGCGTCCTGGGTTAGACGATAAACTACGTCAAACAGCAAGGCCTCTGATCAGGAAGTTTTGAGGAGCGTAGAACCATCGATTAATTGCTGGTGTTCCCAACTCCACCATGACCCGGTGTGGTAGCACTTGTTAGGTTCCTAGCTATGGGCAAATAGTTAAACCCCAAACTTGGGTCAAAATACTATGAAAGTCTAAAAATAAGTTTTGATACCAAAAAAATTTTGTAAAAAATTATTACCAGCAATACATTTTTGAAAAAGAAAGATATTACCAGGAATACATTTTCGGGAAAAAAAGCACATTACTAGCAATACATTTTTGAAGAAAAATATTATCAGCAATACATTTTTGAAGAATAAATATTACCAGAAATACACTCTTGAAAAAAAAAAAAATAACAACATTGGTTTCTGCTGTTATAATATTGTTGTAGGTACATTCTGAAGTGGGTTGTTTTTCCATCCAATTCTGTTTAGTAATCTTAATGGCTAAGTTATTGCATTTGCTGCAACTAGCTGATTAATCTACTTATTACTGCAAAGGTAAGTCGATAGGCAATTCTAGATGACGCAAATCTGCTCAAAGTTCGTATACATTTTATATATAAAGTACAGTGTATGTTGTGTGCGTGTGCTTGTGTTTGTCCAAGCAACTCCACCACTCCCACTGGTCCGATTTCAATGATTCATAGCTCATTGAAAAGTCCTAAAAAGTTAGGCACAGGGAACGATTTTTTAGCTCAGATTTATGGTTGCTAGATTAAGTGAGGTTAAAAATATATATTAATATATTATACTAGCCATTATTGTTACTTTCATGACTCAAGGAGAGTTTTTTTCCTTTTGTATTCAGAATTGCAGCTAGCTTAAAATTTCGGGCGGCATTTAAGCTAGCTCCTTTGGTTTGGCCATCATCAGAATAGCTGGGGAGTAGTAGATGCGACAGGCATCAATAAACTACAGTAGAAATCAAAAATGATCGCTGCATTTAAGTTTTGAGTTAATGTTTAAGCTTACCTTTTAAAAGTTCAGCGATGATTCTTCTGCTAGCACTTACTTTAAAGAAGATTTGATGTACGATTTTCCTTATTTTTCGTACAAACATTATTTTTATTTCATGGGTGACAGAACAGGAGGACAATTTATATGCTAAGGTGTAATGATGGGAAAATAGAAATTAGCTATCCATTCAACATTTGAAGCGTTAGAGAAACATAATAGTTAATTAAGTAAAACCTATATTATGGAACCTATATGAACAAATGCGAAATTGGAGCTCAATTTTTCCACGATTCTGAGATTAAATTGCCGCGCTCTACTTTATAGTATTAGGTTAGTGCAAAAATAATGACGTAATAATGTCGTTTTTTGACTTTAAAAATACGTCAAAAAACGACATTATTACGTCATTATTTTTGCACCAACCTAATAATTTACGTGCGTAATTGTCAATATCTGTATTATACATTATCTTCTTCTAGGTAATATCACTCTTCAGGTTTGACTAATTTGCTTATTGTTTTTTTTTAAGTTCATTTCATTAATTAACTGTCCTGCATTACTTTTCTTTTATTTGAGGATCGTTTTGACTTTCATATCAAAAATATTTCTGTTTAGGAATATCGTCTTATACAGTGCAGTAATTTGTATTTTACTTGGCGTTCAACAAATTGACATCTATTTGTAAAGATTTCCTTAACTATAACAAGTAAGTTATGAAATGTTCATTTAAATTTTTTCTTTCATAGATTTCAAGCACTGAATATATGTTACTTTACGAAGAGATAGCGGGCGGGCAAAGATTAATATAAAAGTCCTTTTAGTGTTTCAGCTTTTCACATCTAGTATTCAACGACAGTAGTTTTAGTATTCTGTCATTTCATATTTTCAGATTCATATTATTCAGTTAAAAATGTCCGTCTACAGTCTGTTGCTTAATCTGTTTAGTGTAAATTTAAAATATTTCTGGTCTTCAAATTTGCATATTCCTCCTTATTCTATTTTCCTTTTGTTTTTCTTAATATATTTTTATTTTCTCTCTATCCTTTCCCGTTATTCTCATGTTTTTCCATAGGGTTTTCGTGTGCGCTCGAGGTTTCTCCATAGCTATCTGATTTTCTTTTTTGTTAGTATTTTCTCAATGTTTTAATTCTTCTGTCTTCTATGCCTTCATTTTCTTTTGTTCTCGAGATCTGTCTTCTGTACTTTTCTATGTATGTGCGTATGCCTGTGTGAGATTTCTTGCAAAAGATACTTCCTCCAGAAGTCATGAACAGGTTACATTTACAGCGATCGTTTTGTTATATTATTAGATAAAATAAAAGAAGGAAGAAAGAGAAATGTACTTTTGCAGGACATGTATTGTTCTTTCGATATTCCATGTTTTGTTTTCTTTTTTTTCTCTTTCTTTTTTCTTACATCACCCACAACATTCTAAGTAGTTTTCCTTTCGTCAATATTTTCATGGAGTCCATAATTATTATTCTAGCGAGATGCCAATTAGAAATTCACTGTGAAACATTTTATTAGGCATGTTATTTATTACACAGTTATTACACAATGAAAGTTGTTAAATTATTCGGGATATACGTTTATACGTAAACCATGCAAATTTCAATGTATATGTTAATATTCGAAAAGTTTAACAAATATATATTTTGAAAACACATTAGACTTATGCAAAACATCGATAGGGAGCCAACCGAATGCGTATAGAGAGGAAATGAATTCAGTAAATATGAAAACATAGCAAGGTGTGTATGTCTTCCTGTCTGAATTATTCAACGTATACATCAAGGCGAGTAGGAGTGGATAGCGGCTCGGTTTGAAGAATCGTAATGCCGAGTTCGAATTCTAGTCAAATCTATTATATTCACTTACGTGCTAATAACCTTGGGAAAGGTATGAATCCTCTTCTTTTCCCCCGCCCAAGTTATGAGTAAATAGCAGCAGAGACCAGGTTCTATTGCAACCGGTATAGAATAGTCCGCAGAAAGAAATGGCAACCTACTACGGGAAACATCTGCTTCGTCAGTCATATACCGAAATATATATGTTCGCTTAAGCGTGTATCACGGATGGCACATAACTAATTGACTGATACATCAAGGCACTTCTGAGATGATCAGAAGTTCTACCAGGATTCATTATTGTCGATGTGAAGCTTAACTACATAATATACGCAGATACCAGCGTGTGATGATAGCAGACACATAAAAGGTTAGTGACAGAAAGCAAAAAGAAAAGGTTAAACATCAATTGCAATGTATGGTTGTCAATTCAACATGTAAATTCTACATTGGAGGTACAAAATCAAGCAAGCACAAAAATTTAAATATGTGGTAAATGTTTTATGGAGGGCGGGAAAGAGATACCAAATTCCAAAGTTACATCTCGGAAAATGTCTCAACTTTATTTTAAGAAGCAGTAAATTTTTCGTTTGAAACAAAAATAAAGAGTACGGTATTCTGACGTAATATCAGTCCTCCTATAATGGTAGGGAATGAAGTTGAATCTTAAAGTAAGAGAAATGTGGTTCTACCATCTCAGATCATGGTGGACCTGGGAGCATCAAATTGAGAGGTGTTTTGGCGCTCCTCAAAACCTCTTGATCAGAGGCTTGCTGTCGAATGTAATTCAACATCTTACCTAAGACGCGGATGTAGTTTATCGTCATACCCAGGACAATAAAAAGCTAGCTAAAATAACAAAATCTGTATGTCCTAAATTAAGCAATTCAGCGTTTGACAATCAACGGTTTTAATCCTTGCTCCTGATATCTAGGTTAACCCATATCGTTTTGGTATAAGTTTCAATTGACATTTTCATAATAAATTACGAATTGGAAAATTTTCAAAATATTTTAGGGAAACGTTCATGTTTTTTTTTCAAAATTATAATTTATAAGTATAGTTCAGATGTATACAAAAAAGAAAGAATGTATGGGTTTGGAATATAAGATCGATATATTTTGTTCTCTCTTGCCAAATTGGTGCCACGTAATGCTCTCCATTTTCACGTTGATTGCTATCATTCGTTGCGTCCTTAAAAAACATCGATTCTCTATCAGAATTCTTAGTCTGGATATTATAAATATGGGAGAAAGCAACTCATGACCGAGTAAGACCATCTTTTTCATTTAAACTTTCGGAATACATTTCACACATTTTAAATATGATCACTTCGTTCCTGATGATATCTCAAACGGCTTTTGAGGCCTGCAAGGATCTGGTGATTCTTCCTATATTGCCAGCATGTCTATTAACCTAATGCAGCTTGCCTTTCTGTATGCTAGCTATGGAAATATCATATGAGTCCGCTGGATGGTCGACACATTTTATGGCAGATTTTACATGTATAATAATCGGGAATGTCACATTTGTAGTTAACATAAAGATTACACCGCGTGTAGCTGAGAAAAACTGCTTTTAAAAAAGAGTTACAGTCATATTCATCACACGTAACAGAGTTTTTAATATAATGGTATATATATATATATATATATATATATATATATATATATATATATATATATATATATATATATATATACATTCATTATCCCTACGATTTTTGTATCATTAATTGTTCCGCTACATTATTCCATGTTTACATATTTATTTCCTGCCCAATACAGGTGTAAGAAGATCAGTATTAACAAATGTTCTAGGAAGAATAAAACATCTACAGGAAACCATTAAACTTCCATTCAAATTTTAGCTTTATTTCCGAAATCTTTTCAAGCCGGTCTTCTGCGAAAGAAAATAGAAAAGAAAGTTGAAGCTTTCACAACATTTTATTTTAATAATTTCATCCAAAGCAAGACAATAAAGCCACTAAGAGGCAAGGAGGATATGGGGGTGTTGAGAAAACACCGAGATTCCGCGAAGGTACCGGGGGTGAGGGTTGAGAAAACCTCGTTAAACAGAGCGATCAATAAAAGATAAGGATTTAAGGAGTCAGAAGAAAGCGATTAGCATTGTATTTCATTTCTGAATGATCAAATTTGATTGGAAAACAAGAAACCAGGATTGTAAAGGATACTGAAATTTTTCATCTCAGATAAGCGAAAAACCTATGTAAGAAATGTGTGATTTTCGTAAAAAATGGTTAGAATAACATGCACAGAACATTTAAACAACGACGAACATTTAGTGGAAATAAAAGCAAAAATAATACATTTTTAAAATAATTTCACCCGAAACTAAATAATAAAGCCATTAAGACGCAATTGTTTACAGTGTGTGGGAAAATAAAAGACAAACTATTATTAAGTATAGAGAACAATAAAAGAAACAAGATGGCAAGAAGCCAGAAAAGAGTTCCACACACGAGAATTAAGAGAAACAAAACACTTAGCATAGATCATACATTTATATCTAGCAAAGGTAAAATGTAAAATGATGAGATCTTGCTGCCAATCTAGAACTGCGTTGAAATTTATAGTCTACATCCCAAATCCGATACCTTATAAGAAGAATTGCGATGATGATATTTATACAGCAACTACAGGGAAACTCTATAATGGCGGTGGGAAATGGACTGAAGCCGTGTCGTGTGGCCGGGTCAAGAATATTTTTTTATTTTATTTTTTTTTAATTGTTAATGAATATGATAATCGCTATATTTTGTCAAGATATTAAGATTTGGATTTGTTGAGAAGTTGTAAATACTAAAATTGTATTAGAAGGTAATATTTTTTTTTATTTAAAGTGTTAAGAAGCCTGTTTGATATCTTTCTGAAAATGCATCCATTCCAACCTTCGGAAAACAGAAACCACAAGATTATTTCATGTTCAATACAAACAAGTGATTATGAGATTAATGAAATATAAACAATGACTTGCATCGAGCTAAATTTCGAGTGAATATATATATATATATATATATATATATATATATATATAGACAGGCATGAATTGTCGTACGTTTATGCTTCTTCGCGTGCACAAAACTCAATAAAAACACACACACACACACACACACACATATATATATATATATATATATATATATATATATATATATATATATATATATATATATATATGTATGTGTGTGTGTGTGTGAAATATATATATAAATATAAATAAATATATATATATATATATATATGTGTATAATTATTTATATATTATATGCCCGGTACTTATTAGAAAGCGCTCAATATCAGAGACAGAGCTAACATATATGGTTGGATAGATGTGAGCTTGTGAAACTAGGTTTCACGCTTTAGCGATCGTCAGACAAACTCATTAATTTTTTTTTAAATTTGGGTTCATGTAGATTAAATGCGTATGTATAGACACAACACCACCCGTATACATACATGTGTCATATCCGAAACTGTCCACATATGTTTATATATGTATGAGTCCCGCCGGACGACCAAGTATGTATATGTGTCTGCATACATTGATGTTTGCGTCAGTACGATGAAAAAACGACGAAGTTTCCCCCACCACTTCCACAATAACACCAATACACGCAATCTACATAAACCCAAATTTAAAAAAAAATTAATCACTTTGTCTGACGATCGCTAAAGCGTGAAACCCAGTGTCACAAGCTGACATCTATCCAACCATATATATATATATATATATATATATATATATATATATATATATATATATATATATATATATATATATATATATATATATATGTATGTATATATAGAAAGAGAGAGAGGGGAGGGAGATATTTCTATACTTCTATAAATATGTAGAATTTCATATGAACAAATATATATTTATATATTAGCATATAAGTCTCTCTCTATATATATGTGTGTGTATGCTTGTGTGTAACATATACACATACAGGTAGTAATACAGTGGTATAATCCAGGTGAATCCTATTAACACAACATAGAATTTGAAAAATGTTAAAACTGACTCACAAAAGAGCTCTCAACATTCATTTTCATATATATATATATATATATATATATATATATATATATATATATATATATACGCATAAGAATAACATATTAGAAATTACATATCGTTGAATTGACATATATATATATATATGTATATATATATATATATATATATATATATATATATATATATATATATATGCATACACACACACATATATATATATACATACGTACCCACTATCTTGTATAAGAAATGTGTGGCTTTAAAATAGTAAAAAGGTGCATATATTAGTGTATATATATATATATATATATATATATATATATATATATATATATATATATATATATATACGCATACAGATGATATATTATGTATATATATATATATATATATATATATATATATATATATATATATAAACAATTATTGGCATATATTAAAATACGTATACCTCTATAATCTCCCATGTGCCTTTGTTTTTCCTTGTATACAGATATATGTGTGTGTGTATGTCCCTCTTTCTCTCTTTCTATGCATATATATATATATATATATATATATATATATATATATATATATATATATATATATATATATATATGTGTGTGTGTGTGTGTGTATGTGTGTATGTATCTTCATTTAAAATAATCATGCAAATATCCCTGTCCCTATATAGTTTTATTAGGAAATAAAGCATGCCGTGTATCTATTTAATAGAAGAACATCTCTTATTATGTTTATCGTCTTTAGAAACCTCCTTTTACTAAATATTATCAGCCTTTGACATCTTTTAGCATGTGATCTCTTTGCCTTCCTCCGCCATGAGATTTGTACATTCATCACAAATTGTTCCTGTATCTCTTTCCATTTCGATGAAACACAGTAACCTAACCCCAAACGGATATGCATTTCTTTTTATTGGTAAATTGAATACGAACGCAGAAGATTATTTCTATTCAATTCGGTGATGGTGTCACTATTTTATATGAGTACGAATAATGCTCTATAAGTTCCATAGATAGTTTTTCATATGAAACTCAATAATTTGCTATTGGTAAAAATGTCGTTCCATTTCCACGATATTTGATGCAAATACAGGTTGTTTATTAGCATTATATGACTGTGTACCTCGGTATAAAGCTTTATTCTAAAACGAAGAATTCACACGCGCCCAAATTGGGTCTCATGAAATTTAATTACAATATATGTTTATTAAACATTGGTATCTATTATTTGTCCAGGTTCTGGAAAATTGGTCAGGCCGAGAAATTCCGAGTATTCGCATCGTAGAAAGAAAGTTAACAACTAAGGGCAAAGGATTCCTCACATGTCATGCATGCATATCTACTATTAGGGTGGTGCAAAAATAATGACGTTATAATGTCGTTTTTTGACGTTAAAAATACGTCAAAAAACGACATTATTACGTCATTATTTTTGCACCAACCTAATGTATACAGGCGTGTTTTAGGATGCATAATTGTATATGAAATAATTTGAATATCATGAGACAAAAGGAAGGAGTTTTAATCGATGTATTTCGCTTTCTGCTTCTTCTGACGTCTTCAGGTTAGAAGGACAGAAAGAGACAACTCTGTTTAACGAGAAATACGTCGGAATATCTGGGCATATTTAGGGGCCAAATATTACCTTATCGAATCCGTAGATAGTCTTTGTGCTATATATATATATATATATATATATATATATATATATATATATATATATATATATATAGGGAGAGAGAGAGAGAGAAAGAGAGAGAGAAAAGGAGAGAGAGAGAGAGAGAAAGAGAGAGAGAAAAGGAGAGAGAGAGACGGACAGAGATGCAAAGACAGACAGAAAACAGAGCTAAATTGAAAATTACCTTTAATCAGGAAGCAGACTGTCCCCTTCGGCTGTTGACCTGAATGTCCAATTTTATATTTATAATCTATCTATCCCTGATATTGAATACATTAGCCCATAAATATATCATACCATAAAATTCATTTCCAGCACACACACATACACACACATGGTCATTAACTAACGTATCTTAATTCCAATTGTACAAAGAATTTTCATCTGTTTAATGAAAATATACATTGAGCTCACATTGTGAGAAACACTTAATGTTTAATATTCTATATTGCTTTAATAAGAATCGCTTGGATTATACCAACGGATTACTTCCTGCTTATATATATATATATATATATATATATATATATATATATATATATATATATATATATATATATATATATATAACATATGCCTGCTATAAAATCACAACACAATTTGCAACTTTGTTTCGACACTGCTGGTTCCTTGTCAATTGATGATGTTGAATGAAAAATAAACGATTTCAAGTGTTCAAAAGCCAATCGAATGCCTTCAGTATGGAATACTTTATTAAGTAATCTATGATGACCAATCAGAATACGAGTATATATTAATTTAAAATAACATGACAAGAGACTGTAGTATAAATACAATCTATTAGTGGTATAAAGTTAAGATTAAAAATTTCAAATGTCAAATTCTAAAGTTAACCGAGCAACAAGTTTAATATTAGATTAGATTATAGAGACATGAAACTTGGAGAAAAATATATTTTATTGTTCTTAGCGAAATGTCAATATATCAGTTAATTTTGACGTTGATAAAAAAAAAGTATTTCCGATCGCTACACATATTTGGCACATGGAAGTCAGAATTCAAACAAAGGAATTTTCAAATGACTGAACAAACACATTCACATCATAATACACAAACACGTATATATAAGCAAATATGTGAACACCCCAATGCAGGTAGGTAAATTAACACCGTAAATAGGGGAATGAAAAATTCGAACAATCACATTAAAAGTAAAG
>OZ010573.1:108804567-108822067 GCA_963932145.1 Acanthosepion lycidas
TAAGAAGGCACGGCATTCATAGACGATATTGATGGCAAGAGGTCAAATGGAAATAGTAAGTAACATATCTGACATACCTGTAGAAATGGATGTAAGAACAGCGAATTGGATGCATAGTAATACGAGAAACATTCTTTATTTCTACAATGGATGATAAAATGTGGGACGTCACAGAGAAAATGTATATATATATAATGATATTTGATGTAAATTACACGTAATGTATATTAGGTAATATATAAAAAATAAGTTGGCATATTGTATAATTTACACCTAATATATATTATGATAGATATATACATAAATGTAGGTTTGTGTATTTAGTCAGCAAATTCTCTTTTAGGCATGTCTGATAAAATAAATTACAAACTTTATGTCTGCTTATTTTTAGCATAATCCGTTCATATTCACGGATATTTTTTATCGTGTATTACAATCAAACGATGCAATAAATGCACAGTAACAGTAAAAATCACTTTAATTTCCCAATTACCTTCCATCTCTTTTTGAGATCATCATCAGAGGTGAAACTGGTAAGGCAAAAACTATGTGTAAGCTATCCATTAGTGAAAAATTACTTCTAAAAATAAATTCAGTTATACAAAAAAAATACAATGTGAAGAGTAGTCATTTTTATTTCCACATCTCTTTCTGTACCTATATATAGAAATATGTGACAACAGACTTCACACACACACACACACACACACACACACACACACACACACATATATATATATATATATATATATATATATATATATATATATATATGTATATATATATATATCTACTGCTTCTCTGTATCACCGATCCTCAGCCGTAGAGCATCGTCGCATGGCAGAAAAGAAGCGTATTTTAAATTTTTTTGAAGTACGCGGAGAACTTGAATAGTTATAAATATATATATATATATATATATATATATATATATATGGGGGGATAGTGTGTGTGTTTAAGTATATTCATACTTATTGTTACATCATGACTGGTCGTTCGTTTCGGTGTATGCCTGTCTGCAAGAGCTGCGTTAGACGATTTATCTGGAAATTCTGCTTGATCAACACACACATGTGCAACATTGCTTAGCGAACCTTTGCTAGGGTTTCTGGGAACAAGAGATCAAGAGATTGAACACGGCTAATACCATCAAAACGTGCGTTTTGATAACTTGTAACTTCGTGTTAGCTGGGTTATTTGCGAACACTTTTTCTACTCAATTTAACTCACGGGGCTTGTGTCAAACACTGGTAAGTTATTTTAGGCAATTTCAAATTTTTTCGATCGCCTCGCAGGCAGATGACATCTTACAAACGGGCCATGGTAAGCGAAATTTCTAAACATTCGTCCGGGCGCCTTATTATTACTTTATATGCATATTAATTATATGCATATATGTTATTTATGTTGCTATCTATCTATCTATCTATCTATCTATCTATCTATCTATCTATCTATCTATCTATCTATGTCTATTACTGTACCCATTTACATAGACAGGTAAACTACTTAACGTCTCTGAAAGAGAGAAAAGTGTAAGTCTTTTTTATTCTTCTTATATATTTTCTTCCTTCCCTGAAGCCATTTTTGGTAATCTTACCCACGTGAATACAATTTCCCAGAAGCAACCAATAAATAAATAATATAATATAAAATAATTAAATAATAAACTTCCAATATAAGCAAATATAGTCCCGTAATGACATATGCAAAAAAAAAAAGAAAAGTTGTGGCATAATATATTATCGTTTCTGAAGTCGTCTTATAAGTAACAATTATTAAAAAGTTCATTGAAAGAAAGAAATGTTTTGAAGACGAATGGGAAGGATGTTGAAAGAAAACACTATAAATTTTGCTTTTATTAGAGAGCGCATAATCTTTCATGATCAGCAGTTCGAACATTGTCATTATGCTCAAACCGCAGCCACGATTACTTGCGACTTCGTGCTATTACAACTATTGGCGGTTTTCGAACTATAACGCTTATACACTAACATGACAAGTCTTGGGTCAATCAATAGTCTGGCACCCAGGATCTTTCTAAATGTGACCGACGTTCTTATCGCCTCCCCAGACTAATAATATCAAGAAGTCATCTTTGTGACAAGTCGACTATGGTGAAATTCGTAACCGGGTCTAATGGCAAGAAAGCGAACTTTCTAACTGATAATCTCTCTATATAAAAGGCAGGATGTGTGTGTGTGTGTAACAAATGCACAGCCGCAATTTTCGACGGATTTGCACCAAAATTTACATGAACATGCTCCAAGTTAGCGGAAAGGCCAAGTGACATGCACATGCTCCAAGTTAGCGGAAAGGCATTTCCCAACTCCCATCGATAGTGGAAAGAATCGAGTTTTTCATGCTTCTACGGCAGCTTTCATGTAGTTTGCGGCCATTTTCTACTGGGCAGAGTGAGAGTCTATAGCTGGCTGCCACGAATAGGCCGGAAGATTCTATTGGCCAGCGTGAGAGCCAACAGCTGACTGACACGAATGTTAACTAGCATGCTAGCATGTAAAAAAAAATCGATAGTTGCATTCGTCACAAGTGGGAAAAATTTAAATCTGCATGGCACTTTACTCCAATTGGCTCATTCGCTTGCTTAAACTCAACGTTGATTCTGATTCCGCAGAACTGGGTTGGATGTGAAAAAGTATTTGTTGTTAACATTCTTTTTTTCATTCGGTTTTTCCAGTTATGAGTCCTTTTTTAAAGCTGATCGTTTTGTGTTCATTTTGTTTAGTTCTTTTTTCGTAACAGATTTAATGTTTAGTATAGAGCTTAGATAAAATTCGCAGTGGGAGACAGGCAAGAAGTAAGGCATGTAGCAACATCAGCACGGCAAAGGGCACTCATTTAAAGGCAAGGAAGAGCAAAAATATTTTAAGTCAAGTGATAGCGATTGCTGTATGAGTCGTACGATTTTTGAATGAAGCCCGAGCAACGCCGGGCCATGCTGCTAATGCGTCCATATATGCCTACCTGCGTACAGTCGTCTTTGGCGGAACTCGCTGCCGTGCATTAGGGTGCTCATTGATATTTTCTTCTGTGTGAAAAGAGTATTATGTTGGATGCAAAGAGATGTCTGTAGCCACCGCATGGTCGGGTAGAAGGGTTCAGGGGATGGAGAGCTCCGGCCTTTCTCTGGTCTTTCTTCGTCTCTTCTATTTGTCTTCTAGCGTTTTGAAGGATATTGTTTTTTCGTGGACTGCTCTTGTCCAATTGTTTCTTTCTGCAGCTTCTCTCTACCGACTGACCGTCAACAACAATAAAAACGATATCTCACGGGCCCCTGTTTTTGCAGTTTTAGTCATCGAATAAGCATATTTTAGAAGGTAATGCGTTGGAAATTAACTGTCTGTTTCTGCCATAGTTGTTATATTAATGCGCATTTGTAGTTAGGTAGATTTGAAATCCAGTTGTGCATTGTTTGGCCCATGCTGTCACCACTCTCTTACTTTGCTGACGCAGACTTCTGTATACAGCATTTGCCGCTGACTCATTCACAGCATATGAACGATTTGTGGCACAAATTTTACACCCTAGAGATTTTTTTTTTTTTTTGTTTTTTTTTTTTTTTTTTTACGGAATCTCACAGTTCCGGTCGGCAATGTGCCAGAACTAGGCTTAAAATTTGCTTTCGTGACCCGCCTACCGAAGCGTGTCAAACAACTTCTCCGTGCATCTTGCCATAATAACTTGAAGAAATATAACTGTAATATTCTGTATCACTTGCCTCACTGCCTTGTCTTTGTCCCTGGAGCTTATAGGTGAGCCGTTCAAACGTATCCCCGCTGTACGTAATCCTTGTTTTCCCCACAAAGAAAAAATCTACCGGATTTTATATGTGCTTCGGTTAGTTATGCAGTTTTCGTTTCATGCCTAGCTACAGGTATTTAATTAGTCTTAAGATAATTTACATGACTGTGGTACAGGCCATTTTGTGTCTCTTTTCTCGTGGAGACAATACATGTCCATTATAAACATATATCATATATTACTTGAAAAAAAAAAGAGCGATATAAAGGTCAGTTTTGACATCGGTTCATGTCAAATTTCTTCTTTCTTAAGATGTTGCTGCATGATGTATAGGGCATGGAAAGACCAAAATAAATCAAGTACAACAGTTTAAATATCTAGGAAGTGTTTTAACAGAAGACAGAAAGTGTGACACTGAAATAGTTGGGATAGCAAAGATGTCTCCCGCGCAAAAAATAAGCAGAGTACTAAGAAACAGCAAACTTTCATTAGAAACAAACAAAAGAGTACTGAACTGTTGCGTATTATCAGTCCCTTTCTATATAACAGTGAATGTTGGACAAAATGCTGGACTGAAGAAAAATTGATGTAAGAGAAGTGTGGTTATACAAAAGGATGGTGAAAATAACGTCGATGTTCTATATACAGAGTAAACTCGGTTCTCGAACGTCTCACATATCGAAAAAATAGGATTTCGAAGAGAATATTCGAGATGAATATGCCTCGGTTACCGAATAAAATTTCGGTTCTCGAACAACATTTCCGTACCGAGTTAACCCGAATGGAATCATTTCTGAGTCGACCGACGTTTGTTTGTTTGGGTTTTATGGCATATCAACCACTGTCGGTTATTTAATGCCAAATCCAGTTTATATGAATTTTAAATGCCTATTTTGTATGGAATAAAAAATGTATAGCTGCCAACGTTATTCTTTACAAAAAATGTATAGCTGGCAACATTATTGTTTCAAAAACTTATAGCTGGCGACATTATCTTTCTGAAAACATTATCTGAGACCTTGCTGTTGGATGCAGTTTATCGCCGTACCCAGGACGCGGATGTAGTTTACCGTCATACCCAGGACGTCGACCGACGTGTCGTGTGTTGTGCTGCTCTTCCAATTTTATTTACTGTGCCATTTTTCTCTTCATTAGTCCTCAGTCATGTCTCCTAAGAAAGCTAGCAGTGTTACTGGTAAAAGAAAAAGAAAAGTTAAGAGAAAAACAATTGTTGATGATATTGTCTCTTCCTACTCATTTTGGTATAGGAAAATCAACGATCCATACTACTCTTATAAATAAAGAGACGATCATGTCTTTCCTTCTCCTTTCCAAAGAATAACATTTCTTTCCTTCCCTTTGCGACATCAATTCTCCTACATAGACACACGGTAGAACTGGAGTCTTTGTCTATATTTTATCTGTTTAGTATTGTTTTTTGTTTTTTTCCTTAGATTTAGTGATTTTCATTAGTTGTTGCGGTTGTTAAAGTTTAAATAAACAATCAGGGTGGGCCTAGAAACGGATTTATGTTGAATCTATTGGAAAAATAGATTCGGCTTACGAACATTCAGGGTTACGAACGGGCTTCCAAAACGAATTAAATTCGTGAACACAAAGGAAAAAAATGTGAGTAATGTCAATATTAAAACAATCAAAACATAGAGAAATTAACAGCACTTAAAACAAACCCCTTTGAAAATGGCTAAAAGGTGGCCGAACAATATGGAAAATATTGATACAAAAAATATTGATTCGCTTACACCCACATGAAGGAAAAAAAATGTAAGAACGCTCGAAAGAATATACCAAAAATTAATTAAAAATTCTTTAATTTAACGAAAGATGCTTAAAAGAAAATTTGCTCTCCATACATATATATATATATATATATATATATATATATATATATATATATATATATATATATATATATATATATAGTTAATGATGTGTTTGTTATTTCGTAGGAAATAAATCATAATCACCATGAAACTTTAGAGTTGTCTCTTTCTTAATAATAATAATAATAATAATAATAATAATAATAATAATAATAATAATAATAATAATAATATTAATTGTTGAAACTTGACTAATGCATGGAATAACAATGCAACACAAAATGTACTTAGAACAAAATGTATTGAAACAAGAAAGTGTACACAATATTTACATATAGTCTTTTGTATATTCCTGGGAAGACCGTTCCTGGAGAATGTGTTGACTGAGTCGCAGTCGGGCAGAGTCTCTGGTTGAATCTCTTGATTCCTGTATTTATCAATCCATCCACGAGGATCGAATGTGGCACAAGGCCGTTTTAATGTGGGTATCCCCGAGCCCGTAGGCTCGGCCAAAAATATGGCCTTTCTGAACCCGCCTAGACGGGTTCAGGCCCTGTCAACCTCCCCGGACGAAACCTTGCCCTTCGGCAAAGCCTCGTCCGGGTTCCCCTCTGCTAATGCAGAGAGTTCGACAGTCGCCGAGAGTCTGTCTCTCGGTCTCAGAATCTCTTGATTCCTGTATTTATCAATCCACCCACGAGGATCGAATGTGGCACAAGGCCGTTTTAATGTGGGTATCCCCGAGCCCGTAGGCTCGGCCAAAAATATGGCCTTTCTGAACCAGCCTAGACGGGTTCAGGCCCTGTCAACCTCCCCGGACGAAACCTTGCCCTTCGGCAAAGCCTCGTCCGGGTTCCCCTCTGCTAATGCAGAGAGTTCGACAGTCGCCGAGGAATCTCTTGATTCCTTCCCTCTCTTCCCGGTACCAACCATATTTATATGGTCGGTACTCCACTATGCAAATTAGGTGGATCCTACCACAACAATAATATATATATATATATATATATATATATATATATATATATATATATAAATATATATATATATATGCTTCATTAAAGACTGCGGAAAGCTATGGCAATTAAGTTAATTTAATTTTTCTTCTTGTGTTAAAAAACAAGCGTTTGTTCATTATTTAAATGTTGGATGTAGTTTTTAGCTGATTTTATTTGTCGTAAGACGAGGTTTTTTTTTCTGAATGTAGTGGTGTTACTTTCCTTGTTGCCTGAAGGGTCGTTTAATTTGATGATTGTTCGAACACAAGAAAAATAAATTAAACGCTTAATCTCAGTACCTTATCTCTCGTCTCTAATGAAACATGTAGAAATGAAGCGCTGCTGCCTAAATACACATTATATATATGTATTATATTTATTAGGTTGGTTCAAAATAATGACGTAATAATGTCGTTTGTTGACGTTAAAAATACGTCAAAAAACGACATTATTACGTCATTATTTTTGCACCAACCTAATATATATATATATATATATATATATATATATATCTTTTTCAACACATCCGAACATTTTCATGAATACATTTATCTGCAAGTTTATTATTACCAGATTATCTAAAGTTGAAGTAGCAAGCTATTTTAGATGGCTTTGTGTGGTCCGAATCTGTCTATCATGAACACATTAATTCATTATTTCCCAAGACCGTCTCAAATTGTAAATCGGAGCATTCAAGACATTTATGAACGACTAAAATTAAATTCCCTTCCGAAAAGCACTCGCCACTAGCCTTCACTAAAGCATCACTTGACGAAGAGAAAACAATATCCTCCTCCGTGGTTGCACTGAAAATGTCAGGACTTTCATGAGACCTAATCAGATTAATACAAATGCGATTGATCCAATGTTTACATTATATTTATTTAGAATTTCAGAATCTTATGCAAAGCTCGTAACTGGGTAAGTGGGACGCATATATCAGAAACGCATCATAATAGCGAAAGCGGTTACAAGATCCAATATGATGTATTAAGATAATATTTAAGGGAATACAGGTCATCAAACTCACGCTCAACCTTAAGCAGAACTCTTATATAGAATTCATCATTAAAGATGCAGGTAAAATCATCGGTTCCCCGTACTACTCAAGTAAGTACTTGACTCCTCATGCTATCCTCTACTATTATAAAAGCCAGATCAGGCCGAAAATGGAGTACATTGGCCATATTGGGGCTAAAACTGCCCCGTCATCACTTTCCAGATTTGATAGAGTTCAAAAGCGTTCCGATTCCTTGTTGGAGAAAAAGGATTTTCCACCCTCCAACCTCTCTCACATGTTTCGGTTCTTTCCCTTCCGTATCCGTAGATTCATGGAAAATACTCAGACTTGAGAGGCAAAATGGGAGCCCATTTTTCCTCTCAATTCGTTGTTAGAAGTTTTACCTGATGATCCTGAATCCTTAAAAAAGGATTTAGGTGAAATAAATTATCGTAATGGTACCATAAAGGGGTTTGTTTTTCATTACATTTATATATATATATATATATATATATATATATATATATATATATATATATATATATATATATATATATATATTTCTCTTGTCTCTTAAGGGCGTTGGCGATAAAGGTACGCCACAATATCAGTAGGGCTTAATAAATGTTATCTTTGTTTATTCGATCTAAATTTTTTTTCCGACATACATTTACTCAGGCTTACCAAATATGTTATGCGTTGTTTTCCTCAGACCCTCTTGCCTTCAATATGTCCTGTGAATATCACATTTAAAGCTTTCCTTATTATATCGCATAGAAATATCAACCGTTATTAAGTATTTTTTGTTTCCATATTCCCTAAAATATCGTCGTTGCTCAAATATTTTGTCAATAGTATTCTCAATATTCTTCAGTGGAACTATATTTCTGCCGTTTCATGTTAATTCCTCATCTGTGAGATTTCCTAACATTTACTTTCATATAGGAGAATTGATATTACGTAATAGTTCAGTCTTCTTTGTCTTAAACGAATTTTAAACGAACGTTTCTTAATTCTAAAACTATTCTAAAACTATTATGGCATATCTATTCCCCATGTATGCAATTGAACGCTGGAGTATTTCCTTTACATATGAAGAAGAGACTAAAAGCAACAGAGATATTTTACAGACGGGTGCTGATTATATCAGACAGACAACGTGTGAACTGGAAAAGGGAACTAGAAAGATACTCCCGATTAAAATAAAAGACTTGCTGAAATATCTGGGACAAATTATGAAGGAGGAAGACTTGGTAAATTTAATGATCACAGGATGTTTTGGGGGTGGAATTTGTAGAGAGAAAAAACGAGGTACTTACATAATGAATCCGTATGAATGAGTGGCAGTGAATGAAAGTCGTTTATATATACTAGGGGCTTGTGTAGAGACATGTTCGGCGATGTCCCGAAGGGACACGGCACATAAATGACGACAATAAGAATGTTGACGGCATTTTTTTAAGCATTTCATCCCAAGCAAAGCAGGAGTGCCACTAACACTCAAGGGATTACAGAGAGTGGGAGCAAGAATAAAGAGACGTGATTCAGGAAACGATAAAGAGGAGGACGGGATATTAGATCAAGGCATCAGAAGATGCCGATTGACATTACATTTGAATATTTGAAGACTGTAACTGTCCTGGAAGCAAGTAAGAAGAAGGTAGTTCCGCAGACGTAAATTGCGAGACATGGAGTTACTGGAGTAGAAGAGATGGCTACATTTAAAAGTTACAACAGTAAAAGGACTGAGATGCCAATCTATTTACACGCTTGAATTCATGCAGTTTGGGGACCAGCGAAAATAGCTCGTCGGAAGCATTTACCGTGAAATTACTTGCAGAAAAGACAGTGGGAAGCGACGGCACGTCTGTGAGAAATTGACTGTAGGCGAGATGACAGACTACACCAACCACATGGCATATCCGTCTCTAGATTTTGTTGCGGAGCTTGAGATTAACAACGGGGGCTCCAGACCATATATGACAGAAGTATTCCATACAAGAGCTAATGGTTGATTTATATACTTGAAAGTTCTATGGTGCATGAAAGGGTGTCCCTGCATCCATCTCCGGCTGTTAGCCCTAAGGTCACATTATGTTGCAGGCTGCGCAAGCTCTTTTCTGCCCATGTCACATTTAATGACCGACTGCTATTACTACTTCAGGCCTTTTAATGTTCATTAACAACATTACACATGTATGACATTATAAACTTATAACGATTAAGTACAGTTTGGATTGTTTCCAAAAGTTAGAACAACCGAATGCTTAATAAAACAAAACAGTGAGAGACATTTTCCTGATTTTGTGGCGTAAAGAAACTATTTTTGACTTAGTGGTTTTTCGGAAGTGCATTATAGCAACATAGCATCTATTTTGGTTCGTCATCACCCCACATATTTCCAATAATAGAGGCCACACGCATATTTGATGGACAACAAGTCAGTCCTGCCAGAAAAGACACGAATAGAATATTATGGTCCGTCTAAATTAGAAACACCAAAGTATATACAGGCTGCGATGGATAAATTGTCGTCTAAATTACACCAACATGAAAATAAAACTGACATTTCATTTTAACAGATATATTTACCATAAGAATCCCCTAAATATTTTGAAATACTAAAGACCAGATTTATTCAATAAAATCGCTACTGCTTTCAACCACGATCTACAGAAAATTTCGCAATCTCTTCTGGATGGTCTCCCTGTGAATGCATCCATAATCATTGCCTTCAGTTCATCTTTGGTGTTACAAAGGATTTTTTTTGTCTCTGACACAACTGCGCCCCATATATAATAATCAAGGGGGTTGCAGTCTGGGGAGTTAGTTATATAAGGGGAGATGTGGTTGTATGAATTGTTTGACAGTCATTACTGGGTTGTTTGCTTATGTGGCATTCTGCAGAGTCCAGTTCTTAGCTGTAAGGTATTCCAACAAACAACCTCTTGACTAAGCAAAGCAATATCTATCTATCTATCTATCTATCTATCTATCTATCTATCTATCTATCACAGTCTGTTCATATGTATGTATCTATGTACGTATCGATGTCATTCCGTTCATATCTATCTATCTATCTATCTATCTATCTATCTATCTATCTATCTATCTATCTATCTATCTATCTATCTATTTATCTATCTATCTATCATAGTCTGTTCATATGTATGTATCTATGTATGTATCGATGTCATTCCGTTCATATATCTATCTATCTATCTATCTATCTTTGTCATTTTGTTCATATCATATCATCTCTCTCTGTCTGTCTGTCTGTCTCTCTCTCTCTCTCTCTCTCTCTCTATATATATATATATATATATATATATATATATATATATGGGAGAATATGGTTCATGAATTTTTATATATCAGAACACTGTTAAGTAAATTAATGACAGTGAAAATGTGATGTGTTTCTTCTTTTATCTCTTTCATATGAAGTCTTATAGGACTGAACGAGTCACATTTTTCTACTTCGTCATTTATTCATCTCTCTCTCTCTCTGTCTATCTATCTATCTATCTATCTATTTTTCTATCTATCTATCTAGCTAGCTAGCTAGCTAGCTATCTGTCTATTTTGGATGTAGAAATTACCACCCACGACATTGCGACTGTCAGTTTCACCACTCAGGTGACCTTCAAACTCTCTCTGTATAGAAATGATCTATATCCGATATTGAGTACACTTTCCTCACAAACATGGCTCATGAATGAGCGATGATTGTAAAAGTTCGACCCCCCCTCCTTAGTAACTGCTTTTCTTGTTACGGAGCGCCACTGAATAAAGAAATTAAACAAGCATATTAAACGAAAGCATTTACCAATCAGGTTTTTATTGATTTTCTTCATGTATAAAAATGTATCCATTATATTTATCAAAGGCTTCTTCATTAATAACATATATATCATACTGGGAATATTTCAATTTCAATTTGGACTAATACTTATGCCAGGCTACGGATTTATTAATACACTTCCTATCCTGCGTGGGTAAGTGAGAGAAAGTTTATTTAGATTGTTTGTTTGCTTGTTTAGTGACATACCAACTCCTTATGGGTCATTTAATTCCGAAATTTCATTGGGAGCATTAGTAATTTCTTTTGCAAAATGTGTTGCTGCTAATTTCTATTTTAAACAATTAATTCTTAGTCCTGGGTTTGACAACAGACTACATCTGACAGCAATGTAAGGCCTCTCGGTAGGAGCCTGGAGGTTCTGATGAGATAGGTACTACCTATAATTGCTGTTGTTCCTAGGTCAAGCCGGAGACGTAGTGATAGAACCTGTTAGCGTACAAGCTATGGAGAAATAATGCCCCCCTCCCAACAAAAACAAAACACTATGAAAATATAAAAATACATTTTTACTGTAAAATTACCAGCAATACATTTTTAAATAAAAATTACCAAGAATAAATATTTCTGTAGCTGAAGGCGTACATTTTCGTTCAAAATATATTTAATTGAAGGCATACAAGAGCGTTCAAATTATTTAGATGTCAGCATTAAATAATTGATAGAGAGCTTTTACATACTGCGAAACAAAATCAACCAACCAAACATCTGTTTGTGGTAACCTGCGAACATTAACACTAAGCCAAATGACGGAGAGGATTTAGATGTCCTAATCTTTAAGACCGCATTGTATCTGCTGGAAAAATGAAATAAAATAAAATCAGCGTTTATGTGTTGCTGTTCCAGATGACGTATTTAAGTGTTTAGTGGTTATTCGCTTCGCCTTAAATCATTTTTTTTTAATCTCTTATCTTTTTATATGGTAAAATCAAAATATCGATGCAATATCTCCAGCTGATAGGGTTAAGAGACTTTTACATATAGGGAAGACTTGGAAGACCTCTTTTCAAGTAGCTGACTATGAGAAATCGTTCAAGATTAAATAATGTGGAAATTGGTAAAAGAAAAAAAAATACCTGAAAGATGATGGTTGATCGAAAATTTTCTGGATACACACAAGATATTCTTTTTATATTAGAGGTTAAAGATCAGATACAGGATTCCTTTACGTCCATACAACGCGTGCATCAACATACTTGGCCCTAGGACAAGCTGAGTCCAATGTTTCTAAATGCCTACGTGTCGCTGTATATATATATATATATATATATATATATATATATATATATATATATATATATATATATATATATATATATATATATATATGTTATGAAATACAAAAATGCATAGACACACATGCATTTGAAAATAATTTAACTATGTATATACAGGGTGTCCATAAATTCTCTTTACAATTTAAAAAAATACAAATGAACAGAAAAAAACATTTAGAAATTATTAAAAAAAAATGAGGAGTGAATATTGAATCTTTTTAAAACTAATTTAATACACCTGTATATGGGTATCATGTGTGCACGAAGCACATTAGGACGGTACTCGATTAACTCGATCGATGTTTTCCTCATAGGTTCTTGGTCTTCCACGCCTCCCTTTATGCAATACTGTCCGTGTCTACATAAATTTCCGATGCCATACACGAATTGACGCGCGTGACGGTGGATCTCTTCTATAATTAGTTCAGATGTTTCGCTGATTCTGCTTATCCGATTTTGTTTCAATAAATTATGAGACACATTGTTTCTTTTCTTGAAGAGTAGACATTTCTTAGATTTCATTTAACAGTACCTCTTTCATCAACAGGATACCTGAAATACATAAAAACAATGTAATTAAAAACTTTTATAACTAATGAGTATACAAAACAAATCGGATTATGATATCTCATTAATAGCATTTGGGAAATATTTTTTTAAATTATAAAGAAACTTTATGGACACCTGTATAGTTATTATGGGAATCAATTCATTCACAATTAAATTATTATCAGCGAAATAGTTTTTAAAAACCTTTATGTTATGCTTGTATTTGTTTGAAAAACAAATTAATACATTTTCAGGTGAGAATATTTGTTCATCATAAAATTATTTACAGTAACTATGTTTTCTGTTGTGATATTTAAATGTGAAACATGTGGAGTGTTCATCATATTGTAATTAAATATATGCAGGAGAATAGTTATTGATTTTTATTTTTAATCGTGAATTTATTCAATTTTTCCAGCCAGCACGTGACGAGTTCATATCTTATACACAAATCTCCGAGTAGAGACCGCCAAGGTGTATATTTAATTTTATTTGTTGCTATTAATGCGTTATTTAGCTTACAAAAATTTTTTTGGAGTCGGGTTAATGGGCGGAACATAATTTTGTCAATATATTTCACTCTTTCTCTATCTCTCTCTCTATTTATCACACACATACGCACTTACATATATGTCTATATTTTATCAATTCACCCAAGCAAGGCGATAATCCCACTAAAACGCAAGGTGTTACTGGGAGTAGAACAGAATGAGAAGACATTTGAAGAAACAGAAAATACATTCCTAAACAAGTAACAAGAGGTTAACATCTACGCCTGTTCAAAAGACTAGGCATAAGAGTGAACCGGACGATAAGCAAACCTATCTACACGCACTCACGCACACACACGCACGCGCACACACACACATATATATATATTTATATATATAGAATATAAATTGAAACATCATTTATTACATTAGTTTATTACATTTTAATTAATTAATTTATTTTTAATTTTCATTTAATACATTATATATATATATATATATATATATATATATATATATATATATATTGCTCTAATCTTGTATTGAGCCCTTTTTTAAATTAGTGTTATAAATGATTTTTCAATTGAAATACTTTTCGAACTTTTACATTTGGACACACACTAATAATATAATTATATTTATGCTCTTTATATTCTATATATATAGGTCAAAATTCTTAATAACAGGGATAGTGCGTATGAAATTATAAACCCACATCTAGTGGTAACAGTGATTTTCATGCTTCTATGCAAACGACAGGATGCGTATAAGCATTATATATATATATATATATATATATATATATATATATATATATATATATATATATATATATATACAAATCCTTATATCAAATTCAAAAAAGATTTTCCTACAAGCATTATAAATTTATTTGCATAAGCTTTTGAAATATTGTTACAATCTGATACCTTTTCTGAACTCCGCTGCTTGGCATAACTTGAATACCTTTTAGATTAAAGTGTGATTGAAATTCATTTTCAGAATCTGTTAAAATACCAAAAACTAAACTGATTAAAAAAAAAAAACTGATTAAAAAAAAAAAAAAAACTTTCTATAGAAGGGTATTCTGAACTTCAGATAGCTAGAAAATTTCAGATTCTTTGATGAAAAGAAAATCACGAGTGGTTGACTTTCCTACACGTTTCCCCAGTAACCTGAGGGTTAGGCTTCCCTTCTCGATCTTTGTTTTACCTCCATCCCCGACCCCGTTGTGTCACGCAGCTCTGCCCTCTTGACAACTCTGATCAAGCTGTAGTGACAGTTAACATCTCCTACTAAAAGAATATCTTTCTATTATCAACGCGCAAACTGAGTCTCTTTCCGTGATTTCCTACACGATGTCCCCTGGAATATGGTTTTTAATCCCCTCGTTCAAAAATATGTGTCTAGAATCGAGGATTTCCTCCCTGCAAGAAAATATAAAGTTAAATCACGTTCATCACCTTGGTTCACAACCGCTTGCTCAGCTGCTATTGCTCACAGGAATCACTTCTTCTGTCTGTACTGAAGTGAAATGTCTTATCACAATAGACGTCTCTTTGTCTCCTCCCGTAACGGATGAAAGCGTGTCCTCAATGAAGAAAAGCTACAATTTGCTGGAAAAATAAAACAATTCATTGCGTCAAGCTTTGTTCTAGAGATTATTGGCGGCTCTGCAAGAGCATTCTGAACAACAGCAGATCCACATTACCTCCTTTATTTAAAAAAATCTGAGGTACTCACTTTCTCAGCTGATAAATCTGAATGCTTTGCTTGGAAATTCTCATCGAATTCAACGCTCGACTTATCCGGATCATCCACACCTAAATTTCCCATAAAACTCTGTTGAGTGATATAAACATGACCCCATCGATGGTCTTAGACATCGTCTCTAAATTAAACTCCGATTAGGCTAGTGCCAGAGACGGGAAGAAATGTGCTCCTGAATTAGCACCGGTCCTCTCCAAACTATATAACTATTGCCCACTGACTCTTGTTTTCCAGCCTGTTGGAAGTCCTCGCCTTTTGTCCCTGTCTTTAAGAATTCTGGTGACCCTTCTGACTCGTTTAACTACCGTCCTATCAATCACCTACAACTTTTCGGCAAAGGCTTCTCAATTTAATTAACGCTGAAGTGAAAAAAAACCTACATCTCATGATCTGCTCTCAGACCAGCAATATGGTTTCCGCTTTACCCGGTCCGCTACTGACATGCTCACGACTATAACTGAATTTATAGACCAAGCACTTCAGAGTAATTTAGATGCGCGAGTCGTAGCTGCATATATCTCTGAAGCGCTTGATAGGGTTTGGCATCAGATATTGATATAATATGTAAAAATGTCTTCCTTTCATTTGGAGTAAAGGATGTCAGCAAGTGTTTTCAGGAAGTTCTTATTACAATTATAATGAATTTTCTCTGAGTTAGGGATGAGCTGGTGGTGTAGCAGCTTAGTATGAGAAATCGGTGTGCCGAGTTTGATATTCAGTCGGGTACAGTAAATTCACTCCCGAAAAGAAAGCGAAATAGAAAAGTAAGTTTCTATTTGGCGTAGATCTGACATTTAATTGATTAATCAAGATATATCCACAAGACTTATTTTAATTCTAACCTTATGTTCCCGATCATTTAACTTTCGGAAATGAGGTAAAAATTTGTTTTTAGATTTCCTTAAAAATCATTTAATCACCAGTTACTTACCATCGCCTGAAGAAGTACAATCAATGATTTGACATATGAAGCTTTTGCGTAGCGATTTTAATGTTTTTATTATAATCATTTATAATAAAACTAATAAAAAAATATTGCTGTACTATGTATTGAGTACTTTTTAAAAGCAAATTCTACGAAGAGTGGAATTTTACTCCATCAGTAATTTCTCTCTTTCTCATATATATATATTAGTTTGGTGCAAAAATAATGACGTAATAATGTCGTTTTTTGACGTTAAAAATACGTCAAAAAACGGCATTATTACGTCATTATTTTTGCACCAACCTAATATATATATGTTTATATATATATATATATATATATATATATATATATATATATATATATATATATATTCATACACGTTTCATTAAATAATATAGACAAGTGTTTATTTATTTTATGTAAATTTTTTTCGTAACATTTGATAAGTTTAATAACATTATCGTTGAACGAAGAAAGAAATTCACAATAGTGATCCATATTATTTTAAAATAATCTAAGCTTTCGGCTTACTTAAGCCATTATCAAAGATGTCAATTACAACATATTAAACAATATACGGACAAGACAGTGATGATAGTCTGTCAATGTTTACATAGATGATTTCTAAGCAACGATAAACACGCGCATCTATGTGTAATTTCCTCCAGTTGGTCCGGGGTAGTTATATCCTGTAGTTTATCGTAAATGTCCTGTTTGTTGCTGTTAAGGTTGTTCAATTTTTCTTTTGCAATTTCAATTTGACTTTTCACAAGGCTTACATTTGTAATTCCAAGTATTGATAGTATTGTGGGCTGCTGGATCATGTAATTTAAATTGTGTGTATTTAGGCAGCATCTTTTCATTCATACACGTTTCATTAGATTGTATTAAAATAATATGGATCACTATTGTGAATTTCTTTCTTCGTTCAACGATAATGTTATTAAACTAAATAAATAGATAACACTTGTCTATATTATTTAATGAAACGTGTATGAATGAAAGGATGCTGCCTAAAT
>OZ010573.1:108824567-108847067 GCA_963932145.1 Acanthosepion lycidas
ACAGCAATATTAAAAAGTTCTCAATACACGTTTGGAAAAATAAAAAAAAAATAACATGTAGAGATTATAACATTTGATTTCCCTACTTTGGTTTTAACTTTGAAGTATCCTCACCCAATACATTATTTACATTATTCGGACTATTGTCCTCATCTTTGTCGCCATATTTATTACAACTTTCCCTCTGAAAATTCTCCACTGCCTTAACCGGGTATTGAACTCACACTCTTTGGATCCTGTCACTGGATCTAACCAACTCCTTTATCTACTGTGACATGTGTCCTTGGTTAAGGCATTGGGAAAGGGAAATTAACAGGAAGGGAACTTATAACTGACATCCATCAAACATGGCACGTGAAATTAGAACAGTCTACCCCAGTGAGCAAAATAAAGGGTTTACTTCGACATTCCAACCACCTGAAGAAGGCCGGAGCGTACAACATCCGAAACGTTGTAATAAATATGGCGACAAAGATGAAGATAATAGTCCGAATAATGTAAATAATGTACATAATACCTCATCTCAGAAATATAGACAGACTCTGACCACACAATACTTTATTTAAAAATAAGAAGCCATAATACAATGAAGGTTATATTATTTAAAAATAAATAAACAAACGCACGGTGTTGGGGGCGATAGAAAGTGAGTAGAAGGATGCAAAGGAGATTTGATCAGAACTAAGAAGACGGTCACAGAGAGGAAAAATGTATATTTATAATTAATATTATTACTTATTAGTTATTAATATTGTTGATAATCAACAGATCATTAACTGATATATATATATATATATATATATATATATATATATATATATATATAAAAGGTATGAATCCTCTTCTTCTCCCCAGCTATGGGTAAAATAGCAGGACAGACTGGGTTCTATAGCCTTGGATGGCAACTGGTCTAGGAGAAGGACAACTCTGAATTCAAAATCTGCGGAGGGTCGTTTGGGAACCTTGTGGCATTCGGTGCACCAGGTCTCTGTATTCGTCCCTCCAAATAGTGTGGATGGTCCTGCACGAGGCCTTCACCACTATAATCAAATCTCACGTGCCGGTGTCGGGCTGTCGGTTTCCTGGAAACTGATCTGCTTCACCCTCATACGTCGAATCTCGACGGGAGAGTCGATCATATATATATATATATATATATATATATATATATATATATATATATATATATATATATATACTTTATTTTAGGATATTACATCGAAAACATGTCAAAATCGATACACAGTTGCAGTCGTGAGTCGATGTGTATAAAACGCATCTGATCGAGTGATAGTAAATTTCTGTCGAGTAAAACGATTTAATCAGATCTTAAAGCAAAATATGCCTTTTTTTACAAAAAAAAGAAGGAAAAAATGAAAAGAGGTGGGCTGGTTATAAGTTTTATAGGCTTTGCTTCGATCTGCCAATCAAATCTGACCTACATTAAATTTAAACTAAAGGAAGAAACAAAATTTAAGAAATTATTGTCCATAAATCGTTCAAAACCCGTAATGAATGACAGCAACACACGCCAAATAGGAGCGGATGTGGATGGATACATGTTGTACATTTGGACGATCTCATTTACTAAGAGAAAGTAAGTAGTAATCTAACAAAATGCTAGACAATTTATATGCTTTGTGAATTTCCCACATAAAAAAAAAATATAGTTGATAAATAAATGGCTTTAAGAAAACAATAAATAATTTTAATACATAGATTTACTAGGTAAATTAATATGCAACGGTTGAGAAAATACTCTTTATATAAGGTATTAATAACAATGACCAATCAATGCTAAATGTCAAAATACCAACCAAATACCAATACATCCATACAAGATGTTACTAAAACCACCAGAAAATTAATACAAAATGATATTAAATGTAAATTAATACTGACAGAAAGGTAAATCATATACGGTGCAACACAGTTCTACTAAAATCTAAGACAAAAACATTTTCAAATTCCAAATGTAACTGAATTTTAAGGTAAAAATTAGAACGTGTTTACAATTTACAGTTAACTCGGATCATTGGTTTAATAAATCATTCTTATCAAGGAACCTGATAATTTGTAATTTTTCATGTAAACACAGAAAATAGGGTTCATATAAGGATCTACATGTCCTTGCCATATTTTAAATTTTCCATTTCACTTTAAGAGTTTTATTATTGTCTTTCAAACTCTAAAAATATATTGAAAGTGATGTATTATTTCTGTAAATATTATTAGTAAAAGACAATATATGCTGATATCACTTACTTGAAATAATTCTTAGTACTACCAATCTATTGGGTTGGCAACTAATTTCCCGCTGTTTTTTTTTTAATTTTGGAATCTATTGTGTTTTTAAATTTTGGAATCTATTTTTTTTTCGAGAATTCTATTTTGGAATCATTTTGTGATCAATTTTTTTTGTTTTCGAATTAAATTAAGTTAATTTCTGTTTATTAAAATGGAATGTTAAGAAAATGAGCATTTTCGACATCTCTTTGTTTTTTTGCTTCTAATCAAGGTTCTGAGACAGCAAAAGCTGCTCGCAAAAGCAGCTGTTTATGAAGAGGATTCCCTAGCTGCAAGAACCACTCGTCATTGGTTTGCCAAATTCAAAAATGGAAATTTTGATCTTAAAGACGCGCCTCGATTTGGCAATCCAGTTGAGTTCAAAGAGCGATTAAGCCAACTTTTGCACGAAAATTCTCCAGGGACGTCGCAGAGAAAATGGAATTCTCCCACACTGCTATAGAGAAGCATCTTCAGTCAGTGGAAAAGGTTCAGAAGTGACAACAACAGAAATCAACGAGCCACAATCGCCGCTGGTTTTCTTGCTTGACACCGCTAAACTCACCGCTCAACTCATGGACACAAGCAACGATTTCTTTACAGAATCCTTACTGGCGACGAAAAATGGTGCATGTACATAAATATGAAGCAGCACAAGGAATGAATTTGGCGTGAAACATGAAGTTAATCCGCGTAAAACGATGTTGTGCGAATGGTGGGACTTGGAAGGAATTATCCCTTGTGAATTACTTGAACAGAATCAAACGCTCAACACAGAACTCTATGGTAAACAGACGGAACAACTCACCACTGCTAGACTTCAAAAGCGAATGTCCACTTAGGTACAAAATAACAGTAATAAAAATCTTTCTAAATAGAGCACACCAGAATTCATCCTCTTGACTACTCTTCCTCAAAGAACTTAATAATGTTAAACAAACACTAATCAACCAACGGCTTGCCTAACCACCTGATAGACCTCAAATTAGACTATTGCATCTCTTTGCAGCTCTCTTCCTTTTTATTGCTTTTCTTAAGTTTGAGCTTTTATTGTTTTTCTAATGTTCTTTCAGATTTTTATGAAGACTAAGAAAATACAGAAATGATTCGTTGTGATCATTCTCCTAAGCAATTTTGGCTAATTTATTAGGTATTTTCGTAGTCTCGTTGTTATTATATGTTTATACATTTCTATTCTAAACTGTACCGTTTAGAAGTTGTGTTTTTTGAGAGTAGTAGTAATCCCATGTTGGGTTGAATTTAAACACACACACACACACACACACACACACACACACACACACACATATATATATATATATATATATATATATATATATATATATAAATGATGAACATAGCCAGAAAGCTTTGATGTGTAATATCGAATATCCGGGCGGGAGAAAATCGGTAGGGAGCTTAGATTAGACAGCAGGCATGTGAATTTAGAAGTACGTTTCTCGTTTGATGAATACTGTTCCCATTTTTTTTTATGAAAATTTGAATGTGACATCTCTCTTCATTCCCTTTCGCTCATACACGCCATATTAGTTGTATAAAGGATGCATAATCATAATAATAATAATACAGTTTTAGTGCTATCTAACGATATCAACCAAAATGCCATTTATGTGTGTGCAAAAACACGCACATATTTCAAACGATTCTGAAATTTCAACATCAGCCCATACACACACTCAAATGCACACGCACACACATACATACATACAGATATAATCTATCTATCTATCTATCTATCTATATATATATATATATATATATATATATATTCATTCATACATGTTTCATTAAATAATATAGACAAGTAGTGACAATTTATATTATGTAAATTCTTTTCATAACGTCTGATAATCTTAATAACATCATCATTAAACGTCTGATAATCTTAATAACATTATCATTAAACGTCTGATAATCTTAATAACATTATCATTAAAGATTATCAGACGTTATGAAAAGAATTTACATAAAATAAATAGACAACACTTGTCTATATTACTTAATGAAATATGTATGAAAAAAAATGCTGCCTAAATACACACACAATATATATATATATATATATATATATATATATATATATATATATTTAGATAGATAGATTGATTGATTGATAGATAGATAGATTGATAGATAGGTAGATAGATAGAGGCAAAATGCTGAAGTATATTTGTCTATTTTAGTCATCTTAATATCTGGTGTAATATTCAAAGTGTATTTGAGAAACGTATTGATGGAAACGGCATGTAGAAAAAGATTTAGTGTCTATCAAAAATAAAATTCGCAACATTCTTTACTTGTAGTTTGCCTTTTTTATCTATATATATTCTATTAATCATTTCGAACTTTAGAAAGGCATACCTATTTTTCTCACAACAGACCAACTTTAAAATTTTTCCCTGTGAAACATAATGAGGAAAGACGAATTGGAGAATTTGACACTCAGAGAACATTTTGGAGAACAAAAAGAATTAACAAATACCACCTCCCCACAACTTACTTGCGTAAATAAATGACAGAACAGGGATTGGGCTGGGAAAAAAAAAAAAAAAAAAAAAAAAACACTGCTAAGAACTACAAATTATAGGAAATTGTGGAGCACCGTAATCACCTAGCTCATAAAGAGGAACGAAACAGAAAAATTGCTTCCATATAACCGACTACAGTTTTTTTTTCATTAAGAACGTTGGTGATGAAGGTTCTTCACAATATCATGTCCTTTGTAGGTCTTAGTAAATATTGTATTTTTCGTTAGAAGCAATATGAACTCTTTTCCTTTGTCTATTTGGCCTTCAATCTGCCCTGCGAGTGTCAATTTTTTAAAATCTATTTTCCGCGGTATATAGCGTACGCATTTCAACTCTCGTTCCATTTTCTGCAAATTTCGTCGTTGCGTCCATGGTATTCTTAACATCCTTCTGTAGAATCACATTTCTGTTGCCTCAAGTATTTTCTTTACCTATGGTGAGATTTTCCAGCAATCACTGCCATATTGGAAGACTGATATTGCATAACAGTTCAAATGGAAAAGATTGGATGCTATGAAACATGTTGAAAAATTAAATATTTGTGCTAAATGTGTTTTTTTTCTCCATTATTAGGCTATGCACTTATTGATATACCTGCATAATGCTATGGATGCTACATACTGTAAATCAGTTTTTAATAGTAGATTAAAATGTTGATTTAACCAAGTTAAAATTTTATTAGAATCTCAGGTTGTAATATTGCCTTTAATGGAGATAACTTTCTAAATATTTACTGTTTCTTGCTATTATTCTGCTTTTTATATGGATTAATTTGTCAACTGTGTGCACAATGTGAGAGGTTTACATATGTTGATGTTGGTCATATTTTGAGTAATTTAGGGCTTATTTAACTTCAATATTTACCAAAAATTCTTTAGAAAAAAAATCATTTGTTTAACATATGGGACAGTGTATATATATATGTGTGTGTGTGTATGTATATATCTTGGAGAGCTGGTATTTCTGACGGCATCAAGATCTTCCATGCAAAAAAGTAGTATACGTGTCCTTTTTGTTTCCGTTTTCTCTAAAAATTTCGTCGTTACTTACATGTTTAGTCTATGGTATTCTTAAAATCCTTCGGTAGAACCACATGTCTCTTGCTTCAAGTTTCTACTTCATCAGTGAAGAGATAGTGCCATACAGGGGAATTGATATTAGATAGTAGTTCAGCACACTTTTATTTGTTTTAAACTATTTTTTTCGGTTGCTTAATACTTAGCTTAGCTTTTAGAAAGCTTTTTTCGCAATTCCAATACACCTTCAAATTTCGATATCGCTCATTTCGTCATCTGTTAAAACACTTTTTCTTTTCATTTTTTTTTAAATTGATTTCACCCTAAGCAAGACAGTAAAGCCACTAAGACACAAGAGTTTAGTTGCTTGACGTGGAAGAATTAGGAAAAGAAACATTACTAATGAGTGGAAATAGAAAACAGTAATCAGGAGGACAGTAGTTAGCGATTGAAAATGCATTTAAATTTTTGAAGATTAAAGGAGAATAGAAAACAATGTAGCCGGAAGTGAGTTCCACATGCGGGAAGTGCGAGAAAAGACAATATTAGATAGAATGTACGGATGCATTTAGCCAGATCAACTGTAAATTGGTGAAATCGAAAGGACAGTGTGGTACTGCGATGAAATTCAAAAAGTCTATGTACCCTAGCAAAGATTTCATCCGAATAATTTTACATGAAAGAATTTATAGAAAAGATAGAGGGAGCCGAGCTTACGAGGGTGGGTATGGGACTAAAGCCAAGCCGATATCTCAGGATCGTTAATATTACTGATTCTTCTTTGAACCTTATAAAAGTATTCAAGGTAAATAGCAAAGACATCGGACCATATGTGGCAGCAATATTCAAAGCATGGACGAATGGTAGACATAGATATGTAAGATACATTCTGGAGAGAAAAAATATCTAGCGCGAAACATTCTTAGCAGCTGATCTAGCAACGGATTCAGTATAGTTTTTCCATTTCAGGTCAACCGATAATGTTAGCCTGAGAAAGAGCAACGAATCACTTTTCGGAGATTGCGCCGACTAAAAATGACTCTTCGTATGACTTCTACTTCCGGTAAAAAAAAACAAATTCTCATCTAAGACCCCTTCGTATTTTTGTATATTTACCGAATTTATTATCTCATTTTAAGAGAAGATGGTCATCTTCACTGCCGTTAGAAATACCTTGACATTGATGATGATCATGTTACTGTAAGTCTTGTATGTGACAATATAATTTTTTAAAACTAGTGTTCATATAAATTAGCATTTTTCATTTAATATTGACTTAACCATTTTAAAAGAATTTACTAGAAATTTGATAAGTACTACGTTCTAAATATTTCGGTATAACAAGAGGAAATCAATAAAAACATTCAGTGTCATTGTTTTGTCTGGCAAGAGAAATCAGTGAGAATTGATTACAAACAACTCAATAACGTCACCATTTTTAACAATTATTCTAGATATACCAGTAAAGTGTGCATGGTAAATAAAGGAATTTAGTTTCATGCCTTTCTCAAACGCATTATTATGTATTAACCTCTAGCCATATTTGTTTCAGTTAGCGATGAAGGCTCTCTAGAATTTCCTCCCTCTTTTTGTCATTTCTTTTAAGCCATGTACGGCCATTCTTTTCCACAAATTTTGTTAGCTACGTTATGCAGTGTTTCCTTCTGTCCCCCTTGATTTGACATGTCCTGTGAGTATCAAATCTTCCGTATTTTGGATTAAGATAGCTTTTGGGCACATCTTTAGACATTTTCAGGGAATATGATTTGGTGTTGTTAGTTTTTCTTCAAAACACCGCAAAATTGAAAATGAATAAAGAAGCTGCAGAAAGCGGTTGAGACAATGAATATCATAGAAAGTTTCTGTAATATCATATTCCAACAAAACTGAAAACGTAAGGATTTTAAATAAAAAAATAATTAAATCTTCGTTGTATTCACTATTTAATGACAGATGTTTAAATATTGCTTTCCAAATAATCATTAATATGTGTGTGTGCGTGTGTAAAAAGAGAGAGCGAAAAGGAGAAAGTGGACATCAGAATCAACACTAGATGATCACAGTCAGTTTTACGTTTCAGTTTTATCTGTAGACCAAGTGCTATTGATACATAGCTGTCTGTTTGGATATGTGGACTGCAAGATGGTCAAAATTTGGTCAGAAATAGGACACCGGCTCATGATTTTGTTTAAGTACGGTCCTCATATCTAAATTGCTTAACTATGCAGGTTTGGTAGGTGGCAGAAGACTGTATGTGCTGGATCAACTTGTTGGAAACGCGCCCACACACAACACGACTTATATTTTGCCCATGAATAAGGGGTCGTGACACATGAACTGAAGATTGCACTGAATGATGTATCTGTGTTTAGCCGTGCGAAGAGGGGAGAAAAAGGACACACTTATCGCCAAAAAGAGACAGAAGAAATTTCAATTGCATATCATGAGGAAAGAAGGCTTAGCAAATTTAACACTATCAGGAAATATTGGCGGCATAATCTACCTAACGAAATGTGTAAACGATTGGAAGAACAGTGATTATGAGTGATATAAAGAAGACAAACGTTCCTAAAATGTCACAAAAGAGTAGAATGCCATGGTTCTGAAGGTACACATCACTTAGAAGATTTAGTAGATAAAGGAATAATACTTTTATATTACTTTTTAAAGTTTTTAAGACATGAATTGATCTTCTACGTTCTGCATTTCTTCAACTTCCTATCTGTTGTGGCCTCTCTCCGTTTTCTTGGGTGCCGGCACACCCTTTCGGCATAGATTCACATAAACTGATTAGGTAAGTGGCTCTCTGCCTTCAGTTATCACTCTTAAATGTTATGCTAGGCAAAATATCGAGAAAAAAAAAAGACCGAAAATATTTTTTTTTTATCCTGGAAATATCGTCGGCGTCATAAGCAGTATTTTTCTGACGAAACACACTTTAAGAATATTTCTATTTTTTGTGAATTCTTTTAAATAGACTGTATATCAGACGAGATGCAAATTTCATATTATATTGACAGAAAAACCGCCTTAATTCCTCATGTATAATACGCATTTTTTCTAAAAAATAATAAGCAAAATTAGGTGTGCGTATTATGCACAGCTACATTACATTTGCGAAATTACTCTTCACCACAAATATACGCCAATTTCACACTAACATTCGGCGACTGCGTCCCCATAAGGATGTCAAATACAATCATATGTACCTAACAATGCTTACAAATATAAAACAAATTAAAATTATCATAAAACTAAATAAGAATAATATTATTCTATGTTTAAAACAATTTTTTGTGAAAAAAATGTGAGTGTGTGATCTAATAAAATCTTAACAGAAGAAACTCGTGACAAAAATCATTCCAGTTAAAACATTTCCAGTATATATATATATATATATATATATATATATATATATATATATATATATATATATATATATATATATATATATCCTACTGACATGGACCCTTTTTCATATTTTAATAGTTATCAGTAACGAAATATATGTTTAAATTAACAATGAATTAACTCTCTCTTTCTCTGTCTCTCTCTCTCTCTCTCTCTCTCTCTCTCTCTCTCTCTCTATATATATATATATATATATATATATATATATATATATATGACAGTATAATCTTTCCAAGAAAATATCCGGTAATGCATTTCGCCCCATTTTTGGGCTTCATCAGATCGAAGACGAAAAAGTGAATTGCGTGAGTATGTATTTGTGTGTTTATTTAAAATAATAAGATCATATATTTTTCCAAGCTGACGGTGCTAGTGACAAAAAAGAAACAAGTTGAATGATTTTTTTAAAAAGTTGTTCAACACTTCATGTTTCTTGCCTGAAGTGCCCTAGTTTAGAGATAGAAATCCATCAGAATAAGTAGAAAATAAATGAAAGATTTGTTTTTATTCATGCGTTCTCCATGGCGACAATATGCTATATATATATGTATATATATATATATATATATATATATATATATATGTGTGTGTGTGTGTGTGTGTGTGTGTGTGTGTGTGTGTGTGTTATTTTTCGTGTTCGATCTGATGAAGCCCATAAAGGGCGGCATGCATTATCGAATACTTTTTTCAAAACATTATGCATTCATGAACGTTTTTTTTTTCAATTGTCATTAATGTATAACCCTATCGTGGTCATTTATCCAACTTTATATCACATTGCCCCATACCCACAACAACCCCCCATATATATATATATATATATATATATATATATATATATATATATATATATATATATATATATATGAAGGCAGTTTCATTTAGACGGATTTTAAATAAGTGTGTTTCATTAAGACGGACCGAAGGCAGCAGTTAAATATTAATATCGAATCAAATCTGAAGAAAAAGAAAAAAACATTAGACGCTTAAATTCGGTCCAAGTTATCGGAACACATCATATATATATATATATATATATATATATATATATATATATATATATATATATATATATATATGTATATATACACCCATTACTTCTAACGTGAATATCGTGAAGAGGCCGTTTTTGCCACAGAGACCCCATTTCTATTTATTAAACAATCATACTCAGCCTGTGCCCTCGATAAATTTTACTAAAGAAGATGTGTTCTCCGGCAGCGCTCCAATGTGCTTTCCCTTTAAAGAGGCTTTGCTTTCTTTAAAAGTGAAATTAGATCCTTACTTACAGTTACGTTGTTCATAAACGAGCATTAAAAGTCCCCAGTACAAAGACCTTTCAATGTCACTGAACAACTTCATGTAAGCAAAGCTATGTTTTCCCTTTTTAAGGAAAGGAGTTTTTAAAATATCGGATTAAAAATAACTGAATTACTACTTTATTCATATATATATATATATATATATATATATATATATATATATATATATATATATATATATATATCGGAAGTTAAGATGGTTAAACGTCTTATCTGAAAAAACTCGAAGAAGAAACTTAATTATTATAGTGTTTGTTTTTTAGATATTAACCATTTTGTAGAATTGACAATTATGCTATCACACGATTTGAACAATTTTGCTGTTACACCTGGTATATATATATATATATATATATATATATATATATATATATATATATAAGACGGACAAAGAAAATTTTAATAATTTTTGATTTAGTAAATGACCATGTTCAACTACGAATTTTAATTTTATTATACGCAGGATTTTTTAAACTGTTTATGGTATCAGTTTGTAGTGTTCAGTTTGAAACAAACAATACTGCGAATCTTAAAATTAAAATCATTATTAAATTAAAATTCGTTGGTGAAAATGGTCATTTACTACAGTTGCACCGAAAACATGGCACAAATAATAAAAAGCAGAACAGGAAAACCATTAAAAACCTCCCGAACAAATTAAACCCACGGTAACTGTACAAAAAAAAAAATAAATAAATAAATAAAAATAAAATAAAATAAATTTCCTTTAAACGTTAATTGTTTACAAAACAAAATAATATGCCAAGCCACGATAAAAATCACCAGGTAATGAAGAAAAATATACATAGGAGTACATGAAGGACCCTGGAAACCAAGAAACTATACGCACAAAATATTTTTCACAAATAAGAAATACACGAACAGCACAATGCTTTACGAAATATATCTGGAAAATAAAAATGCAAATTCAAATCACATCAAAAATATCATAGAAAATAAGGAAAAGATCATCAGCCTACAGCAATCAATGGAAAACCTGCAAACTTTGCTAGTAGGAAAATAGATATTATTACTTGCCAGACCAAAATAATCTACTAAATAAAAGATCTGAACTCATCTCAACATGGAGACATGTAAACAATTTTTTCTACGTTACTTAAAAATCAAAAACTGAAAAGAATAAATACAAATAAACAGAATAATAATGAACAAAATATAGCAAAATAAATTAACCCAAGCAAATTAACAAACCACTCCCGTTAGAACAGAGGAAAATGAATAAATAAAAATAAATAATAAAAACAAGTAAAAATAATCAATACAAATAAATAAAGAAAATAATAGACAAATTAACAAATCAATCCCTCCAAAATAACCGTTAGAACAGACTACAAAATTAATCCGCCAGTCGAACGAAAATAAGCTATAACTACTATATAAACGATAAAAAAAAAATGAAAAAATACTGCTTTAGTTACAAATCGAAAACCGAAAAATATAAATAAAAATATACAAAATAAAACAAATAAATAAATAAACTCCGGCCAAAATAAACATAAGAATGGATTACTCAAAATGCACCACTGACATGTATATATAAATAGTTAAGTAAAAAAAGAAAAGACGATTCCGTCTAGCATGCAACAGCCTGTCGCCGCTGAGTGTTGACTTCAATGTTCACCTTTATATTTACATAAGCTCTACCTCTGCTATTGAATACTTTGTCACCATAAAACTATATTTCTTCATTATATATATATATATATATATATATATATATATATATATATATATAGTATAGTATAGTATAGTATAGTATAATCGTCGATTCTCCTGTCGAATTCGACGTATGAGAGTGAAGCAGATCAGTTCCCAGGAAACCGACAGCCCGACAACGGCACATGAGATTTGATTATTATGGTGAAGTTTTCGTGTAGGACCAGCCACACTTTTTGAAGGGCCGAATTCAGAGACCTGGTGCACTAAGTGCCACAAGGTACCTAAACGACCCTTTCCAGGTTTTGAATTCAGAGTTGTCCTCCTAGACCAGTTGCCATCCAAGGCTATAGAACCCAGTCTGTCCTGCTATTTACCCATAGCTGGAGGGGGAAGAAGAGGATTCACACCTTTCCCAAGTTTATTAGCACGTAAGTGAATGTAATGGATTCGACTGGAATGGGAACTCGGCTCTCCGATTCCTCAATATATATATATATATATATATATATATATATATATATATATATATATATATATATATATATTAAGAAATGGACAAAGTCCGATAATTTATTTATTAAAAACATTTTTTTTTATGTTTAACGTTCTTTTTATAGATACAAGTATTTAAGTAAATGCTCTGTTTATAATAAACAGTATTAAATAACAAAGAACAAATAAATAAATAAATAAAATATATATATATATATATATATATATATATATATATAAATATATATATATATATATATATATATATATATATATATATATATATATATATATATATATACATATATATATCGGAAAATTGATGAAGACTTATAATTCAGTTCCTTACATTCTCGTACGTACAAATATCATTGGAAAATGTATGAATCCATCTCCTCCCACCAGCTATGGGTTAAATAGTATGTAGTCTATCTGTAAAAATCATTGTTATTTTAAAGAAACTGATTATTTATATATATATATATATATATATATATATATATATATATATATATATATATATATATATATATATATATATGCAATGTGTACAGGATAAAAAAAATCATGTAACTATGGTTCTCATCTTCAGCATATTGTTGTTTGTCTCGGAAATATATTAAGAGGGTTTTAAGCCCGCTTAGAGTTGCAACTGTAAGGATTTTGAATTAGCAAAGCTACTTATGTCGATACCATCCAAAATTATAGTTAGAGAGATTTGAATAAGTGATAATGGTGTTGTACGTCTTGAAATCATGCCTGAGTATATAATCGTCATCTGGTTAAGGCTTTTTTGTAGTCACTATTACTGTCTAGCTTGCAGTATATTCATTAAACATGTTGGTATTTCACTTTTCTATCAGCATATGCATAATGTGTGGACACAAGTAGTAGCAAACGTATGGAAACAAAAACTGACTTTTCAACCTCCAAATCAAATAACCGTGTCTCCAGATTGTGCAAATCTTCGTCTTGTACGTTGGTTGCGTTCAGTGTTTGCAGATACTTTACCGGGCGTATCATTTACCCTCCGTCTCGAGTAGGAGGCTATCAGTGACGTGGCCACCATTTTCTGACAAGGATACGATACTTTGGCTCCATCGGGACGTCTGATTGAAAATTTAATGTCCGTTGCTTGAGAGCCCAGACGATCGTTAAAGGCAATCACGTGATAAATGTGCTTCTTCTAAGAAGACCAACGTTCATATAGAGACATTTATTAGTCTTTAGGCAGCAGTTTCTTTCACGGAACAACCAGGCACATTGGTGAGACTTAGCCTGAACATACATTGAGGAAAAAAAAAACAAAAAAACAACGCTATTGATAAATGCTTAGAGTAATCTTTATATGATCTCGTAGATAGATAAGAAACATCATGCAAATATACATATAGAGAGAAATTTGCTCGTAAATATGAAATTATCTATTATTGCGAAATCTTGCACAATTTTAAAGAATTCAAATGCCTACATATATATATATATATATATATATATATATATATATATATATATATATATATATCGGAAAATTGACGAAGACTTATAATTCAGTTCCTTACATTCTCGTACGTACAAATATCATTGGAAAAATGTATGAATCCATCTCCTCCCACCAGATATGGGTTAAATAGTATGGAGTCTATCTGTAAAAATCATTGTTATTTTAAAGAAACTGATTATATATATATATATATATATATATATATATATATATATATATATATATATATATATATATATATGCAATTTTGTACTGGATAAAAAAAATCATGTAACTATGGTTCTCATCTTCAGCATATTGTTGTTTGTCTCGGAAATATATTAAGAGGGTTTTAAGCCCGCTTAGAGTTGCAACTTTAAGGATTTTGAATTAGCAACGCTACGTATGTCGATACCATCAAAAATTATAGTTAGAGAGATTTGAATAAGTGATATATATATATATTAGGTAATGAGAGGCGGCCTCAGTACCATAATATGTATAATGTTAGGGAAATCAGAAAAGCGTTTTCTATGTTTAACAAATCAGTTCAAGTACATTTTACACGCTTTACTTACATTTCTAATGTCTGCTTAACCTTATTCGATATTGAAATACAGAAGTGAACAACTATCAGTGTTTAGCCATTTGTGCATGTTATTGACCCTCGAAAGATTTAGCAAAACGATCAACAAGCGTTTGAATGAAAAAAAAAAGATATACTGGATACATATAGCAAGTGATTTTTCTAACAAAATATAACGGGTATATACATTTGCAGAGAGTGCCTGGAAACACGCATTTAAAGTAGAATTGTACAATTTCCGAGAAATTGACGCTACTTCTGTGTAATGCAGGTTCATGTGAGAACTTCTTGATGTTTATTTCCAGGTGTGGTAGTAGGATTGAGTTACCAATTGCTGAGATTAACCTGGTTTAATATCTCTGATATTTGCGCCGTTTTTTGTAATGTTACAGGCGATTCTCCAGCATATTTATAGTGTTGTGGATTTGGCAGAAGTACCTGAGAAGAAAGTATTTTCATTGATCGAATAATCTGATTATATGTGATGTGACACGAAACTATCAGAAGCAATGTTCTTATAAGAGGGCAAGTCACTAAGTTTAAATATTGTATTGTATGATGCTCCGAAAAAAAACAAAACTGTTTTTTCTCGACAGTGGTATGGATCTTTTTCATAGTATTAATCAATGACGATGTTAATTGTTTTCAATATAAAGGCATATTAGAGTAATGGATAGCGGCTCGGATTGAGGAATGGGAGAGCCGAGTTCGAATCTATTATATCCACTTCCGTGATAATATTCTTGAGAAAAGTATGAATCCTATTCTTCTCCTCACAGTTTTGGGTAAATAGCAGGACAGACCGCATTTTATAGCTTTGGGTGGCAATTGGTCTACCACAGAAAGAAATGGCAAACTACTGCGGAAAAAATCTGCCTCGTCAGTCATGTATAGAAAGATACATAATCGCCTGAGTTTGTATGACGTATGGCACATAACTGACTGAATATAAAAATCAAAAACGAATAAAATTTTTTTTTTGTTTGTTTTCTAAAGTTTCTTAGAGCTCAAATAAAATTCTGTATTATGAATTACAGGAATCTTAACAAAGCGTTACTGGGCTAAACTAACCTGAGCTATAATAACGCAGTTCTGGAGAGATAGGTATTTCGGTAGAAAAAATTTTGTATGAAAACGTATGGCATAATTAAAAAAACATACAACGCAGAATTGATCTTTAAGCAGTGATCGAAAATTATTTCTCATGTAGCGTATGTGCCGCACCAGATACCTTTAAAATCTCAACATGTTTGCTCACTGCAATGCTATTTTTCTAGTCATCGGTTCCCAAATGATATAGATCTCGAAAACCATTCCTAACAGTTTATAGAATTTTAAGTAAATTCTACGAGACACAATTCATTTTTTGTGAAACGTTGAACTCCACACTTCCTTAAAATCGCACCCCGTAAAAGAAATATGGATACAAGTGCATGTCCATATCTTGAAAGAATGAGATAATGCACTGTTTTTATATACCAAGTAATCAATTGCTGTTTATACGTGTTGTAACCTAGGGCAGGTTAATAGAATAATCACACGATGATTGGTAATGAACGATAATACTTAGGACACGAAAAACATGTAAGATTCGCCAGTGGCGCGTAGAAAAAGCAGTCAACTGCTAGAAGTCAATCAAGTGAATTCCACAATGAATCTTCAACAGCAGGATATCTACCAGTCGTCCGACCAGCCCGAATTTAATGTGGGGTATCTGACTCCGTAGGCTTGGCCAAATTATTCCCCGTTGACCCCGTATAAAACGGGGTCGGGTAGCTGTTTCCCGAGACGAGACTCTGCCCTCCGACACAGCCTCGTCTTGGGATCCTCTCTGTCTGGAGGCAAAGATTTTGACCAGTACAACTACAGAACAACATACAGTATTTACTACTGTATTTATAGGAATTGAAGACATACGAATTATCGTCCGTAGGTATGCTACAACAATACGTCTATCGATATTTACAGTAGATATTTTATAAGGAAGCTACTCATAAAAGTGACTAACTTGACTAATGTTGTTCAAATTATATTCAACGCTTTGAGTTGGATATTCTGAGTATACCGATAATCTTTCGAATCGTAAGACGTTGATTCTTCTTAGCTAATATTTATATTTGTTTATTATAAAACTAAATTAGCTTAACCAACCGTGTAGCATAATACACCGAGAAATCTCAAGTAGAAAAATATTCAAATCACATTTGACAAGTTTTATCATTCCTAGATAACTCTCCTGAAAAGGGTTTAAATAGCCTGCGTTTCACTCGAATGCCATCTGTCATAAAGGAAAAATAAATGTTTTATTCCGTTGTATTCATTATTTATTATTCACTGTTATACTCAAAAAAATTACGACACATTATTTCCAAATTTTCTCTGATATTAAACTGTTGTAATAAAATAAAAGTGACATTTTGGGATGAGAAAAGTTAAAACTTAATGTTCCTAATAAAACGGCAAACGCAGAACGGACTTTTGATCAGCAGTGCAGCGAAACAAACATAATTTAATAAACATTGTTTTTAGTCGATACAAATATTAAAAAATGTACGGTCCCACCAGCAAGATGCGAAACTGTGTCCCACTTGCCCGCGAACATCGTTTTTAGATGAGACGTGCTTTAAACCAACTTTGCCACGGATTGCATCGTCGATCAAAGTCGAATATACCTTTAAAATGCAAATCTTTCTCAGATTCTTGAATCTTTCTTAATTGCTCAGTTTAGTATCCTACCAAAGAGCGCGTATCTACCTTCATTACAAATCCTCGAATATTCAGGCCGGTAGACGAAAATATATAAATATAATGTTTAATAAATAAACCAAGTCTCTACGCAAGTTATGGGCGTCCACTAAAAATAACGTTTAAGTTGGTGTTTAGTGTTATTAGGTTGGTGCAAAACTAATGACGTTTTCTAACATATGTTACTATGTGATAAAACGTCAGTAGTTTTGCGCCAACCTAATACCTACGCGGGAGAAATAGTATGCACGCAACTGCCACATGGGTAATAGCTGTAGCTATTTATTGTCTTTTTTTGACTTCATATGTAAATAAGTCGCCTCATATCCCTGTACCGAACAGTTTATATCCTCTAATTTTCCTTAATACTACTGAGAGTTTTTGTCTCCTCACTATGTTCTTCCTTCTCCCTAAGAGAATGTTAGATATGGGAGGTCTTGACCTTTTCTTTTTTCATAGTAGTGTTCCTCAAACGACTGTGCTTGTCCAACTTCAGAGTCTATATTACTCTCGATTCCGCTGTCTAGTTTGTCCGGCCTTGACATGACACTTTCGACTTCATTACTTTCAGGCTGACTATATATTTCTTCATCGCTATCGTGTTGCAATTTAAATCTCCCCTATCTACTTTCATGTCCAATAACACATTATTGATTCGGGTTTTAATAACGCTTTTCCATTTTTTTTTTCAATAAAAAACCTCAATACTTATTTCCTCTTCGTTTTGTTTGACTGTCTCTACGTTTTTTTTTTCTTTTTGGATCTACATAAATCTTAACATTGATTAATTTTGAAACACTTTTCACATGTTTTTTTTTATATACTGGACATTTTTTATTTTTTTATGCTTTGATGTTGATATCGACAATAACTATGCATTATTCAATATTAGTTTTTTATCGCGTATATGTTCATTTCATCTTGTTGATTTATAATTCTTGTGCTATTTAGTTTTTCAATTAATTCTTAATGCTGAACAAATTCGACACACTGTTCTAGTGACAACTTCCCAATTGGAAATGCAATGCTCATTAGCCGATACTCCTCATTTTGAAGACCGTTTACCAATTTCATTTGTATCAAATCCTCTTCGATTGAATGATTTTCCGATCACAGTTTCGCAAATTCACAATATTAACCGCCTGTTTTAAACGAAGATAACTGGTTCATTCATTTGAGAGATATTCATAAACTAAGTTCTTTCTGCATTCACTAGCTTTTTCTTAGATGTTATGTATTTCAGTATTACTAGACTTATAACGTCAAACATAATTTCCTTCAAATGTCTTGGGTGTGCAATTGCTGATAATTTATATAATGGCCTCAGAACCAGCAGCTGCCAATAAGAGATCCTTTATTTGGTTTTCTCCTCCGACTGATTTTGAATCCTTTTGATTTTTAGTTCTAGCTTTAGCTACTAGTAATCTAAGCGACGCTTGTGCGTATTCATAATTATCAAGTGATAATTGTTATTAGGTTGGAGCGAAAATAATGTCGTTTTCTCACATATGTTACTATGTGAGAAAACGACATTATTTTTGCACCAACGTAATAGTTCGGTTCGTTAGATGTCGGTATATTACTTGCCACGGTTGGGTACCTTGAGGTGCTGTAATGGTTAGAAAGCTTGTCTAGCTAGAACAATTATGTATGAGTAGTGAGTTCGCTCCTTCCCTTATGTCTTGTGCCACTTTCAAGTGATGTAACGGTTAGCAAGATTGTCTCGCTTGAACAATCCTCACTCGGTGCCCCAAACTTTCGGCCTTGTGCCACACCTAAGCAGCGCTTAGAAAAATAAGGGCACCTCGAGGTTGTGTAATGGCTAGCAAACTTGGCTCGCTAGAACAATTACGACTGAGTAGTGAGTTCGATCCTCACTAGATGCCACTTATTTTGGGCCTTGTGCCACATCTAAGCTACGCTTGGAAAATCACTATTGCTTCCTACGGTTACATATTCGTGGGAAGAAATATGCATTCAAAAATATGTTGGTGGGAAAAAAAAGGTTTCAGAACGGAAATAAGTCATAACACACAAGACCACGCCAAAGACGATTTTGAACTCACCCAAATCTGAAAATTTAGGATTGAGCAGATTCAGATCACATATGACAGCTATACTTTCGGATAAATCTGACTCTTACAAACTGTAGATCCTACTGGTAACAAAAGGACTGGATTAAACGTACTTCTAAAATAATCTTATTTGCCTCCCAAAACTTCCTCTGTATAAAAGTATCGAATATACCACATCGCACTACTTGAAATTAAATTCTCTCAAATATTAAAGTGGATGTAATAGCTATGACTTGTAGTGAAATTTAAATAATGTTACTGAAGAATTACATGAGAACAATGAATAAATTCTATTTACTATTTAACCGCCAAACTAGCAGATAAGATTTATACAAAAATCGAGAAGTTGAACATTTGATTTGTATAAGACACATATACAGATGCACACACATACACAAGAACACGAATATATATATATATATATATATATATATATATATATATATATATATATATATATATATATATATATATATATATATATGCGCAGAGACGGATGAACGCACAAACAGGATGGAAATTTTGTATTTTGTTTATTTCTGTTTTTGTATAAATAACTGATATTAATGCTTAGGCAATAAATACATTTAAACACACACACATACATATATATATATATATATATATTAATCCTTAAATGGCAAATAATTATATATACATACGCACACACATATACACACATATACACACATACATAGCGGCCTATCATTTCGTTTTATAATTAGGTTTGTTGACGTCATGAGTATTAGTTTTATTTGGTTAAATCTATAATTAAATTTACTATTATTGTTAAAATTTATATGCATATGTCTGTAATTAGACGCTTATGTATTTGCACACGTACACATAGTTTGCACGTGTATGTCAGTTCATTTATGTGCCATGCATGATATATGCTTAGGCGATCATATATCTTTCGATACATGACTAACGATGCAGACTTTTTCACGCAGGAGGTTTCAGTTTCTTTCTGTGGTAGACCAGTTGCCATCCAAGGCTATAGAACCCAGACTGCCCTGCTATTTACCCATAGCTGGGGGAAGAAGAAGAGAATTCATACCTTTCCTAAGGGTACTAGCACATAAGTGAATGTAATAGATCTGACTGGAATTCGAAATCGGCTCTACGATTTCTCAATACGAACTCCTATCCATTACTCCACCATAGGTATCCTTATTCGTACATATGTACACGCAGACGCGCGTACACGGGTACATGTAAACTCAAGACTGTGGTGCGTTGTTAATAAACTAGTGGCTAAATACTGAAGTTATTTAATACTTTAAATATTATTTTTACACACACGCACGCGTACACACACACACACACACACACACACAGGCTCTCTCACAAACTTCCGCAAATACCTCACCCACGATGAAAACACACACGTATAAGGAATTTTTAATTACTCTATATGTAATTAAAATAAGTGAATGCTTATATCGTGTTATCATTTATTTAATGTTTCATTTTATTTTTATTTCATCATGTTTACACACATACACAGAAAAACACAAACGTACATACATACATATATGTGTGTGTCTGTGGGTGTGCGTGAAAAGTTTATTACGGTTAGCATAGAGGTCCAGTTTCGATTCCTGTCGGAGAGCACATATATTCTACGAAAATTCAGGCTGGTAAATATAATTCATAGTGCTTAATTGAAAACTGAGCATTTAATTAAAAAAAATATATCTATAAAAATAACGTCTAAACTGAAAATATATTAAATAATATGTACTGTATGTAGAGTTTTAAATGTATTAATCCGCCACATTTTAAGATTTAAAAGTTATTTTTAATATAGGTATCCAGTAAAAATAACGTTTAATAATTATATATATATATATATATATATATATATATATATATATATATATATATATATATAGATGTATATATATGTGTGTGTGTGTACATATATATATATATATATATATATATATATATATATATATGTAGATTTTTAGACTGTCTAATAAAGTTTGAGCAATAAAAATGCATCAAAATGATAAAATGTTTGGCAATAAGGTGATTTCTATTATATATTATCCTTTTGACTAAATCACGAATATTATAAGAAGCACACGTGGACTATCTTACATGTCAGACACTGCGACTTGCGAAAGAAGTTAGCTCCACAATCAAACATTGAACACAGTGACCACTTTAGTATATATGCAGGCGACAACACTTGGATGCACATATACGCCTAGTCCCACACTGTTCATATATTTTTATGTTTGTTTCAGCTGCAATGCGTGAACTTGCGTGTATGTATTTCTGCTTACGTTTGAGTGTGGTTCCAACAACAATTTTTCCTCCCTCAACCATTAAAAAACACCGATATACGCAACCTTAAATAAATCCAAAATTTAAAAATTAATCTGTTTGTCTGACGATCGCAAATAAAGTGAAACCCATGGTAAGAAACTCACATCAAGCCAACTAAATATGTTAGCTCTGTCACTGATATTGAGCGCTTTCCAATAAACATCGCGCATATATATATATATATATATATATATATATATATATATATATATATATATATATATATATATATCGCGTATATATATATATATATATATATATATATACATAAACATTTTACATATATTAACATAAACATACACACACGCATATACATACATATACACACACACACACACACACACACATATATATATATATATATATATCGATAACAAGAGAGATTTTATCAACAAAATAATATTAGGTTGGTGCAAAAATAATGTCGTTTTCTCACATGTGAGAAAACGACATTATTTTTGCACCAACCTAATAGAACATCTTACACTAAAATCCTGTCACCTCAGAGGTTTCAC
>OZ010573.1:108852067-108934567 GCA_963932145.1 Acanthosepion lycidas
TCCAGACGACTTCGGAATATCCTGCACCTTTTCTGGACGGTATCCTTGTTTACGTTGGTAATTGCTGCCGTAATCCTTGCTTTCAGGTCATCTTTGGTCTTACAAAGAGTTTTGTTGATCTCTCGCTCAACTTTGCCCCAAACATAATAATCAAGGGGGTTGCCGTCTTGGGAGTTAGGTGACCAGATGTATGCGGTGATGTGGGTGTATAAGTTGTTTGAGAGCCATGACCGTGTTCTAGTACTTGTCTATAAACGTGTAGTTGGCAGACATAGGATCTTCCAGCGCCTCTTCCCTTGATATGGACCTGATTGACTTGAAGGGATCGTTTTCAAGCACGGCCTGGGGCACACCAACAAATTCAGGAGTTCTTTTCTAATCAGAACGAGGTGAGTGAGTTTTCCCATCTGTCGTGCCTTCGTAATCACCATTAGACTCATCTTAACCATTCCCAATTTTCCGTACTTTCCTCATATTGACACCCATACGCTCTGAAATGTTCCTATTGGAGCTTCTGGATTGAATGCCAAGAAGTACAGCATTCCTTTTCCATATTTCCATCGTAGTGAATTGCGTCACGGTGCCCTTTTTCTCACAGGCGTTGTCATACTATACTGCGCATTCAACAAAATCAAAAAAAAAATATATAACAGACATGCAGGAAATTAAAATAAAATATGACGACAATTTACGCATCGTATTCTGTACACTTTCCAGTTCATGTCAGCTGAAAATATTAATCCGATAACAAGTTTGAAAATCTGGGAGGGGAGATAATAAAAAACAATAATTGCGAAGAGCAACAAAGGTTATTATATTGCGGATAGACTTAAAATCCCATATCATGAAAACACATAGCACATAAAAGTTGTGTATTCAATGCTTGGGTTAATGTTAAAACTAGAATTCAAAACATGATTTTGAAAAGACGCCATCTTCGTTTGAATTTACATCTTTTGATATAATATCAACCAGTACAATTGTCTATATCTAAAATCAGGAACAAATTCATCTCTGAATTATTTTTTCAGGAGTTCTTCAAATAGAGAACTAGATACTTACAAGTTTTAAATGCATTTCTTGAAGCCAAATCATTATATCGAATAAAGGAAGTCGTAATTTCTCCAAGAAGCAAAAGCTTAATTGTTTCATCTTTAGAAACGTAGAATTGGTTGTTATCTTTGTCATTAGTTATTTTGTTATTTGTTGTTATTTAATATTACGAAAATTTTCTTTTGGTCGATTCACATAGTTCCATATTTAATTTTCTGACAAACAAGTAATTTGTCATATATAATTTGATATAAGAATGTAGACGTTCAAGTAGAAAATGAGATACGTAAATGCTCATATTGGACTAAATGGTTTCTCTTATCTCTTGCGAGGAGATTCACGTAAAACATAGCGGGAAAATGAATGAAGTTAGTTCGTAGATATTTTGAAGATATACCAATAAATGCACTTTTTGACATTTCAAAATGCATATCTCTCTAAACACCCTCACCCCCACAGACACACACACACACACACACACACATATATATATATATATATATATATATATATATATATAAGTGGAAGATACTTAAGAATTATTAGTTAAATAATTTACCTTGTTAGCTCAGAAAATTATGTAAACTTTCGAAATGTACAAAATTTGCTCGGTGATATTAAATTTTCATAAACACAGCACGGGAATGTGGAAAACTACATTATTTAGATTATTCAAACTATTTTCCTCATCTTTGTCGCCATGATTATTACAACGTTTAGGCCGTTGTACGCACCGGCCTTATTCAGGTGGTTGGAATGTCGAACTGTACCCTTTATTCGCTCACTGGAGTAGATTGTTCTAGTTCCACGTTTCATGCCTAATAGATGTCAGTTATCTCCTGTTAATTCCCCTCTCCACCGCCTTAAACATTTATTGAACTCACACTATTTGGGTCCTGTCACTGGATCTAACTAATGCCTTTATCTACTGTGCCATGTGTCCTTGAGGACAGTCTACCCCAGAGAGCGAAATAAAGGTTTCAGTTCGACATTCCAACCATCTGAAGAAGGCCGGAGCGTACAACGAAAAAAAAAAAAAAAAAACATTGTGCTAAACATGGCGACAAAGATGAGGACAATAGTCCGAATAATGTAAATAGTGCACGTAATACCTCATCTCAGGAAATATAAATACGGAAAAACACATTATACCAAAACCACAACAAAGACACTACCAATTTCAATCGCATGAATATCCAACGAATACTCTTTCAAGGAGACACCCTGTTAGCCCTTCTCTTCTGTCTGTCCTTAATCCCCCTTGCACATCAACTAAACAATAATAACTATGGATACAAAGCAAACAAGATATTGTTCAATCACCTACGGTACACGAATAATCCTAACCTCAAAGCCAAAGCCGACAATAAGTTGAAGGGGGTCTCTTTAATACTATAAAATGTTTCAATGACAACATAGGTATGGGTTTCGGATTAGATAAGTGTGCGAAAGAAAGAAAGGGAAAATTACAAAAACACACCCAATAGATGAACATTTTTTGTCACAAAGCTTCGGAAACTAGAACAAGATGCATATAGGTACCTAGGAATTAGCAAAGAAGCTGGAATACAGCATACCCAAATGAAGGAGAAAATAAGAAATTAATACTACTGGCATAAGCATCTGGGATTGGATAGCAATCTGAATTAAATATATATATATATATATATATATATATATATATATATATATATATATATATGTGTGTGTGTGTGTGTGTGTGTATGTGTGTGTGTGTGTGTGTGAATATCATCCATAAACACATTTGCTGTCTCCGTGTTTCAATACAGTTCAGCATCCATAATTGGATTATAGAGGGCAGTAAGCGAATAGGTGCCTAAATTCTCATTTGCCGCCAAATGTGTATGTTCAGATCCGAAGAAGCCGTAGGATTAGTTCAACTAGAACACATTACAAAACTACAAGAATCGACCTTCAAAGATACCTGGAAAGTACAGAAAACTGGATGAAGATCTGTGTCAAAGAACATGAAAGAAGTAAGAGACTTTATTCAGTAGTAAACAAAGCCACCATGTTCTAAATGGCGTCACAAGGGGGTGAAGAAATGCGAGTAAAAACTAATATTAGGTTGGTGCAAAAATAATGACGTAATAATGTCGTTTTTTGACGTATTTTTAACGTCAAAAAACGACATTATTACGTCATTATTTTTGCACCAACCTAATACATCTTCTAAAGCTGGAATAACATTGTAAAAAAGGCAATTGAAAAAATACAGAAACGGTACCAATATAAAACGTTTCTTAGTCAATGTTGAACCGATACCAAACTAGCCGATGTAAACAAACACCGTACCCACATCAGTGGCTACAGGGTGTGCAGGTCTAAAAGCTGGAACTGGAAGTTTTATACATTTTGCACAGGACCAATCCTTGTTAAATAGAACTTACCAAGCACATACATTGAAAAATTATATTAACCCAAAATGCAGATTCCGTGATAAATATCCAGAAATAACCGACCATCTTGCATCAGGTTGCACGGTACTGGCACTCACTAAATATAAAACCCGGCCTGATAGAGTGTGTGAATATCTGCATTTTAATATCTTCAAATTTTACAGAAAGGTAACTGCAAGAAATTGGTATGAGCACCACCCAGACCCGGTGAGAGAGACAGGTCTTGTAACAGTTTTATAGGACTTTATAATATACACAGACAGAACAATCAAACTAATCATCCAGATATAGTGATCAGAGACCGCAAAACAAAATGTGCCTTCTTATTGACTTGGCAGTCCCTGCAGATTGTAATGTATACAGATCTACAAAAACTATCAAAATACAAGGACGTTGAAACTGAAATTTCAGGAATGTCAAATGTGAACATCAATAATTCCAGTTATAGTTGGAGCCCATAGACTGATTGGAAAAGTTTCTAATTGACCCATTGAAGGGATTCCTGGTGGCCATGGTCTTAAAGAAATACAAAAAATTGTACACACGAGTATAGCTCATACCTTACAAAGGGCTTTATCTATGTAAAATGTGTGTGTAACTTAGGTGTTTTATTTTGTTTTATTATTTCTCCAAAGAATATTCAGTGGAAAAAATCATGACGCCTTTTCTGATCTTAGGTCTCTGGTTGGGATTCAGAAAAACATGTATACACCAGAAATCAAAGGAAATAAAATAATAGTAACAATAATAATGATAAACAATCCGACTTGGATAACAAAATGAATGCGATGAATGGAGGGAATCAGTTTTATTTATCGATACTAGATGAAATTTCAAGAAATTCAAACGTTTTAACACGTGAAAATATAAAATCAAAGTAATAAATGAAATTCCACTCATCAAGGAAATACTTGAACAGAGACTGAAACAAGAAGTACGTAGATCAAAGCATATGAAAAGCGTTGTACGTTCTATCGACAAAATAAGATATTTCAAACGGACTTTAGGAAGTTTTACAGGGATATTGGAAAAGTAATTATAGACGTGAAAAGGCCGTCATCTAATGAAGAAATGCAACTATTTTGGGAGAAGAGTTGGAGTAACAAAAAGCAATATAATCCCAATACAAAATAAATCAAACGAAAATGACTGAAGGATAAACCTGTACAGAAATATCAAAAAATGACAAAGAATAATGTTAAGCAAGCTCTAACATAATCTGCAAAATGGAAATCCCCAAGAAATGACAAGATACGCATCTTTTGGCACTATCATCTATCATCAATCCATAAAACTCTTGCACAAACTTTACCAATGCTAATTAATAACCACAACGAAATTCTATAATGGATCAATGAATATATTATCTTCTACCAAATGGGTGAAACAGATGATCCCCAAAATTATAGGCCTATAAAATGACAGTCTAGCACATAGAACTTGATCGAGTCTGTCCTGACGAACTTAGTCTTTTCTGAATGAAAACTACATTCTTACCCTCGAACAAAAGGGGTGCTAAAAAGGTCGATGCAGTTTCAAATATCAAATATTTATAAATAAAATGATCCTGGAAAACTACAGGATATAAGTAGAAATCTCAGCAGAGTTTGGATAGATTACCATTGAAGGTTTGCCACAGTCTTGGATCCTTAACCATTTAAGCCCTGCCATCCTGAATAATTTTTAAACTTCTGCTGAGTTACTGAGTCAAAACTCGCAAAACATGGGTTGTAATATTTCACGGTAGATATAAAAAATAGTTACAAGTGATTACCCACCGTTCAAACGGTAGCTGGGCATTAAGTTATGTTTCTATATCACTTTTCAACCGGTGGCTGCGCATTACGTCATTTTTCTCTGCTACCTGTGAATCGGTGACCAGGTACGAAAATGTTTAAGGATTTAGAAATGTACAAAGTATACTTAATGATACTAAATGGCGGTAAATATTTCATCGGATTGTTGAAAACTACATTATACCTAAACCCTAGTAAAGGCAAAGTCAAACGTATCCGACAAGGAATCTTTCAAAATGTCTCCACAACATCCCCTGCTGTATTGATTATCCATAACAATCTTTACCCGTGAACTAAACAGTAATAACTATAGATACAAAGTAAACAGGAAAGTATTTGATCAGCTATTCTATATGGACGATCGCAAGCTCTTTGGCAAAGACAACAATGAGTTGAAGGGTCTCCTCTCTCGATAAAATATTTCAGCTACGACATCTGTATGACTTTCAGATTAGATAAATGCGAAAATGTAACATTCAAAAAGGTAGAATTACTGAAAGACACTAAATAGATTTAGATTTTGACACAAATATTAGTGTCGGAACTAAAGAAGCGTATAAAGAATGAAGAGTCAGCAAAGGAGATGGTTTACAACATACCCGAATGAAGGAGAAGGATAACAACATACCCGATTGAAGGAGAAAGTTTACAACATACCCGAATGAAGGAGATGGTTTACAACATACCCGAATGGTGGAGAAGGTTCACAACATACCTGAATAAAGGATAAGGTTTACAACATACCCGAATGAAGGAGAAGGTTTACAACATACCCGAATGGAGGAGAAATTTTACAACATACCCGAATAAAGGATAAGGTTTACAACATACCCAAATGAAGGAGGTGGTTTACAACGTACCCGAATGAATGAGAAGGTTTACAACATACCCGAATGGAGGAGAAGTTTTACAACATACCCGAATGGAGGAGAAAATTTACAACATACCCGAATGAAGGAGAAAGTTTACAACATACCCAAATGAAAGAGAAGGATTACAACATACCGGATTGAAGGAGGAGATTTACAACATACCCGAATGAAGGAGAAGGTTTCCAATATACCAGAATGGAGGAGAAGGTTTACAAAGTACCCGAATGAAGGAGAAGTTTTACAACATACCCGAATGAAGGAGAAAGTTTACAACGCACCCGAATGATGGAGAAGGATTAAAACATACCAGATTGAAGAAGAAAGTTTACAACATACCCGAATGAAGGAGATTTTTTACAACATACCCGAATGAAAGAGAAGGTTTACATGATACCCGAATAAAGGAGGTGGTTTACAACATACCTAATGGTGGCGATGGTTTACAACGTACCCGAATGAATGAGAAGGTTTACAACATACCCGAATGGAGGAGAATATTTACAAGATACCCGAATGAATGAGAAGGTTTACAACATATACGAATGAAGAGTAGGTTTATAACATACCCGAATGAAGGAGAAGGTTTACAACATACCGATTGAAAGAGATGGTTTACAACATACCCGAATGAAGGAGGTGGTTTACAATATACCAGAATGAAGCGAATGTTTACAACATACCCGTATAATGGAGAAGGATTAAAACATACCAGATTGAAGGAGACAGTTTACAACATACCCGAATGAAGGAGATGTTTTACAACATACCCGAATGAATGAGAAGGTTTACAACATACCCGAATGAAGGCGATGGTTTAGAGCATACCCGAATGGAAGAGAAGGTTTTCAACATACCCGAAAGAATGTGAAGGTTTACAACATACACAAATGAAGGAGAAGGATTACAACATACCCGAAAGAAGGAGAAGGTTTACAATATACCAGAATGGAGTAGAAGGTTTACAAAGTACCCGAATGATGGAGTGGTTTTACAACATACCCGAATGAAGAATAAGTTTACAACATACCCAAATGAAGGAGGTGGTTAAAAACGAATGAATGTGAAGTTTTGCAAGGTTTACAACATGCCCCAGTAAAGAGAAGTTTTACAACATACCTGAATGAAGGAGAAGGTTTACAAGATACCGATTGAAGGAGATCGTTTACAATATACACGAATGAAGGAAGTGGTTTCTAACATACCCGAATGAAGGAGAAGGATTACAACATACCCGAAAGAAGGAGAAGGTTTACAACATACCCTAATGGTCTAGAAGGTTTACAACATACCCGAGTGAATGAGAAGGTTTACAACATACTGGAATGAAGGAGAAAGTTTACAACATACCCGAATGAAGGAGATGGTTTACAACATAACCGCATGTAGGAGAAGGTTTAAATCATACCCTAATGAAAGAGGTGGTTTACAACATACCCTAATGGTGGAGAAGGTTTACAACATACCGCAATGAAGGAGAAGGTTTACAACATACACGAATGGAGGAGAAGGTTTACAACATACGCGAATGGAGGAGAAGGTTTACAACATACTCGAATGATGGAGATGGTATACAACAAAACCGAATGAAGGAGAAGGTTTACATCATCCCCGAATGAAAGAGGTGGTTTACAACATACCCTTAAGGTGGAGAAGGTTTACAATATACCCGAATGAAGGAGAAGGATTAGAACATACCAGAATGAAGGAGAAAGTTTACAACATACCAGAATGAAGTAGAGGGTTTACGACATACCCGAATGAATATTATGCTTTACAACATACCCGAATGGCGGAAAAGGTTTACAACATACACGAATGAAGCATAAAGTGTACAACATACCCGAATGAAGGAGAAGGTTTACAACATACTCGAATGGAGGAGAAGGTTTACAACATACACGAATGAAGCATAAAGTGTACAACATACCGGAATGAAGGAGAAGGTTTACAACATACCCGAATGGAGGAGATGGTTTACAAGATACCCGAATGAAGGGTGTGGTTTGCAACATACCCGAATGAATGAGAAGGTTTACAAAATACCCGATTGAAGGAGAAGGTTTACAACATACCCGAATGGTGGAGGAGGTTTACAACATACCGGAATGAAGGATAAGGTTTACAACATACCGGAAAGAAGGAGATGGTTTACAACCTACCGAAATGGTGGAGAATGTTTACAACATACCCGAATGAAGGTGATTGTATACTTCCTACATGAATGGAGAAGAAGGTTTAAAATATACCCGAATGAATGAGATGTTTTACAACATACCTGAATGGTGGAGAAGTTTTACAACATACCCGAATGAAAGAGGTGGTTTACAACATACCAGAATGAATGAGCTGGTTTACAACATGCCCGAATGAAGGAGGTGCTTTACAACATACCCGAATGAAGGAGATGGTTTACAACATACCTGAATGGTGGAGAAGTTTTACAACATACCCGAAGGAAGGAGGTGGTTTACAACATACCCGAATGAATGAGAAGTTTGACAACATGCCCGAATAAAGGTCGTGCTTTACAACATACCCGAATGAAGGAGTTGGCTTACAACATACCCGAATTAACGAGAAGGTTTACAAAATACCCGAATGAATGAGATGTTTTGCAACATACCTGAATTGTGGAGAAGTTTTACAACATACCCGAATGAAGGAGGTGGTTTACAACATGCCCGAATGAAGGATGTACTTTACAACATACCTGAATGAAGGAGATGGTTTACAACATACCCGAATTAAGGAGAAGGTTTGCAAAATACCCGAATGATGGAGATGGTTTACCACATACCTGAATGGTTGAGAAGTTTTAAAACATACCCTAATGAAGGAGGTGGTTTACAACATACCAGAATGAATGAGCTAGGTTACAACATACCCGAATGAAGAGAAGGTTTACAACATACCCGAATGAATGAGAAGGTTCACAACATGCCCGGTTGAAGGAGGTCCTTTACAACATACCCGAATGAAGAAGATGGTTTACAACATACCCGAATTAACGAGAAGGTTTACAAAATACCTGAATGATGGCAATGTTCAGATGTTTTACAACATACCCGAATGAAGGAGGTGGTTTACAACATACCCGAATGAAGAGAAGGTTTACAACATGCAAGAATGAATGCGAAGTTATACAACATACCCAAATGAAGGAGAAAGTACGAAGAGAATATGACATCCGTATTCGTCTTGTGGGAAATATCGAGATTCATTTACAAAACAGAATATTGACAATAATCACACTGGCTGTCCCTTTGAGGCAATACAGTTTCTACCCCTTTATCTAGATCATAGCTAATATTAATGGGACTGATGCCAAAACGATAAATCGTCTCACATGCCGCCATAGGAATCATTCTAAGGCTGGTCTTGAACGTCAGTATGAGGCAGAGATTTAGTTCAAGCTGAAATGTCTTTAAAAAGTTCACTGATCGATCTTCAAAGATATCTGGAAACTGCAAAAGACTTGATGATGATCTTTGTTAAATAATATGAAAGAAATAAAGAAAAATATACAAACGTTTTTTTCAAGTGGGTGAAAAAGTGCAAGGAAACAATACACCTACGGCACGGGTGCCGAGCGTAAAAAAGAAAGCAATTGCAATGACACAAATGCAGAAACTATGGCAAGATAATCCTCTTCATTTTCAATACTCTGCCAGTAAGAAACAAACTAATATAGCCAAACGCCGTAGCAGTGGTTGCCTACTGCATGCTTAAAAGATGGTTTTATTCTGGCTGCACAAAACCAATGCATACTTGCTAGAAATTGCCAAGCACTCATACTGAAAATAATGTGTTAACCCCAAATTTATATTCTGTTATAAACATTCAGAAACAATTAACGATCTTGGATCAGATTACACGCTATTAGCACCTACTGATTATAAAACTCGGCATGACACATTGGTCCAATAACTGCACTGAAAAATATGCAACGTTTACGGAAAAGAAACCGCAATGTACTGGTATGAACACCACAGAGGCCAGCTTACAGAAATCGGATCTCTATTAATTTAAAAGACTTCCGAATACACACAGATAAAACAATCAAAGATAATCGCCAAGACATTGTGCTCAAAACAGAATTAGCTTTCTTATCGACATGGCAGTTCCTGTAGACTGGAATTTATTTTGAGGATCTTAAAACACATCAGAATACGAGGATCTTGAAATATAAATCATAACAATGTAGCAGGAACCCACGGTTTGAATGGAAAAGTTTCCGATAGACTCAAGAAGGGATTCCTGGCAGAGAACGCCTTAAAGTAATACAGAAGTTGTATTCACAAGAACAGTTCGAGCGTTTTTACAAATCTGTTTATGTATGCATCTATTTATATCTATATAAGTATATAAATGTATATACGTATGAGTGTGTGCCTGTTTGTGTGTAATTATGTGTGAATGTATGAACATATGCATAAGCAATTTCAAACCACAATGCAAAATTAATTATAAATATAACCTTAATAGAAAGATCAAATAATGACCGAGTGAAGACATATATAAATTTAAGCATTATGTATATATATATATATATATATATATATATATATATATATATATATATTTAATAAAACACAATTTCACAAAATCATGAAACAGTAGTACGCTCAAGAATTAACAATCCACTGAATATTTGAAAAACCGGGTGTCAAAATTGATGCAACTAAAAGCAAGAGAAAATATAGATCTAATAAGGTGAGAGTATAAATTGACAAGTAAAACGACATTCTACACGTTCGCACAAAGGCACAGGCAGTATATTTCAAGTTGCGCCATTTTCTACATTATTATATCCGTGATATGCTAACATATTAAATGACTGAAAAAAACAAGAAAAAGAAAAAAAAAAAAACAGGGCATTTGATATAAATGAATGACTGATACGCATTATTGTCAAAATATTTATATATTCCGGTCATACAATATATTATATACAAATATGTATATACCTGTCACTATTTATCGCACATTGAGAATTTATAATACTTAAAGCTACAACAATCAGGGGGAAATCGAGACGGTCTTCTAATGTTTCCATGTCTGACCTACGGCTGCGTGCTTGTGAAGACATCTATCGTCCTAAAGATCTATATAGTAAGGGATTCTCGTGTATTCATCTTACACAAATGGAGATAATCGACTTTTGCAAACATACGATAATAATACAAAATACGTCTATATATATTGGTTACTCGTTTCCAAGTCAGCTAATACGGCTAGCTAATCTATATTGTCGACGGCATGCCCGGCAAATTTCTTATAAAAGGTTTTCTTGTTGTTTTTCCATTACTTATAATGCCCTTATACATATATTTTATTTATAGCTGAATGTTTCTACAGAAGAATACACGCACACTACACACCATATAAATACATATTTACACACACGCACACACAGATATATATATATATTAGGTTGTTTTTTTGACGTTAAAAAATACGTCAAAAAACGATATTATTTTTGCACCAACCTAATATATATATATATATATATATATATATATATATATATATATATTAGGTTAGTGCAAAAATAATGACGTACTAATGTCGTTTTTTGACGTTTAAAAATACGTCAAAAAACGACATTATTACATCATTATTTTTGCACCAACCTAATATATATATATATATATATATATATATATATATACACACACACACACACACACACATATATATATATATATATATATATATATATATATATATATATATATATATATATATATATAGTGTACGGGAAAAGTAGCGCACTAATTTATTTACTACATTTTGTTCAACAAAAATAAATTAGCTGTCTATATCTCTGATATAAGGTATTATGATTACTTGCATTATTTACATTATTTAGACTTATCCACATCCTCATTGCCATATTCACAATTTTTCAGCCGTTGTACGCATCTGACTTCTTCAGGTGATGGAAAATAATGGGTTTGGTTCGAAATTGCAATCAGCTGAAGAAGGCTGGAGCGTACAATGCCCGAAACGTTAGGAATATGGCAATGAGGATAAAGATAACAGTTCGAATAATGTCTTTAATATAAGTAAAAATAAATTCAAATTTAAAATTAAGGAAAATTTATAAATATTGTCAGATTAAAACAACATAATTTGTTATGATTATCAAGGTACTTAGCATGTTGAAAATACTGATTTCTTATTGAATACGACACAGGATCCAATCAGAAACAATACTATACAACATTTAACTCATTTCTACATAATTTCAGTAAATCTAGCAGAATGTACTTGTTTTAATTCCGGTATTATTTCCGCTTTCAATATTTAAATAAGATCTTTCAGTACATAATAAAGATAAAAATCTGTTGATGTTATGCCTGGTTATGGCAACTCATTTGCTCGACATCGTCCTATTCACCTTAGCAAGAAAAAAATGTGTTACTTTTGCCACGCCTCATATGTTTTGCAAGTCAGTTTTCGTTCACAAAATTGTTCTAAACCAACCGGTTGCTGTAGATCATACAGTGAGAATGAGTAAAGTTTCGACTTATAAATTTTACCACGAGAAAAGAAAAAGAAAAAGTGTAAGAAAAAATGTATGAATTTATGTCGGAAAAACTTATAAAAGAACACTTCAACGTGCCATAAGCAAGAAAAGTGGATTGACAAAAAAGGGAACTATTAAAGAACCTTGTGGAAATTAACAGAAAAATGACAAACATTGACTAAAGAAACTATATCAATAAAAAATTCAGATTTATATACAAATAACAAATATACACAAACACACACGTGCACATAAAAAAAGTGGCTGGCGCTGCTATTAATGCACTGCACTTCAAGTACGAATTGAGCTCTCCTGGCCAGTGGCGTATTTCGTATAGAAAAAAAAAACGCTAAAATTTACTTTCTCTCTGATATGCTTCGACAGCTAAGAGGTAGGATTTTTGACTGATGCGAAATTGGTCGATTTTCGATCCCGGCTTCAAGTTGTCGCACGTCTAGCCACATTGAAGATCTGTCATACAGCGAAACAGTCTGTCTGTGGATGACTATATATATATATATATATATATATATATATATATATATATATATATATATATATATAGTGAGAGAGAGAGAGAGAGAGAGAGAGAGAGAGAGAGATTGAGCTCTTTCGGGAAAAAAGACAACAGATGTAAGAGCAACGGAATAGGAATACACGAAATAAGATTATGGCCTTTATCGAAACTGAAAATGATGTTGCTATAAAAGCAAAGGTGATGATGTAAAGTAATTATGACATTTGGATTGTAAAGATCACAACCGCGAAGATTTAGTCTAAAATGTGTAATAATGCAGGACAATGATCCTTCATATTATGTAAAGCTGCCAAAAATGGTTTCAGTGACATTAAATTCATGGAATGACCTGGAGCTACTCGCATATTGATCCAAGAGAAATCTTGTGGCATATCGTGAAAAGAGATGTGGATTTGAATGGAAATGTATTCAAACAAACGTGCCTGGAAAGCAATAATAACTGCTCAAAGTAAAAACGTTGTCACAGTATATTACGTTGCCGTCGGATCCATGGCTCTAGTTTTATAGATCTATGAACAGTTTATTCTTACGACTGATGATCGTTTTCAAAGCTCTCAAGATGCGTTTGACGACCATTATTTTTGTTTTGTCTAGGAACAATCGGTTTCCACTGCTTTCCCAGGACCAATATACTAATGTTGGATTCTCTTTACCTCTTTCTCTAAATCGGATAACGTTTCGTCTGGAGAGAAGTTCATTATCGTGTTGTTAAAATGCACAACGCATGTAGATTTAATTTACTGCTTTTTATTAAACTTAGTAGGGAAAAGCTATCGAATAATTGACAGTAAAGGCGAGAGAGAAATGGCTTTTGAGAGACGCATCCATTTCAACAATTTCAGGTCTGTGTGTCCATAAAAAGGCAATAATTCACACTCAAATATGAAGTAAAAGACCCTTTTATTTAGAAATACTTCAATTTCCCGCTAATTGACAATTGGTTATGTTCCGCTGTCGAATTTAAAGGCACTCAATCGCGTTACACCTACTACGATAAACAAAACCGTATTGTTCATTCCCTTCAGTTTCCTTTTTCTTTGACAAATCCCGATCCTCGAATCGGTTCATAAAAAATACCTTATCTCAATATGCTACTTAAGTGCATCCGTACGCTTAGCATATCAAATTACTCGATCTTTTCCCCGTTCTCATAAAAAGTGATAATTATTTTTCAATCATTTATTCATTTATTTTTATTCTACTGAATTTTTTTTCCCATGTTTGCGTATTTTTTGAACACCAAGGGGTCAGATATTTATATATCATTTTTAACGTCACGAGGTTACTGTTTGTAAGTTAGGAGATATTTTCTTTTAGATCCGTTACGAAAAAAGATAATATTTTGCATTTCTATCGATAGCCTCTCATTTAAGTATTTTAGTCACGTAATACTGAAGTCAAAAGTATAGAAACTGTAAGAAATCAATGAATGTTATAGAATATGATGGAACCCTTATTAACATATATAATAAAATAATAATTTATTAAGATAAAAGTTTCTGAGACAGTAATGTATCTTTTATTGCTAAAATGAATCTCGGCAGGTTAAATCTATCTATCTAGCTAGCTAGCTAGCTATCGATCGATCTATCTCTGTATCTATGCATATCTATCTATCTATCTATCTATCTATCTATCTATATATATATATATATATATATATATATATATATATATATGTATGTATATTTGTCTGTGTGTTAGTGCGTGTGTGCGTGCGTATCTATAGAAATATATTTTGGACAATGAAAATAACACTGCATATGAACTGTCATATTCACGCATCAATGCAATCTTTAGACGAAATGCCACGAGTATTTCAACGCACTCACTTCATAGGCCACTGGGAGATGAAAGAAAATTGAACAAAAGAGGAACCCAGCCACTTCAGGTTTAAACGGTCTTCTCTTGTAAATACAGACGTTTTAATCATACATATAATATATATACTTAAACCTTATATATATATATATATATATATATATATATATATATATATATATATATATATATATATATATATATATACACACACACATATATATATATATATATATATATATATATATATATATATATGATATTAATTAATATTAATTAGTTGGAATGCTTAAGGCATTAACAATTATAGATTTTTTTATTTTCATATACTTGTATTTTGATTGGTCATTGCAGCTTATGTAAGAGTGTTTCACCTACCGATGGGTCTTTGGTCGCTTTGGACCTTTTAAAACTCTTTATTCTATATTCAACACCATCACTTGATAAGACACCAGAAGTGTTGAAAAAAATGTCTGATTTCAAAATATATTGATGTCCTAATTTTCGTTTATATAGATATATATTAGAGAATACACATATCCCATGTTGATAGCACGGCTCGGAGTTTCATGCAGTTCTACAATCATCAGTTGCTGAACACACACACACACACACACTGACACAGACGCACACACTCACACATATATATATTTCTGTGTGTGTTTTTTTATGGTGGAAAATTTTGGTTAAAACTAGATTTTATTATCTAAAATGCTCAGGAGATATTGTTTATGTAAATTAATGCTCCCACAAAATTTGATCTAGGATAAATAATAATAATAATAATAATAATAATAATAATAATAATAATAATAATAATAATAATAATAATAAATTATTCGGAAATAACTGACTTTTAAGTTGCAATATAAAATCTGTCATATTTTATACATTTACATTTACTTGCACGCAAGTACACAGACATACGGACACATGTATACATATATATTATTTTTACTTTAAACGTTATTTTCGAGGTAAACGGTATTTGAGTAGATTTGTCTGTGTATTTGTTAAACCGTATATTTACTTATTTTCACCTACTGGCTTGAATATTCGAGAAATGATATTCAAAAAATATTCGATTTCCGGATTTCTGAATATTCGAGAAATCACACTTGGAAATATGCGTTTTCCGGATTACCCGAATATTCGAGAAATCATACTAGAAAAATATGCGTTTTCCGGATTTCTCGAATATTCAAACCGATAAATGAAAATAAATATACTGTTTAATAAATGAGCATCTTCTCAAATACGGTATTCACTAGAAATATCATTTAAGTAACAAAATTATGTTGGACTAATAAATGAAATACCCATCCTTATATATATATATATATATATATATATATATATATATATATATATATATATATATATATATAGGCTGAACCAAAAAAACGGGAACTTTTTAACATTCCAATAAAATCAAGAGTGATGGAAGAAAAATATTATATTCATAGTAATTGAAACCTTAAAACATGGCATTTATGAAACAGTGATGGAATTTTCATTTTTGAAAAAGTACGTCCTGTAGATGGCGTCATCCTGTACGAATGCATTCTTGAAATCTGCTGTAGAGATTCCTCATTGACAGCTGCAATATCTCAGCTGGGATACTGTGAATTTCATCTTGAATTCAAAATGGCGAAATGTTTACTAGCTCAGGGTTTCTTTTTTCGCAGTGTTGAGACTTGCTCATGTCTGGCAATACGCACTTCAAAAATTCCCATTTTTTGGGTCACCCTATATATATATATATATATATATATATAATTACATATATATATAATATATATATATATATATATATATATATATATATATATATATATATATATATATATATATGTATGTATATATATATATATATATATATATATATATATATATATATATATATATATATATATATATATATATATAGTTAGTTTATACAAAACTAGGTAATCCGTATGGGTAGAACCAAGGAGTATGATATCCAGAGAGCTGTAAATTCAGAGCAGATATGTTTGAATAAAAAGTGGCCTGTTTTTATTCAAATATAAATATATATATATATATATATATATATATATATATATATATGTATATGTATATATATATATATATATATATATATATATATATATATATGTATATGTATATATATATATATATATACATATATATATGTATATATATATATATATATATATATATATATATATATATATATATATATATATATATATATATATATATCAGTGCTTATGCAATATGGTAATTTTTATATATGTATCTATATGATAGTTGCAAGGTCATTAATGTTTATACAGATATACATGGAAGTAAGAATCACAAGTGTGTGTGAATGTGATTTCTTATACTTTTCTATTTGTATTCCGCATGCCTCTAAACATTATGGATTAACGGGCGAGATTTTTAATGCATAAACTCTGATTCTGTGCGCCGCATTTTACCTGCAAACATAAACCTCGTAAACATATTTATAAACTTAGTCCGCTGTGTACGCTTTAAACAGACTTTATATTACGTTTCCATTCCCTATTGAATCATGAAAACGCGATGTCTGCTTATTTGTTTTAAGTAAATTCAATCGTATTTCTTTCATTCGTACTGATCGCCTTCTTCTTGCTGATTATTCTTCTTATTCTTGCTGCCTAATCTTTTTCTGCTTATTCTTTTATTTTTCATGCTTTTTTTCTGATTTGTTATTTGTTTCTTATTCATATTTTTTTTCAGTTTTTTCATGTTTTATTGTTTTTGTTTTTTTACGTCTTTTTCTGCTTCTTTATCTTATATTTCGTTTCTTCGTATTCTTCTTCGTTTTCCTTCTTTCTTTCTTTCTTGCTTTCTTTCTTTCTTTCTTCTGTTCCCGCTTTTTTTTCTGTCACAATTTATTCTTCGTCTTTATTGACTTCTACCTCTGCTTCACTTAGCATCTTCTTCTAATTTTGTTTCATTTATCATTTCCTTATTCTTCTTCATTTTACCATTTACTTTTTCTTTTTCTTCTTCTTCTTCTTCTTATGTGCTTTATTTTCTTCTTTTTGCATTTTCTTTTTAGTCTTTTTATTTTTCTCTTTCCTGATTCGTTGTCTTCGTCTTCTTCATGTTTAGATTTTTATGTTAATTGATGTCTTCTTTTTTTTCTTCTTTTACCTCATTTATACTTCTTTTTCTTCTATTTCTTTTATCCTTCTATTTTTCATTTTCTTTTGTCATCTTTTAGCGCTTCTTTTTATCTCCTTTTCTTCTTCTTCTTCTTCTTCGTCACTGTCTCTGTTTCCTTTTCCCTATTCTACTTCAGCATTTCCTTCATTTCATCCCTTTTATTTCTCTTCTTCTTATTTCATTTTATTTTGTTCTGCTACTGCTTCATTTTCCCCTTTCTTCTTCTACGGTCTTTGCTTAATTTTCTTCATGCAGAATTCATGGACGTAACTAAGAATTACTTCGTAATTTTATAGATTTCAAAAGACGGGAATCTAATCTGATCACACAAACACTCTTATCGAACGCCAAACTATACCACTCATGATAATCTATCGCAGTGTTTATATTTTATATCACTTTCCAAAATCATATTCTTAAAGTTATCCATTCGTTTGCGTATATAAACACATACACTTAACAAAAGACTGACATAACATAGTGAATATATTTCTGTTGCTTATATTAATTTTCATAAACAAAGGCATTTCAATTTCTTTCCCTATTTCTGCGTATCGGGCACAGCGAGCCATGTAACTTAATGAATTAATTAAGCTTTGTAATATTACGAAAAAATAACGAATCAACATTAGTAAAGTTCAACTTATTTACATATTTGGAATACAGAACGTTTGGTAAACAATGCGTAGACATATTTTATAGAAACAGCGTAAACATTTTCATTATTGTGAAGTTTGTTCCATAACGAAGTAATTTTGTTTATTTGAGTGAGTGTTCAAACGCTTTCAGCTAAACCCAGTTTTCACAGGTGTATCTCAGAAAACAGAATTGAAAATTTTGGCACACACACACACACACACACACACACACACACACACACACATATATATATATATATATATATATATATATATATATATATATTGTAATGGTGATTCCTCAGCATTTTCATCTTTGCCGTACGTGTATTTTCCTCTTCGGTGAGTTGGTGTGTGTATATCAGGTACATATCAGCTACCATTGTTGTAACATTTTCAAGTAACCGAGGACATACAAATTTATATTCACAAAAAAAAGAAAAAATTGCCGATTACTTGATGGTTGCAAAGGCAAATACCTACATACATGCATATATATATATATATATATATATATATATATATATATATATATATATATATATATATATATGAAATTAGATCGCCTATCGCGAGAATTATTGAGCAATTCTTGTAATCGGCAAATAATTTGTTCGCCTCCTGCTGAAATAATAAGTTGGAGAAAACATTGTCTAAACTATAACTAAGTTTTATAAATGCTAAATGTTGCCCAGCAGTCGATACCATCCTCAGTTTCTGTACAAACTAAAATATGAGTATTTTTTCTATATGTTCTGTCGCTTCAAGACAATGGGCAGATGTGGCGTCCAATGTTTCTCAAAATTTTTAACCTTGTGAAACCCCTTAAAATAGTTTGAACAACAGTGGAAAACACTGCATGAAAATGATTATATATCATTATTAATATCTCTTTAATATTTGTAAGGTAGTTCACGTGGCAGACACGATATTTGGGTACTGTGCATACGTCCTGTAATCGCCTGAATCATGAAATGCAGGGATTTGCCAGGTACACTTGCTGTGCACTAATCAGTGAAGGCGGTTTTACACAGGCGCTATATAGATATCGCTGATTGCATTCCCTGTGATTGCTATAACTTTAAATAATATAAGTGTTTGATGCTATTATTAGGTTGGTGCAAAAATAATGACGTAATAATGTCGTTTTTTGACGTTAAAAAATACGTCAAAAAACGACTTTATTACGTCATTATTTTTGCACCAACCTAATATTATGATAACCGAGGATTTAAAACAATATACAGTATGTTTATAGTATACCTCGTTATTCACATGTTCAGTCCATGGTATTCTCATGACCCTTCTTTATCTTTGATGGTCCAGCATACACTACCATATAGAATTGATATTGCATAATAGTTTAGCATTCATTTTTTTGTTTTAAATGAAATTCTTAGGTTTCATAATATTTACTAAGATTTTTAACGACATATTCCAATACCTTCGAATTTCCGTGTCACATCTTCTGTTCTTTGATTTTGAACAAAATATTCCAATGCGCCTTTTAATTTCTGTGTCACATTTTCCGCATTTCGATTTTATAGTGTGTCACATTTTCTATCCTTTGATTTTGAACTGTATAACATTTCTCGTCCATTAATTTTGAATGACATATTCCAATGCGCTTTTCAATTTCTCTGTTACATTTTCCATCCTTTGATTTTGGACGGTGTCACATATTCCAAATTTTGATTTTGAATGACATATTTAAATCCCCCTATTAATTTCTGTCTCACATATTCTGTCTTTAATTTTGAGATGTGTCCCATTTTCCTTGCTTTGATTTTGAAGGACATATTCCCATTGCGCCTTTTCAATTCTGTGTCACATTTTCCGTCCTTTGATTTTGAACTGTGGAACAATTTCCGTCCTTTGATTTAGAACGACATAATCCAATGCACCAACGAATTTCTGTGTTACATTTTCCGTCCTTTGATTTTGAACGACATATTCCAGTGAGCCATCGAATTTCTATGTCATATTTTCCGTCCATTGATTTTGAACAACATATTTCAATGCGCCATTTAATTTCTGTCTCAAATTTTCTGACCTCTGATTCTGAACTGTGTCAGGTTTTCCATCCTTTCATTTTGAACGATATATTTCAATGTTCATTCTAATTTATGTGACACATTTCTGTCCTTTGGTCTATACTGTGTCACATTTTAAGTCCTTTGATTTTGAACGACACATTTCAGTGCACCATCGAATTTCTGTGTCAGATTTTCGGCCCTTTGATTTTGAACTGTATTACATTCTCCGTCCTCTGATATTGAACGTCTTTTTCCAATGAAACTTTTGATTTCTGTGTCATATTTTCCGTCCTTTTATTTTTGTCGATATATTCGAACGCGCACTCGCATTTCTATGTCACATTTTCCGCCCTTTGATTTTGAACCACAAATTCCAATGCGCTTTTTAATTTCTGTTTCACATTTTCCGCCCTTTGATTTTGAAGTCTGCCACATTTACCGTCCTTTGTGTTTCAACCTCATTTTCCAATGCATCTTCAAATTTCTGACCCACATTTTCTGTCTTTTGATTTTAAATCATATATTTAAATTCGCCTGTTAATTTCTGTGTCACATTTTTCGTCTTTGATTTTGAACTGGGTCACAATTTCCGTCCTTTGATTTTGAACGAAATAATCCAATGCACAATCAAATGTCATATTTCCTTCCGTTGATATTTAACTGTATCACATTTTACGCCCTTTGATTTTGATGTCTGTCATATTTTCCGTCCTTTGATTCTGAACTGTGTCAATATATCCGTCCTTTGATTTTGAATGACAGATTCCATTGCACCGTCGAATTTCTGTGTCACATTTTGTGTCATTTGAATTTGAATGGTCACATTTTCCGTCCGTTAATTATGAACAACATGCGCCCTTAATGTGTGCCACATTTTCTGTCCTTTGGTTTTGAAGTGTGTCACATTTTGCCTTATTTGATTTTGAATGACATATTCCCATGTGCTTTTTAATTTCTGTCACATTTTCCGTCCTTTGATTTTGAACTGTGTAACCTTTTCCGTCCTATGATTTTTAACGAGATTCCAAAGCACCATCGAATTTCTGTGTCACAATTTCCGTCCTTTAATTTTGAAGTATGTCATATTTTCCGTCCTCTAATTTTAAACGACATATTTCAATGTGCATTCTAATTTCTGTGTAACATTTTCCGTCCTTTAATTTGAACTGTGTCACATTTTTATCTCCTTTGATTTTGATCGACATATTTCAATGCGCCATCGAATTTCTGAGTCATATTTTCTGTCCTTTGATTTTGAAGTGTGTCATATTTTCTGTCCTCTGATTTTAAACCACATATTCCAATGTCCTTCCTACTTCAGTGTCACATTTCCGTCCTTTGATTATTAACTCTATCACATTTTCCGTTCTTTGAATTTGAACGATATATTTCCATGTGCCTTCTTTCTTCTGTGTCACATTCTCCGTTCTTTAATATGAACGACATATTCCAATGAACCTTTTAATTCCAGTGTCACATTTTCCGTCCCATGATTTTGAATATGTTCGAATGCGCCATCGAATTGTGTGTCACATTGTCTGTCCTTTGATTTTTAACGAAATATTTAATGTGACTTCTAATTTCTGTGTCACATTTTCTGTCCTTTGATTTTGTATTGTCCCATTTTCCATCATTTGATTTTGAACGACATATTCTGATGCTCCTTTTAATTTCTTTGTCGCATTTTACGTTCTTTGCTTTGAACGACATATTCCAATGCCCCATTGAACTTCCGTGTGTCAATTTCCGTCCTTTGATTATTAACATTTTAAGCCATTTGATTTTGAAGGATAGATTTCAATGTGCATTCTAATTTCTGTGTCACATTTCCGTCCTTTGATTTTGAATGACACATTTCAATGCGCCATCGAATTTTTATGTCACAATTTTCGTCCTCTGGTTTTGAACTTTAAGACATTTTCCCGCTTTGATTTTGAACAACATATTCGAATGCAATTTTTAATTCACATGTCACATTTTCTGTGCTTTGATTTTGAAGTGTGTCACATTTTCCCGCCTTTGATTTTGAATTATACCACATTTTCCGTCCTTTTATTTTGAATGACACTTTCCAATGCGCCTTTTAACTTATGTTTCACATTTTCAGTCCAACGATTTTGAACGATATTATTTCTTTCCACCTTCTAATTTCTGTGTCACATCTTCCCGCCTTTGATTTTGAACGACATGTTTCAATGCGCCATAGAATTATTGTGTCACATTTTCCGTCCTCGGATTATGACATATAACTCCTCTTGATTTTGAACTGCGTCACATTTTATGTCCTTTGAACGACTCATTTCAATGCAGCATCGAATTTCTGTGTTACATTTCCACCTTTTGATTTTGAACTGTATCCGATTTTCCATCCTTGATTTTGAAAGACATATTCTAATGTTCCTTGTAATTTCTGATTCATATTTTCCGTGTTTTAATTTAAACGACATATTCCATGCCTCTTTTAATCTTTTTTCACATTTTCCATCTTTTTATTTTGAACAATATATTTTAATGGCCCTTCTAATTTCTGTGCCACATTTTCCGTCTTTTGATTTTGAACGACATATATCAATGCGCCATCGAATTTTGTGTGTCACATTTTCCGACCATTGATTTTGAATTGTGTCACATTTCATCTTCCTTGATTTTGAACGACTTATTCCAATGCATCCTCGAATTTCTGTGTCACATTTTCCGTCCTTTCATAGAGCACTTGCAAGTTATTTATATTTTCATACTAGTTTGCGTTTGAATTTGTCAACTTATTTGACTTATTATCAACCATATATTCAGTCCCCATTGATGAAAATTAGCTAGTCGTTTTTTTCGTTTTCCTTTATAAAATTCTGTAGTATTTCCTGAATTCTCTGCAGAACTTTCACAATATTTTCTCCGAAGCAATTAAATACCAATTTCGTTCTGATAACTAGAATTTATTAAACTATGTTCTAATATGACATGAACCTACATGAAGTCATCTCCAGCGCTCATCCCTCCCATGAGATTATGTGTTGTGAACTTAGTTTCCATATCAAACCAAATATATGTAAGTGGAACGGACGGTCAAAAATGAATATAAGATTTCTGTAACCAACGCCAGTTCCCCAGATGTGATTGAATCAACACTGCTGTATTTGAGCAGTCTAGAAAACCCGTTACGTAACGCCTACTAAAAAAAGATAGGATTCGCCATCAAAATAATTCTGGAATAAACCATGACTTCTTACTTCGTTGTAAACAACCACGCAAATTATAGGACTACCCTCCTGAAACAAAGCTAAACAGGAAGCGCACAATGCTTAAACAAGTTACCGACGAAAGGATATCATTTACTGCCCAGCGCCTCTGCTTTAGCTCCAGGATGGAAAGTGAAAGTTATTAGACTCAATAACGTTATTCATATATTTGATACGTCGCAGTCTTGTGTTTGGAGCGAAAGAAACCGCACGGAGGAAAACATTATGCTGTAAACATTTTTGATATAGTTCCACATGCTGGGTCATAAAATGATGCTACCATTGTCTACTGAAAATTTTTCAACATTTTTTTATCTCTACATCTGAAACAGGGAATTAGAACGATTTTATAATTGACACTTTAGGATCGAAAAGGCTCATTAGTTTTTGACATGCGCAATAAAATTATAAAAATAAGTGCGTCGAGCACCTGACGGAGGAGGAAAATTTATTTATGATGTTATCCGAGGAACTAATATTTCACTGACGGGGTAGTAGTGCCTGACTACAGTGATAGAATCATTGAAAGGACCTATATCTTTTGTGGATTCAAACAGCAGCACTAGTTTAAAGACTCATCCGACAACTTCACAATGAGACACCTGATTTACAGGGCAACTATCATCAGGAGAACAAGCATATTCACTCAATACGAGGCTCAAAAGCCACTCAAAGGAGAGAGTTATTGAATAAAATGAGTGGAGCGGATGAAAGAGAGGAAGTGAAAAATGAAGATTACATGGTAAGGAGAGTTAACGATTGACCTTTGACATGATATGGGAGCATCCATACAGGAGTCTGCCCCGGAAATGAGCAATTCTTGGAAATAAAAGGGAACATTTTCTTACAAATGAAAAAGGAAGAAAGGGAGGATTATTCGACCCTGACGTCATAATATGACTAGTCTTAGCTGAAACTAGACTACCTATAACCCGTTAAGCAACTGACGGTTCAAATTATAAATATTGAAGTTGATTTCAAGATTCCATTGAAATGGAAGTTAATTTCATTATGATTCAGTTAAATATTTCCCTTCGTTCATGTCATCATTGGTCTAGTTTACAAATGCATGTTTAAGGTTTTAATGAAAGTTTACAGCATTTAATAATAATAAAAATTCTGGGATAATATTGAGCTTTAAATCAGATTAACTTACAAATATTTTTAATATGTCAAAATATATTTTTAAATATTGAAAATATTGTCTGTTTAAAGAAAGCTGACATGAATAATTATGCTACAAACAAATGGACAACACATGAAAGCGGCATCTGTTTGTGTCTGTCTGTAAATTTGAAATATTTTTATTAAAAAAATGTCTGAAGAAAGTTAAAATGAATTGCTGTATAAGCAACTCGTATTTTAAAATTTTATTCACTTAAATCAGATGAACTTAAATCATGCGCTTACGCACGCACCGCGCACGCACACACGCAATCACAGACGACTTTTAGTATTATCTGGATTAAATATATATCGAAGTATGCATTCTTTATCAAGTTTATTCAATATTTGTCGACTTGAGTTTGACTACTAAGTTTGGCAAAATTTATACACACAAATACGTTCAGTTGTTATATCTATTGTTATATCTATACATTGATCTACTATTTTATAAGCTTTCTGAAAACATTTTTTATTAGGAAGATGTATCTACGCATGCTGTTCATGAATATGTTTTAGGATTAAACGCATCTTCGATGAATCAGTGTGTGCGGATAGAAATCGCTTGATCACGATGGATCCCCTGTTAGAATGCCACAGGCGGAAATGTGGAAAATGAAAAAAAAAAAAGAAAAAAAGAAAAAGAATAAGTGAGCGTCGGTTTCCATGTTTGCATCTTCATTTTCCTCTATTTAGAATATTTCTAAAGCATCAATATTCATGCCTGATGATTATTTCTAAAAGTATTACGGTTTCTTTTCATAATACGCGAAGATGTAATGTGTACAAGCGACAATATTAATTTTTTGCCCGTGATGGCGAACCAGTATATGTGCATACAATAATATCAGTCAATTTCGTGCCATGCGTGACACACGCTCATGTATCTTTCGATACTGACGAGGAAGATTTTTTCCTGCAGTAGGTTGCCACTCCTGCGAAACCATTCGGCAGCATGTGGGGATATTTGAAAGGGTCCGCCAGACAATGATCCGACGGGTGCATGCGTGTGTAGAAGCAAGCGGGGGGGTCATTTTAAACATTTTTATGAGTTTCTGTGTGGAAGTATAACGATGGCCTTTGGGACATAAATTTATATGGACTTTAGTGTTAGTTTTGGTGTAAGGGAACCGCACTAAATATTGGTAAAAATATCTTATCTACAGTGTAACCCGGATATAAGAGAGTTGTCGGGACCGGAGAAGAAGTCTCTTATATCCGGGTTTCTTATATTCGGGTTTGGTCTAATTTATATACATTAGCACGTTCTATTTTGGGACCATATAAAATCTCTCTTATATCCGAGTTTCTCTTATATCCGGGTCCCTTATATCCGGGTTACACTACATATTCATTTTACATGGTGGAGAAGATTAATATTAGCAGTAAAAAAAAAATCACAGATAAACTGAAGATTAGTGATAGAGTAGGTAAACTAAATGCAAATGAGTGCTATATAAACTCAAAGGACCACAAACCAGATTTTGAGGCTAATCCGACTACAAGGATAATACACCCAACAAGACTTGTGATCGGAAAAATTAGTAAAAAGATGCTTGGAAGTGTAAATCAACAAATTAAAGAAAAAAAATAGGCCTGCAACTTTGGATTAATACCAATGACGTTCCAAACTGGTTTGCTGATATAAAGAAGAAAACGAACTGTACACTAATGCAGTTTGATATTGAAAATTATTAAAATCAATATCTAAAGAACTGTTCATGAGTGCGTTGGATATTGCTATGCAGTACACGGATATTAATGAATAAGAAAAGAGCATTATTATAAATGCGAAAAAATCGGTACTGATACATAAAGGTGAGCAATGGATAAAAAATCACTATGACCACTTTGACATTGCAATGGGATCTCTAGACTCAGCTGAGTCTTCTGATCTTATAGGTCTTTTTATATTATACAATATCACAGTGTACCCTGAAATTAATATAAATGACATTGGTTTATACAGAAACGATGGACTTATGGTTATAAAGGACTCTACTAACTTTAAAATCGATAAAATTAGAAAGATATTATATAAAGAGTGTAAAAGCCTGAACTTAAAAATTACGGTAAGCATTAAATTAAAAAACGTCAAATTCCTTGATATTACATTAGATTTAATGAAATATATATATATATATATATATATATATATATATATGTATATATATATATATATACATACCTCATAAAAATCCAATACTAATACTTTATATATACACCCTAAATCAAATCATCCTCCATTTATGATTAAGCATATACATTTACTATGAAAAAAGAATAAATACAAATTCAGCAAATGAGAAGATTTTCGATGAGCATATATATTTCTATAATAAAGCTCTAAAAGGTAGTTTCTACAAAAGCCCAAAACTAACTTATACAAAAAAGAAAAATGGAAAGCAAAGAAAAACAGAAGTAGAAAAATGATTTGGTATACGCCCCCAAACAACCAAATGGTAAAGTTCAAATTAGGACAAAAAATCCTTGCATTAATAGTTAAGCACTTTCCTAGAGAAAGTAAACTGTTTTCAATAAAAATTCACTAAAATTAAGATACAGCTGTACTGAAAACTTAAAAAAAATATTAAGAAACATAATGCTAATATCTTCAATAAACACTTACACCAAAACCAAAGAAATTTAGACAATATAAAAATAATAAAAAAAGAGATGAAGATAAAAAAATATTATGTAACTGTAGAAATCCTCATAACTATCCTCTACAAAATAAATGACGCACGGAATCATTAGTATACCAATGCAATATTTCATCTATTGAGAAACCCGAAAACATAAAAATCTATATATTGAACAAGCCATGAGATTGAAAAGAGGTTCAATAAACATCAAACTTATTTAGGGTAAATAATATATTTAGGATAAATAAATACAGAAATCATACATCCCTTTGAAATATTTTGGCACTTAAATGAAGCCAATAAAAGAGCTACAGTAAAATGGAAATTAATAAGAAAAGCTAGAATATGTAGGCCATTGAATGACCCATGTCCTTTGTGCATACATAAGAAACTATATATTACTAAGTTTATAAAAAATAAAAATTACTGAATCAAAGAAATGAAATACCTATTCTTTGCTGTCATTGTCAAAAGTTTTCCTTAAATAATATTTAAAAATAAAAAAAATGAGTGCTAGTAATATAGATACTTATATTTGATGTGAAAAAATAATTTTAAATAATTTAAGTAATTCTATTACATTTACTTGATTTAAAGGAATATAGTCTATTAGTAATTAAGAGTAAAAATATTTGAAAATTGTACATAAATATAACGTATTATAAACCAAAAACCCCTTACAGAAAGAATCCTTAATTATACAAGTACGAAAAAAAATGCCGAAAACATTTTTGTCGTCAATAATAAAAACAAACCCAAGACGACATGTGTTTAACGGATGTCAGAATTCGTTGAAAAATACACGCCTACCTTCCTAAACTTGACCTCTTTTTCGAAAGTAACTCATAGTTGATACAACAATAGTTAAAAAAAATGAACACGCTACAGCACCTGTCTGAATGATTGGATCTCTCTGTATCCTAGGAAACAGGAAATCATGAATTTATATGTGCATTTAATACTAAGTAATGTCTGTAAAAATAAAAAAAATAAAACGTATCAATAAGAAAACCGGGTTATAAATCTTACTGTTCTTTCTTTCTTTATATATATATATATATATATATATATATATATATATATATATATATATATATATAGTGTCTTTTTAAAATCTTATTAAATCTTATATATATCTATATATATCTATATATATCTATATATATATATATATATATATATATATATATATTGTCTCTTTAAAATTACGTTTTCGCTATTTATATATATATATATATATATATATATATATATATATATATATATATATATATATATATATATATTGTCTCTTCAAAATTACGTTTTCGTTATATATATATATATATATATATATATATATTGTCTCTTTAAAATTACGTTTTCAATATATATATATATATATATATATATATTGTCCCTTTAAAATTACGTTTTCGTTATATATATATATATATATATATTGTCTCTTTAAAATTACGTTTTCATTATATATATATATATATATATATATATATATATATTGTCTCTTTAAAATTACGTTTTCGTTATATATATATATATATATATATATATATATATATATATATATTGTCTCTTTAAAATTACGTTTTCGTTATATATATATATATATATATATATATATTGTCTCTTTAAAATTACGTTTTCAATATATATATATATACATATATATATATATATATATATAAACATGTGTGTGTGTGTGTATTTAAACAGTAGGAAGTCTTGATCACTCTCTGGTATACTATATAAAATACATCATATTGTGTACGTGATTTCTGCGCTTGTGTGTGCATGTGCGGTAATTCATTACTATCACTGGGGGTTATGTTATTCAACTTCCATATTTATTTTCTTTTCGCATTGTCGACCTATGTATGGGATGTACAATGACAAAGATATTTGATCATGTAGACATGGGCATTCATGTTGCTCCCTCGCAGTCTATGTTCTCATAGAAACACTCCCTCACAGTATCGTTAACGTCATCCCCGCAAGTTATAAGATTACTCCGTTTCGTTGACCTTAACATCTCTTCAGGTTGGACGTTCAAACATTTATATAATCACAATATGAAATACATGCATGTGTGTGTGTATTCGTGCGTGTGTTAGTGTGTCTGTGCGTATTAATGTGTGTGTCTGCATGTCACTCGTATTGCCCTGAAATAAACTCGTTTCTGTTAGAAGTGAAACTCTTCTTCTTTTTGCTGTTGTTCTTCTTCTTCTCCCCTTCTTCTTCTTCTCCCCCTCCTACTTCTTCTTTTTGTTGTTGTTCTTCTTCTCCCCCTTCTTCTTCTTCTTCTTCTTCTTCTTCTTCTTCTTCTTCTTCTTCTTCTTCTTCTTCTTCTTCGTCGTCGTCTCCTGCTATGTGATATGTCTCTTCAGAACGTGAATGATCATAGTCTTCGACAATTTCCTCTCCTTGTAGCTCTTAACAAATTTTCTTAATTTAGCAAACTCTCCTAATCCCTGTTCTGCTAAACATTTTCAAAAGCTTTCCCTTATATAAGAGATGTAAACTTCCATTTATATACTTAGTTCGATCAATTTACTTTTTTTAGCGTTTTTTTAATACTTTCGTTTTTGTTTTTATCTCTCTCTCCTTTTCACCTTTATTATTTTTTTGGTTTCTTACTCTTTTTTTACATTTTTTTTTTTATTTCTTTCAATATTTCAACGTTTTTAACATTTTTTTCATTTCATTTTCTTGTTCCATTTCTTTCTCTTTTGCCCCGTTTCACGTATCTGTTCCGATTCTTTCTGGTTTCAAATCTTTATTTTTTTTTTTTTATTTCTTTTGATTTTTCTCTTCTTCGTCGTTTTTTATTTCTTACGTTTTTATCCCCTGGTCATCGTGTTTTTTTTAATTTTTGTTTTTTTTCGATTCTTTATCTTTTTCACTGTTTTGCAATTTCTTTCGTGTTTTTCACCTTTTCAGCGTTTCACGTAGCCGTTCCGTTTTTTTCTATTTTCACATATTTTTTTTTTATATTGTGTTAGTTTCTTCCTCATCTTCACCGAATTTTTTAAATTTTTTTCTCTGTTTACTGATATTTTATTATTTTTTCGATTTTTTCTTTTTTCACCGATTTTTTTCGATACTTTCTCTTTTTCGCCATTTCATAAATTTTTGTTTCTTTTTAACCATTTCATGCAAATGTCTCGATTTTTTTTTCTCTTTTTCGCCATTCCTTCTTTCTCGTTCCTCTCCGTTTTTCTTTCTCGTTCCTCTCCGTTTTTCTTTCTTTCTTTTTCACCGTTTTTCGTTTTTTTTCCTTTTCTTTTTCAAACTTTCATTACTTGTTTCCATACTTTCCATTTTTGAACGTTTTTTCTTTCCTTTGTTTTTCACCGTTTTACATTTTTTTTTCTTTTCTTTCTCAACCTTTCATTACTTCTCTTCATGCTTTCCTTCTTTCAACCTTTTTTTCTTTCTTTTTTTACAGTTTATGCGAAAATAGAATTTGTAAAGAAATGTAAGAAACACATTATAAAAAAACAAACAAACTGTAATTTCATGTAAAGTATTATCAATTGAAACGTTCAAAGCAACACAGATTAGACAAGAGTTACAACAATAGAAAAAAATATTAAATATATTCATCGACTTCTAGAAGACATTATAAAAGGCCGTAAATATTCTCCATTGCTAAATACATCATATATTGATTTAAAAATGAAGAAGTGTAAAAGCAATCTCCATATTTTGCGCACGGATGACAATTTTTTTCTTTTTGTATTGATCCTTTTTCTTAAATTATTTTATAAATGATAGGAACAAACATCTTTTTTCTTTGAAAATTATCCCATTTGAAAAACACTTAATCTTTTTCAAGTGGAATTTATTTTTTAGTATTAGACGACTGATTTGAAAATGTCATTTGTCCTCACACCCACTGAAATGGTACAGAACACAAGGTCGCTTGTAAAGTCAAAATAACACGAGTAGATTGGATTAAAAAAAAACAACATTGCTTTGTCTTTTAAACTGCAGCAGAAAAAATGCTTTCTGATGGGGATGGCTTCTGGGATATGAACATATACTTAAATTCTGCCGAGGTTTGTGGATGGACAGAATTGAATATACAACCTGTATCATTTTACAAGGAATTTCATAATTTGATTTGCCAGTTCATTTGTTTTGTTATATATTTTGCTTGGAAAGAAGCGGGATTCGAAAGCAAATGGATCACAAGGGCGAGAATAAATTGTAGCTTCTACGCCTACATGGTGCAATGAGCCCCCCCCCCCCCCAAAAAAAAAGTTTTATCTCCTGGGCATTTCTCTTTTTGGGACCAACCAGTCACTAAGCATTAAACGTCGTCTTTCTAAATGGGGGATATATTGCTTGGAGGGGATGGACATCTGGAACTGGAATTAATTAAGTAATGATTCTCGCTGAATGAAAGATTAATCGACAATTGAATTGTTTATGCACAAAATTAGCCAGGCACTTTATTGTATGGGAAGAGATATATAAATAAATATTCTGTCGATGTTTAGTTTTGAAACTTTTCATATTTGATCACTATATGATTTTTATTAAAATAAATTTAACACAGACACAGACACACACAGATACACACAGACACACAGACAGACAGACAGACACACACACACATATATATATATATTTGTGTGTGTATGACTCTCCCTGGTATCTTGTTAGATTACGCAATACGAATATATATCTCTCGAAAATCATGTAAACTCGCGCACACAGAAACAAATTATATATATATATATATACAAACACACCCACACCCAGACCTCCCCCCCATATATATATATATATATATATATATATATATATATATATATATATATATATATGACGGCATCATATATTAAAAAAATACTACTTTCAATATTAGCGTGTTCAAGTAATTTTACATAGAAAATTTTATTCACGTTATAAAGTTTGTTAGATTTTTTTATATACTCTATAAAAATTTCAATTATAACAAGATAATATATATATATATATATATATATATATATATATATATATATATATATATATATATACGACAGTAACTAATTAGACAAGAGGTCTGTTGGTATAGTTGGTATGATGCTTGCGTCGTATCGTAATGGTCCGGTTTTGAATCTTGGTTGTCGATGCGCATTGGTGACGAGTCCCAAAATTAGGACGAAACGGCCGTCCAGTGTTTTCTGCATTTGTTTGAGATTTCTCCTAGACTCGATGAATTACTTAATTATCATATACATGTATCGTTTTAGTGGAATGAACAGACAACTTGCCAAAACCTGAAAACTCTTATCCAGATAGATTCTCGAATGAAAACAATAATAATGATAAAGGAAAAAGAAAAGATCAAATGCTAAACTTCCATCCTCGGTAATGTGCACGGAGCCTATTTTGCTTAGTTTGAGCAAAATATCCTTAACAACGTGCAATCCTGTAAAAGGATGGTTCTAGTCGTAACTGAAGTTTCACGCTCATGCGATCTTTGGGCGACTTGATGCAAGATGCGAGGCATATAATGACATAGTCACACACCGCTTCCTCTCAGTGTAACATTTGACAATCATAGAACTAGGGAACCGGTAAGTTGAATGTAAATAAATATTCTTAAAGCAACAGTTTCGTTTTCAAGATTATTTTTCTGACACACACACACACACACACACACACACACACACACACATATATATATATATATATATATATATATATATATATATATATATATATATATATATATATATATATATATATATATATATGTGTGTCTGTGTGTGTGTGTGCGCCTTTGTGTGCATGTGTGAGTCTAAACTCAGATATTTTATAATATAATTTACATATTTTTTAATATAATAGACTATCGTACAACTCAGTATTAACATGTCTGTTAAAATATAATTTTAGGAGAATAATTATTACGTAATTATCATGAATATATAATATATTATACTGGTATATATATATATATATATATATATATATATATATATATATATATATATATATATATATATATGTGTGTGTGTGTGTGTGTGTGTGTGCCGCTATCGTATATTATATTAGGTTGGTGCAAAAATAATTTCGTTTTCTCACATAGTAACATATGTTAGAAAACGAAATTATTTTTGCACCAACCTAATACAATACTATTTGACAACATATACAACAAAGAGAAGTATTTACATAACCAGAACAAATCCTGCCGTGTGTAAAAGTAGGAAAAAACTAAACCGAAAAAGATTATGAGACATGAACGTAAAAAAAATCATTGTAATGACACAAGTCGAGTTTCATGCGACGCGATTGTTCAGTGAAGAGAACACGTCGTCTGGTCGCTTAAAGATCGTGGTAAAGTAGAACACAGTGAGCTAGCTAAACACTTATTTATATATATATATATATATATATATATATATATATATATATATATATATATATATATATATATATGTATGTATGTATGTATATATATATATATATATATATGTATATATATATATCTATATATATATATATATATATATATATATATATATGTATATATGTATATATATATATATATATATATATATATATATATGCGGGTGTGCAGTTAAATATAAAATGACGTATCTGTATTGTAGAGGTAAAACTGATAGAATGAGTAGGAATTATCGGAATTATATATATATATATATATTATAATTATTTAAAAAAAAATATGATTCCTTCGCTACAGAAGAGTTCTCCTGTTTCAAAAACGTGAGCTGAAACCATCAATATAACTATTAAAAATTAAATTGAATTAAAGTTACAAGCCCTGTTTCATCCTCAAGCGAAAATACAAGAATAACCAATTTTGAAATTTACGTATCGTTATAAAAAGCGTGTTCATTCGTTACTGTGGAAACGGCTGGGGCGACCATTTTTGTCCACATATCAGTCATCTTCAGGGAGAGGTCAAGCTGAGGTAGGGTGGGGTGTCTATTTCAAAGCGAATTTCTTTCTTGTACGCGCATTGTCTATTCATTCACAGAGGAAGATAGATTTTGGCACCATCGTATGTTGTTAAGTGTCTGGATAATTTTGTTTATTTTATTTGTTTATTTATTTACAACGGGTTGTTTCATATATAAATGCGTTGCACTAAACTACAATTTGTTTTTTTGACGATTTCATAAAGGGTTTTCCCTTTATGAAGTCGTCAAATAAACAAATTTTTTAACCCTTTATTAAACTATGAAATTTGATTTTTTTATGCTAATTATTTAATGCGAAATTTTGTTGATGTTGGCAAAAAGCCGTTAATTCATGCCTATGGTTTAATAAATTTTATTAATGCGAAATTTTGTTGATGTTAGCAAAAAAAAAAATCGCTAACTCATGTCTATGATTTAATAAATTTTAATTATTTAGAAACTTAAGTATGTGTAGTTTTTCATGTAGGTATAAAGGGAATGGATCATCCCAGGTATTACAAGTTCATATATATATATATATATATATATGTGTGTGTGTGTGTGTGTGTGTGTGTGTGCGTGTGTGTGTATGTGTGTGTGAGAGAGAGAGAGAGAGTATGTATATATCGGAATATATATATATCGGCAATATATATAGGAAAATAATCTATCGAAAATATATATTGGAAATAATTTCAAAATGCAGACACAAAAATAAATATCTACTAACACAGTTCCTACCATAATCACAACCATAAGGCATCATCCCTATACAGTCCAATGTCTTTAATATTATTTTCCCGGTTTGTACTCAGATTATATAATCTGCAGAATCCGACAATCCCATTGTAATATCAAAAATGTTGCTTTCCTCTTCAGATAGGTCATAGTATATAGTGGCAAATTGAAATGCAGCCGTTAAAAGTTTCCTTGATATTGATGTGTAGCATTCTTCGATGTGAAACTGTTTTAGGGTACAATTTTATCTTTAATATTTGAAAAACAATTGGTTAATTCTTTAGTATTAATCTATTGTGTCATTCCCAGGTACTGCTTGATTTGTTTGTTAACTCTATACTGGATTTTTTTTACTACTTTTACCGATCTGAGGCTGGGTTGGATTTATAATTCTGGTAGCAAGCCTAGCCTCAAAATTGGGCTTGTGGTCCTTGATGGTATTGTAGCAATCTTTTGGTGTCAACGTACCGACTCTATTACTAATTTTAATCTATCCGTGATTATCTTATTATTCATATTTATACTTTCTACCTTATTGACATTATTATTATTATTATTATTATTAGCTTTTTTATAGTTCTTTGTTAATTTTTAACGAGTGTGTTGTAAAATTTTGCTGATAATTTATAAAAAATATAGTTTTATCAGACTTCACAAATATTATATTTCTTTCATCAATATCCTTTACAATCTAATCCAGATGATTTTGGAAGTAATAAATACAACGTGTAAATCATTTTTTCGAAAATTAATCAACATCACTTGAAAATGGAACAAAAAACTTTAAAATTTAAACTGTAATTTAATGTTTAGGTGTTTAGTTCAGAAATCTGGTAATATTTGTCTCTCTCTCTACCTCTGTATATATATATATATATATATATATATATATATATATATATATATATATATATATGATGGCCTTTACCATCGAGTTAGAGGTATGAGGATCCGAAGACCACGAACTAATTATCTGCATCCCTATGACGGACATGACTTTTGAGAATTGCACAAAAGACTACAAACATTACAGGAGAATGTATTGTATCCAAATGCAGCAGGGGCGCGGTTAGATGTTTTATTTTGCTTTCTCGTTTCATGTAGTAGATTGATGCTTACTTCTCATTGCAGCTATATCAATGTTGTACTTCTTTAGCTCCAGTTAGCTGTTTTTATTCTTTCTGATACTGAGGTATTGTCCTGGAGAGTTCGTACATTCCAAGTGTCAAGATGAAGTTCATGTTAATTCGTAGAGACTTTCGCAGGAGCCGGATATGTGTGGAACTAATTAGATGTATTTTTCAGCAAATCAACACAATGATTTGTTTCAAGTGGTGAAGGCTTGTGTCGGACCATCCACAAGTTTTGGATCTGTCGATAAAAAAGTAACGGTGCTAAAGACTTGCCATTGAAACTCTGAGTTTAACCTCTCCGGATCATGTTGTTGGTTTTAAAATATTTGAAAAATGAATAATAATACAAAATTGACTAGTAGGATAAAAGAAACAAAATACCGTTTACAAAATCGAAATTACGTTACTTTGCAATTAATAAATAAGAGAATATAATGGAATAAAATTCATACCAAATGTTAGGAAAATAATCTTTGAATATAAAAAATAAACGATAAAGAAATCGACGATAATGAACCACTAATCGGAGATAAAGAAAATAAACATTACAAATATGCTTTCCACTAACCCCGAAAATTACGACCACTTTCGCAAAAACAACAGAGAAATAATTGTTACGCTTAAGTATAGATTAGAATTATTCCTGCCACTATAATTAAACAAATGCAATAAATTAAATGTTCTTAATATATTTAACTCTTAGCGAGATATCCTTATACTTACTAACCATTTTTTTAAATAAAAGATAGAAAAAAGAAAAATCATTGTATGCCACGACTTATCTTAAAGATAAACAAATATGAAAAAAAAGATGATAAAAATGTGTATGTTAAATACTGTAAATAAATAATAACTTTACAAATATAATATAAGAAACAAATAAAAATATAAGAATAATGGATGATTAAAAGTAACACAAGACTTTTCTTTAAATGTGGTATTGCTTTCTTTGAGCAAAAAAGAAAAAAAAACATCCGTTTTTCTCCGATATCATCGTTCATATATATATATATATTCAGCATTATATATAACTGCATTTTAGTTGAATAAGTTGTGTTACATTCGAGAATTTAAATGGTGAACAATAATGGAAGTTAGGTCGCATCATTTTAAAGTTAAAGGTACTCGATGTAACCGTAAGTTCTATGATATCAATTTTTTCTGTCGAATTTCTCGCTTGTGGGATTCTTGCGATATCTTCCTTTCCATTCAAATTGGGTCTTCAGAAATTTAAATGCAATATCAATCGTTAATTATAATTCATCTTCTTTTATTGTTCTCTCTCCTTAATATTTGCTCTCATATTCTTTCGCAGACAATAGGTTTATTGCTTTGCTTAGCAAGAAATAAATAAAGATAAAAGAAAAAAAAACTTCCATATTTTATTCTTAAAATATAAAATAACACCAATATTTCCTATAAGGCAATTCCAGTGTAAGAAGATTCCTGATCATATCAAGATGCGTTTGTGTGAATATGTGCGTATCATTATGTACGTGTGTTATGTGTGTGTATGTGTGTGTTTATAAGCCTGTACAGATAGCTTAAAGAAAGAGTAATAGACAACATGAAGAAGCGAAATTAGTTTTATGCTTACCCTTTGTCGAACGAATTTCTCGAATGTTCTTCCTTTGACAGCTTTAGAAAGTGGAATTGATTCCGAGGACACTTGCATCTATCGGAATCTGTCAGAATGTAAAACCGATCCGAGATCTCATTCATACGGTTTTAAGGACATCTTAGCACAACTTCGCGTCAGCGAACATGCACAAAATAGCATCCATCTTCGCCATGACACAGCGGAAGTTTTATAGTGGGAAAGACAGCCAAATCTTATCGGCTTGATTTGAGTTGGCAGCCATCTTTGCTAATAAGAGGCAATGTGAGTGACAAAGGAGTTTGGTCCGTTTTGCGTTTTATTGCTTGTCTAACGGAAAAGGCCTTTGATATTAGATGACACATGAAATGCGAATCGGTAACATGACCAATTTACTTTGGGATTTGCTGTATTTTCGGAGGGGCTTTTATTCACGATTGTCAAATACTTGTTGGCTTTGAAAGTCTGATGAATCAATATTTTTGAAACATTCCAAAAGCTGAAAAGCAATGAAAAAGGGGGAACATTGGTTTTATTTTTTTCATTTCATTTCCGAAATTATAAAGGTAAAAATACACCAGTAGTACAGAATTATAACAAAAGTTTTCGATAGGGAGAAACATATGCACACACACACTGACACACACGCAGATAGACACATGCGGAAACACACACGCGCGCGCACACACACATCCATACATAAATATAAAAGTAGATATTGAAGTAAACACACACAGGCGACAGTCTGTTTTATGTTTTGCATGAAACATGTTGTCACCTCTGGATGTTTATATTAATGTCCATTTTTATATTTACACACGCTTTATCCCTGTGCACTTTAAGCATACATTAAAACTTTATTTTATCACACACACACACACACACACATTTATATATATATATATATATATATATATATATATATATATATATATATATATATATATATGTTAAAATAAAGTTTCAAGGTATGCTTTAAATGCATATATATATATATATATATATATATATATGTGTGTGTGTGTGTGCGTGTGTGTGTGTTTGTGTACATATATATATATATATATATATATATATATATATATATATATATATATATATATATATATACCAGGAAGAGTTTATAATTGTTCCAACGACAGAAAAGCGTATATTTTCAAAAGAGTAAACGAGCAAACAATTTTGGTTATAATGTAGATTTTTAAAAATATATATATTATACTTTATTTTGCATATTTATTGCTACAGGTGTGTGTTTCCAGTATCACGACTTTCATCCGGCAGATATTGGTTATTTCCATATATTAATAAAAGGAGTTCATTTTCCTTATGTTTTCCGATGCCTAACCATTGTCTTTTGTGTGTCGTAGTAACTTATTTGTTTTCTTGGACTGTTGGCGAAAGTATTCTTCTTCTTAAGGAGTAATAAAACATTTAGGATTAGTTGGAGAAAGGGTGAAGGGAACAGATCTTCCTTCTAATCATTTTATGACCCATTATTTTTTTAAACCTATCCTTATCAAGAATTAGTATATATATATATATATATATATATATATATATATATATATATATATATATATATATGTTGTTCCTATGTTGTTCCTATGTTGTGTAGGGTTCATGTCTGTGCTTCTGGGTAGTCTATTCTGTTTGATTTTGCCAGTATGTGCATATACATTCGTTCACTATCGATACTTTTTTGTGTGTGTATGTGTGGTGGAAAGCGACCAGTGTATTTGGTCATTATCTCTATATGCTGTATGTATGAGGTGTTACGAAGTTAGTGCTGGTTTAAATTTGTTTATGAAGTCCTTTCTTGAATTTGTACGTAAGAATAATTATCTGTTTGACCTAGTGACAATTTTAAATTTATCTTGATTACATTTGTTGATGTGTTATGATACAAAGAGTTTTCTGTTGTCATCTGTTTTATGTTGCTTTTGTGAAGGGAAACTTTGTTGCTTGGCTGATACGTGTTGGATTTTGTGCACGTGGGTGCATGAATCACACTTTTGAAGTTGCAGTTTAAATTTGTATTTATTGCGTATATCGTTGTGGTGTCATAAAAAGATTAGGACTGTCCTTCTATTAGGTTGGTGGAAAAATAATGTCGTTTTCTCACATATGATACTATGTGTGAAAACGACATTATTTTTGCACCAACCTAATTTAATGACATTGAAACCCCCATATTTTACTCTTTCATTTTGTAACTTCCTGCTTCTGTGTTGGCTGAATTTAGATGAGGTTAATAGGTATTTTAGTTTTTTGATTGGCTAAAACACATATTAACCTTATCCAAATTTATCACACACACATACATACATACATATATGTGTGTGTGTGTGTGTGTGTTGGACTGAGTGGTAGTCTTTCCTTCCTAGTACAACTACTCGGGGCTTCCTGCACAACATAATCTTCAGGTGCTGAAATATTGCTTTATGTATGATACTCTTAATTTGAGCTACCGGCGAGGAAAAATATATATTTATTAATATGTACATCATATATATGAAGAAATATAATTTTAAGGTGTGCTACATTTAGGGGATAATGTGCTCAATATCAGAGATAGAGCGTACGTAAATATAAATATAAAAGTGAACATTGAAGTCAACACTCAAAAACGACATGTTATTTCATGCTAGACACAATTGTCAGGCAGCCATTGCGTCTACATTGTATCTAGCATGAGACAGCCTGTCGCTTCTGAGTGTTGACTTCAATGTTCACTTTGATATATATATATATATATATATGTATATATATATATATATATATATATATATATATATATATATATGTATGCATGTATGTATGCTGCAAGATGACACTTCAACGTGTCTTTCCATATAATTTGTGTGAATTGTGAGTTATATTTTTTCCAATTAATGGAAAATGGATAGAACCTCACTAAAAAGGAAGGGGAAAATCGATCTACTAATAGAAAACGATGCGTACCATTTATGGAAATGGGGTCATATGAAAGCAGTTTGCTAGGTTCATTAGTGAAAATGTTGAGTGGAAGTGAGAGAAATTTTGCCCTCGGCCTGCAAACCTTAATGGTGAAGAAGTGTAAAGGCTGATTTGAATGTTGTGACATAATATAATACACTTAGATAAGCAAGTTCCACACGATTTAACAGAAGAAAAAAAAGATTTAATCATTTGCACTTCTCTCTTACTTAAACGCAACAAAAATGACCCACTTATTAAAAGAAAGATCGCAGGTGATGAAAATGGATTGTTTATATTAATGCAGGTAAAATCATATGAGTCCCTAATAAGCATTAACACAAGCAGAAGAAGGTGATACTGTGTATCTGGTGGAATTGGAAATGTATTGTATATGACGTGCTGCTTCTACTAAATCAGATTTTGAATTTAGAAAGTGCTGTTCCCAAATGACTTCTTTAAAATCAGTATTCGATGAAAAAGTTCAGGAATTGACCCATCAACATAACGTCATCTTTCTTTAGGGCAAATCTATACACAAGTCACTTTGAAGCGTTGAATAATTCGTACAACTTAATTGTGACATCCTACTCAACTCATTATATATTAAACTTGCATCTTTGAATTACCACGTGTTTTGATTCTTGCAAAATTTGTTAAGTTTTCTAACCAAGAAATTCATTGGTGATTTATAGGTTTGATTTCTCTTTTTACGGCTTAGCAAACATTTACGGTTTAAACCTTTGATCCCTGCGTTTCTGAATATTATTAACCCTTCTGCCCGGGCTCCTGAGTCAAAATTCGCAAATAATTTGTATGTAATGTTTGACGGTAGATAACAATATAGCTACAAGTATTTACCCACGTTTCAGCCGGTGGCTGGGCATTACGTCATTTTTCTCTACCACGCGTAAAGTAAAAATGGCCAGGGCTCAATGTCAGATAATATTTTTAGATAATTTTGGTTTGGGGATATAATAAAGATTTAGTGATACAAGTCCCAATAATTAGTCCATAGTTGTTGGAGAAGAAAATGCTAATTCATAACTTTCCCAAGGTTATTTGCGTTTAACGTATTATAAGGAACTTGACTGGAATTGGGTCTCGTTTATCCGATCTTCAAATCCAGGTGGTTAAACATTAGACCAGCTGCGAATCAAATCTTAAAACCCCTTGTATTCCCAAACGGTCACCCATCTAGGAACTAAACAGGCATAAATTCAGTGATCATCGTAGAACCAATGTTTCAATTTGATATGGCATTAAACCTTGATTGGAGAGCCGAAATCGGACTCCAGTCAGGTTCATTAGTTCCAGAAATAGCCATGGGAAAATGTTAGAATCCATCGCACCAAATGGACAATTTATTAAATAGTATGACATATCCATAAAAATAATTGTTACTGGAAATATTCTTAATGAAAAAGAAAAAAAATAAATAAAAAAACATAAAAAAACAGCATTAAACAATCCCCAATTGTTTCGTAAATGATAAAAGAATCGAATTAATTCAAAAGTCCACAAGGACATCAATTATATTATACTAGATTATAACGCGATAATATATTTTCTGAGAGGATGGAATAATGAAGCTGTCAAAGATGGCAGGGGATAGTGATGTATAATGGTACATATGTGGTTGAATACATCTATGTACACATAGAGGTTGCGATGGCGAAATTGTCGTCTAAATTACACAAAATAAAAATAACACTGACATGTTGTTTTAATAAATTTATTTAATAAATTGGCTTCAATCGTGGCGTCCAGAGAACTTCTGAATATCCTGCATCTCTTTTGGACGGTCTCCTTGTTTAAAATGGTGAATGCTCTCATAATCCTTGCCTCCAGTTCATCTTTTGTGTTACAAGGAGTTTTGTTGGTCTCTCGCTTAACTGCGCTCCACATATATTAATTAATGGGGATTGCAGTCTTTGGAGTTAGGTGGCCAGATGTAAGGAGTGATGTGGTCGAAGTAATTGTCTGACAGCAAGGCCTGGTATTCGTGGTTGTGCGACATTGTGCAGGGTCCTGTTGCCAGACTTAGGGTCTTCTAGCAACCACCATTTTGGTCCAGAACAGAACTACCTCCTCAATGCACTTGGTGTAGGCCTGCATTGTGAGTCTGACGCTATGTAGGAAGATGAAGAGAGGTATAACGTTGCCCTCACTAGTGATCACTACAAAAAAACATGATGATGACTTGATATTTAGTTTTCATCACTCTCGTTACAACTCTTGGAGACCCATCTTCTTCTGTATTGTCCTCAGATTGACATCCAAACACTCTGAAATGTTTGGTGCTTCTGGCGCAAATGCTAAGCAGTGCAACATGCCGTTTCTAAAATTGTGGCGGAGTGAATTGAGACACGGTACTTTTTTTGTGACGACCGGTACCCAACTGATCCTACCATATGGTACAATCGACAAAATAACAAGAAAACGCGCGTGAACGAAATTAAAAATATGAAATGACGACACTTTATCCATCGTACCCTGTATCTAAATATCTATTATATAAATTGATCTAAACCATCATAACTTTCACTTTCACTATATAATACTGATTGTCGAAGGAAGTTGTACCTAAAAAATGACTTAAATATGTATTTTAAATTATTAGCTACATTTCTTTCTTGTCTACTGTTTTTTTCTTTCTTTCGGTTTTTTCTTTTTTGCACCATTTGACCATTCTTTCAACTCCCACTCATTTTCACCATTTTTTTCCTCCTTTATTTTCTTTTTCGTGATTTCATTTATCTGTTCTTTCTTTTTCCACCTTATTTTTTCTTTGGTTTCTTTCTTTTTTTTTCACCGTTTATTCGAAAGAATATGATCTGCAAATGAATGTAACAAACAAATGTAAAAAAATGGCTAAATGTTCGCCTAAAACATTTGGCAAGCGAAACGTTCAAAGCAACAAAACTTTGACGAGAGTTGAAATAATCGAAGAACTATTGAATATATTCATCGACATTTAGAAGACATTGACAAAGGGCGTGTGTATTCTTCATCGCTAAATAGATCATAAAAAGTAGACTATAAAATAATGTTACTGATAATTTAAAATTTATATTTAAATCACAGATTTAAGTGCCATGTGGGTGATCATGGCTATCCACAACTTCCCCTCATTTGTTCTGTTTTATATTGGTTCTACTATTGACTGACAAAAAATCGTTAAACAGGCTAATTACTGTTTCTACTTTCTCCGATTGCCCTCAACATGTTAACATTGCATTCACCAAACCATCTCTAAAGGGTCATGTGTTCCAGATATTTCAGCCAGTAAGAATCTATATTGTATATCATCAAAAACATTCGAGTTTAGTCGGGTTCATCAAGTCAATGCGAACGATCATTTCTTTACCTGTATAGTATGTGCTACTTCAGATCTACATAGAGTTTTGAATTCAGAGTTACTTTCTCCTAGACCAGTTGCCACCCAAGACTACAAAACCAAGTCTTTCCTGCTATTTGCTCATAACTAGGAGGAGTAGAAGAGTATTCATACTTTTCCCAAACACGTAAGTGAATATAATGAACCCAACTCGAATGGAATTCGAACTCGGCTCTCCGATTCCCCAGTCCAAGCCGCTACTTATTACTCTACATTGTATATACTTGTATCCATCAAATATAAATCCCAAGAGTCAGTCATGGTAGATAGCTAATGTATGATGATTATCATGAAAAAAGGTCAAGAAGTGCAGTTATGAGGTGATGTAGAAAATATAACACTGCCTTGAAGTGATTAACATTGAAATTATCGGGAAAACGTTCTGCCCCTAATCTCTTACACAAAGTCGTATTTCTGGAGAAGAAGCAGTTGGCGATGAATTTCTTATTCACGGAAGGGATTAAAGATCAATCAACCTCATATACGTTCCATGTCGGGTCCCAGGTGAAAAGTGAACTAAGAAATGTAGTTTGTCATGACACTTGCCATAGAAACAGAAATAGAGAAGCTAGATGCCAGCGACTTTTCGTCTGTGACAAAGGGATTCTAGGGTGGCAAATTATTCACCAACCAAAAAACCGGCACTCTTGAACTTATGAGGAAGAGCAAGTGAGAACTAGTTTGTTCCAGTCTAGGCATGACAGTCATACTTCATTTTTGATCTGATCATTCTCTTGAAGTTATAAAGTTTAGCAGGAGGAGTCAGGTAATTTTCGGAGCGGTACAAGGATCCGACGATTTTTCATGACTCTTTAGCAATAGATCATATGCATAAGTTTCACTTGAGGTCTGGCGTGAAGTGTAGTCATAGTGGTCGTTCAAGGCGACAAACTCCTTGATTACACCCATCTATCCTAATAGTTGAAACTTCAGGTCTTCTCGGGCATACGGGAGCGTTAATTGTTTGATTTTGGATCTATAGTCATTCCTCCATTTAGATACCAGAGCTGTCTGGGGAGAGATAAGTTATCAGGTTTTGGTCCTTCAAGATTTTTTAAGGTGCGCCTATGAAATGTTTTGAGATTTCAATATCTATTCACTAAAGTTCGGGCTATGTTCTTAGAGAAATAATTAGTATGGTAAATTAAGAGAGCAGGACCAAGAAGAAAACTCTAAGGAACACCGATATTGATCCCATGACCTTCTGATGACTAGCCGTTAACAACGACCTTTATGAACGTAAATGTTATGAAGGACTTGACAATAGAAAAGGCCTTCCAGAGATTTCATAGCTAGAGTGGTTATGTAGCAACCCTCGATGCCACTGCTTGTGAGAGGCATTTGATATATCTAAGGTGATGCCCTTCTTGATGGATTTATTGTATAGTGGCTTGGCGATTCTATGAATAATGACAATTAAGATATCAGCTTTCGATCTAGCAGAACGAAATCCATAAAGGTTGTTTCTTTTCAGGTTTTCAACAACGTTCTTATTGATTATAGCTTCGAAGAGTTTGCTGACGATACTAAGGAGGCTAATGGGTCGGTACTGCGACAACAATGAGCGCTCACAGGGCACAGATGACACATGCAATATACTTTAGAGTTTCTTTCAGTGATTAAAGAGTTTTGCTATGATTCGAGATTGCTAATATTTTCATCTCTATCATGGTAATCATAGAGGAGAGGTTTACCAAATATTCACTGAGTGGATATCTTCTCATTCAGCTATATATTTTATTAAATCATTTCGTCTCATGAAAGTTTATAAAGACACTAAGACGGAAGGGATTATTGGGAGTGAATTAAACCGAGGAAATTTCATGGAATAGAAAGGACAATAAAAGAACTACATTAAAAGACGACAGGGTGATGGTTGACGTTTCATTTAAATCTTAAATATCGTACTTGACAAAAAATAAAAAATAAAAAAAAACTCGGAAAATAGTTGGACAGACGAGAGGTGCTAGAGACGAATATATTAGAATTATATATAGTTACGGTTACGTATAGCATTTTCAACAGCAAAATGCCATAACGTAATTTGAGACTGTTCTACTCTTGCAAGAATACAGATTCTTCAAGTCCAAAAATAATGGCAAAAGAGTTTAATAGCCACATGGACCAAACATTTATGTCAGACAATCAAAGTGCTCAAGTTAATATTTTATGAGAAAGAAAGTGTGTGACGATGCATTTCTTTCCCAAATTAATGTTTTCAAAGAAATAATTTTTTCTAGAATAAAATATAGTAGACGTTTCCGTATCATTCTATTTCTATAGGATTGATTCAATGAGTAAAAAACGTTATTTCTCTGAAGACGCTCATTTCTAAATGAAATGAGTTGTTTTTCTTTATATATATATATATATATATATATATATATATATATATATATATATATACATACATATATATATATATATATATATATATATATATATATACATATATATATATATATATATATATATATATATATATATATATATATATATATATATATATATATATATACATACATACATATACATATATATTGGGTTCGATAGGGCAACAGATCAGTTCCTTTTGTAGAATAATATACGACGTTTGCTTTGAATGGTTTGGACCAGTAGTGGAAAAGAATGATAAAAAAGAGGAAAAACGACCAAATCGACGACAAATCCAGAAAGGAAAGTTACGATCAGAACAAAGATTACTGAAGCGCAGTTTTAAAGAAGCTCCAATTCATGAGAGGGCAAGCCTTCAAGAACTCATGAACGATATCAGAAGGAAGATTCTAGTGATATCCAGAGCTGAAAATCAAAGGAAGCGTCGGAAGAAAAAGCGGCAGTCTCGGAGATCTTTCTTGATAAATCCGCATGCTTTTGCTAAAAACTCTTCGTGGAAGCAAAGAGCGGTAAGGTTGATATCCCACAGGAGGAGTTGGAGAATCACTTGAAGATGACGTATTCAGATAATATGCGAGATATACCAATCCCTCTTATAAAAGATTTACCAAGACCTCAAGATCCGACAGTTATGATTGATGATAGTGGGATAAAATTAAGTCAAGTTCGAGATTTTGCCCGAAAGGCACGCGCTGGTAGTGCCCCTGGAATGAATGGGATATCATATAAACTATATAAAAACTGCCCATGCGTTCTTAGGAAACTTACTATCCTCCGTCAGCGGGTTTGGAAGCAGAATATTGTACCACAAGAATGGTGTTTGGCTGATGGGATTTGGATACCTAAAGAGATGGATTCAAAAAGCATTTCCAATTTTCGCCCCATATCCCTCATTAATATAGAAAGAAAAATATTTTTTGGAGTTCTCGCTCGTCGCATGTCAGATTTTCTTATAGGAAATGATTACATCAACACATCTGTCCAGAAGGCTGGGATATCTAGCTTCCCTGGTTGTCTGGAGCATGCACAAATGATATGGAACTCCATACTATCAGCCAAAAGAAATAAATCAGAACTCCATGTAGTATGGCTTGATCTTTCCAACGCATATGGGTCAGTCCCACATCAATTAATAGGAATGGCTCTTGACTTTTTCAATTTCCCTGGCAAGATTAGGGAAATCATAATGAAGTATTTCGACGCAGTTTTCATGAAATTCACCGTTAAAAATTATACTACCAAGTGGCAACCACTTGAGATTAGTATCATGATGGGCTGTGTGATTTCCCTGCTTCTTTTCGTTTTGGCCATGGAACTGATTTTACGAGGCGCATCAACCACAGGCAAAGGAGTGATGACTGAAGAACAGCTAGTCCTTCCTACTTCTAGGGCTTTTATGGATGATATCACAATTCTCGTCTCTTCTAAAATTGCTGCTAATGACCTGTTAGAAAAGTATCACGATCTTTTCATATGGGCGAGAATGAGGTTGTAACCCAAGAAAAGTCGAAGCCTGTCATTAGTTAGGGGATCTGTTAAGGAGATTCACTTCAAAATTGGTGATGACACGATACCAACAGTTAAGGAAATGCCAGTAAAGAGCCTCGGGCGGCTGTATACAATCCCACTGACTGATCGACATCGGGGTACGGATGTTCATAAATCAGCTCTAAATGGACTAATTTCGATCGATAGAACCTATCTGCCTGACAAGATGAAGGCGTGGTGCTATCAACATGGTCTATTACCCCACCTTTTGTGGCCTCTGCAAATGTATGAAATTGCATTATCTCGTATTGTACGCATTGAGCAAGTGATCAATAAGTACTTGCGTAAGTTTCTTGGAGTTCCTCCTTGTTTTTCGAAAGTGGGGCTATATACCAACTCCGGACATCTGCACCTCCCTATACATTCATTGTTGGAGGAATTCAATGTTGAGAAGGTACGCCTTCATATGATGATGAGGGACTCAGCTGATGATTGCATACGGAAGGTGCATCCAGAGATTAAATCTGGTACAAAGTGGTCAGCTGCCGAGGCCACACAAGAAGCAGAAACCAGCCTACGAATCAGAGATATCATGGGCGTGATTCAGAATAATAGCGCTGGATTGGGTAACACGACACACAAATACTTCTCCAAGGAGAAAGCAAAGGGAAAAAGGCGTATGGTAGTTGAAGAAATCAAAATGTTCGAAGAGGAGCATAGAATAGCTACTGATATTACTCAAGCGAAACTGTAAATGGACAACATTAAGCTTTCGTGGAATTCATTAATTGCGTTGGAACCAATGGCGATATCTTTCCTTCTTCGATCTACATACGATCTTCTCCCAAATGAAACAAACCTGAAAATGTGGGGATACACAGATACAGATCTCTGTCTTTCGTGTCAAAAAGACCGAGATACCTTGCGTCATGTGCTTTCTGCTTGTCCACTTTCGCTCCATATTTACACGTGGCGGCACAACAAGGTATTAGAGGTGATACGGTATCTGATAAGAACACAATGTGAGACAGCAAATCAACAGCTTATGGAAACCAACGAAACTAAGATTGAATTCCATAAGAAAGGGGAATGCCCTGCAAAGAAAAAACAAACAACCACCAATATAAAGCTGCTGAGTGGTGCCAGTGATTGGAAGGTTTCAGTTGATTTAATGATATCCTTAAAATTTCCAATACACATCGCACAGATAGACAAGCGTCCCGACATTGTGTTGTGGTCCGACTCTAAACAGACTGTCTTCCTAATAGAACTAACAGTCCCTTGGGAAGAGAACAGGGTGGAGGCGCACGAACTAAAGAAAAACCGGTACGAGTCACTGCGTGCCGAGTGTATGGAAAATGGTTGGACGTGTCCCGTGATGCCTATTGAGATTGGGTGTCGTGGGTTTCTGGGACATTCGGTCATTTCCTTCCTTTCAAAAATAGGCATCACTGGCCGTTGGTTGAAAAGGGTTTTGCATCGCCTTCAAAAAACTGTTCAACACGCGTCAAGTCAGATTTCGTAGAGATCGAAACAAGCAAATAAAATGCGCGCAACATCACGACCTAACATGGGCAAGTGAGATATTTGCGTGGTCGTCTATAACGACTTTTACGAGCGCGTCAATAACGGCAAACGCGTTCAAGAAATTTTCATTGCAGAGAGATTTTACTTAAAGGAACAATTAGTTAGCTTATCTTCATACCCTGCCTGGTGGCAAATGCTGCTGGTGGCGCCTTGGGTGGCGGTTCCACCTTAGCCACCGAAACCGTGAGATCCCCCCTGGTTGGCGGCTGATGAAGACAGGGTATCGCACGTGATAACACACGTTGTATGTTTAAAAAAAATATACATATATATATATATATATATATATATATATATATATATATATATATATATATATATTAGGTTGGTGCAAAAATAATGACGTAATAATGTCGTTCTTTTGATGTTTTTTTAACGTCAAAAACGAAATTATTACATCATTATTTTTGCACCAACCAATATATATATATATATATATATATATATATATATATATATATAACCCTAAACTAAATGCGATTCATTTCTTCAGGTTTTCAGAGAAGATGTCATTTGTCATGAGAATCAGTGAAAATCCTTTGCGTTATTAAGCTAGAAACAGGACAGGTTAAAATCATTTTGTGTCGCTCCCACTATGTCTTAAATTAGCAATGATGTGAGGAAAAATCATTTAGGGCTTCAGTAATGGTACAAACATTCATACGTTGGTTTCCATCTTTATAATACATTCAAGAACCATCAAGAGAACGCTGAATAAGTTTTAAAAGGAGGGAGGAAAAGAGAGGAAATCTGGATGAGGGGGTCACAACAGCAAGAGGGATCAGCATTTCAACGTAGAGCTAAATAGATTCTTATTTTTCAAATTAGAGACGAATAGGGCTATAAACACCTCGGCGAATTCCAGTAAGATATCTTTAATCTTTTCTAAGATGCAGCAATGAAAGCTTTATCTAATTGGACAATTTTGCTGTTGCAGCCTGTACACACACACACACACACACACACACACACACACACACACACGTATATGTGTGTGTATATGTTTCAGAATAGTAGTTCGTTTGGGTAAATAATAACCGCATTATGTTGCGGGAATCAACGCTTTGGAGAGTAAACATTTACGGTCTCCTGAAATATTTATCCCATAAACAATACTGGAGGACTCAATGTGAGTCCAATTAAGAAACATCGTGTAAGAGAAAACAGTAAATATAGAACCAATGACAAGGCATGCATTAACAAAATTAATACATGTGACCAAAGGATAAAAAACATGAACCTTGCTATAATAAGAATGTGCATGTTCGTGTGTGGGTCTCAGTGTGTGAAGGTGTACCAAAGTCAAGAGCGATAACCTTCCAAGTGGACGTGCCCAATGTGGGGAACACTTTTTGTACACGCTCTTCTACATGTGAAAGCCAGAGCTAAACTCTGTAAACGAGGCTAGGGAGAGTAATACACGCCTTTTTAGGGGGTTAATTAGTTAATTAATTTAGGGAGTTAATTAGTTAATTAATTATAAACAACATAAATATATAAACAATGAAATTTTATCAGTCTTCAAGTCAGTAATTCATTTTTATCTGTTCTCTCGCTACTAATAAATTCGAGAGAGAGAGATAGACACAGAGATCTATTAAGAGGGTGCATATATCGTTAACAAGCTGTCAGTTCATTTCCCTTTCCAGTTAAGTGAAATCCATTACGAATCGTGCGTCATTTCCGTTTTAAAAAATGTATTTGAGCGCTCGCTCCCATAGAGTTTGTAGTTGTAAATTTCTCTCGCCTTGGCACTGAAAAAATCTGGATAAATATTAGGAAGAGCGTCTTAGTTGGATCAAGAACTTTTCATCACACACTCGTATATAAGATACGCATATACGCCAAAATCTGAGTCGCCCCAGTATATATATATATATATATAAAACATCGCTTAAATGTGACTAAAACGATAAAATTAAAATCCTAAACATTTTCAAGCGCTAATGTGTAAGGTTGTAATTTTAAAAATATTTTTTTTCTATTAAATACTCATTTTGTCTTGGACATAATATCTAATTCTACATGCAATATCTTGTTTCATTTGACGCAGTCGTAAGTTTCGATATATTTTTTCCCGCCAAATCAAGCCGGGTAATGATTGTGATGAAGACAGTGAGTCTGGCGGTGTCTGTTATTTATATCTTTGAGGTTTTTTTTTAACTTTAAAAATTTCATTTAAAAATGAAAATTTCAACAGTGGTATCTCGGGCTCGCATTGGGAACAATTCACGTTGCAAATAGATATGACATATAATTGCGAGGAAGTGTGTTTTCTTCGTGTTTTTATTTTGTCATTTTTCAACCATGTTTTTGACCATGTGGAAATATTACCCATCTGTGCATAGGGAAAATAAGTTTAGATTTTTGTTTAAGGAAAAAATATAGAGAAAATCATATAATTATCGATAAACACATCACATACACGCACACACATACATACCCCCCACACACACATACATACATACATATATATATATATATATATATATATATATATATATATATATATATATATATATATATATGGGTTTATTTTTAAAGAAATAAATAAAGAGAATGGGAAGAAATGAAAAAACAGTTATGAAGAATTCAGCAATACACAAATATAGATTTTTTTTTACACGCGATCATTACTTTCAGAGTTGAATTAAATGAAATAATGAATATAATGCTTCTAATGATGGCAATGAGAATAATGCTTCTCTGATAGCAAACAGTATAATTCTCTATTTTTGCAAGGATAATTTTTACGAGCATAGCCTCATCTCTTAACAGAAACTGTGTCGTATCTATTGTATATATATAAAAATATTCTGCGTTTGAATCACATTTTAACACTTTTAACAAGTAAAAAAATAAGCAATTGCTATGTGGATACTATTTACATTATTCGGATTATTATCCTTATCTTTGTCGCCATATTTATTGTCAAAGACCCATGGTACAATGGAAAAAAGGTGTTAGTTAGATTACGTGACAAGACTCAATTAGTGTGTGTTCGATACCCGGTTAAGGCAGTGGAGAACTTGGAGAGGGGAATTAACAGGAGATAGCTGATAATTGACATCCGTGAGATATGGCAGGTGGAACTAGCACATTCTATCACAGCGACCGAAATAAAGGGTTCATTTCGACATTCCAAGAACTTGAAGAAGGCCGGAGCGCACATTGGCTGAAACGTTGTAATAAATATGGCGAAAAACATGAGGACAATAGTCCGAATAATGTAAATAGTGTACATAATGCCTCAACTCAGAAAAATAGACAGATGCTATGTATTAGGTTGGTGCAAAAATAATGACGTAATAATGACGTAATAATGTCGTTTTTTGACGTAACGTTAAAAAACGACATTATTACGTCATTATTTTTGCACCAACCTAATAGATAGTGTAACAGTTACAGTGGAATTGTCGTACCGAATTCAATTTTTAGCCGAGTCGATTTCGTTTATTTTGCATGAACCCTTTTGGAAAGCCTCAGATACATACGTCTGTGTTTTAAATACCAGGGCTCCCTTGCCGCTATTGCTTTTCTCTTCTGCCACTTTAGGAGAAAGAAAAACTTGTTACAAATCCGCTTACATATTGCAGACTCTGCTCTTTATCTTTGATATTGCAACATGTCAATGTCATGGAAAACTGAGATTTAAATATGAATCACATGCCTTAGGCAACCTTACCTAATGATGATTACGCCAATGACCTTAAGAAGATTGCTGTCTCACTTTTATTAGTTTGGTGGAAAAAATAATGACGTAATAATATCGTTTTTTGACGTTATACGTCAAAAAACGACATCATTACGTCATTATTTTTGCACCAACCTAATAACTTCGCATGAAAAGCAGAGTTTTCAGTATGTTTATGTAGCTCACACTCACTTGTATTAAGAAAAATCTGGTGTTTTCAAATGCACTTAGACAAGTGAAAAGTGCTTGAAATGTAGCTGTTTTAACACTTATAACTCACTTGTAACTTTGATTTAATAAGGAAAGGGATCCAATGCAGCGTAGGTTTCACTATTGAACATTCACTGGAAAAAAGTTTAAGCGAAGAAAATCTGTATATTCTAAATGTAGGAATAGACAAAGCAAATGCACTCCATTATATTTCCAAAGAATGTATGACAATTCAAAGATGACAAAGACGACGAATCTGTGGTGACTCATAATCTCAGATTTCATTAAGTTCCATGGCATTAAAGTAAATATAACACAAAGGAGAAGATGATAAGTGTCAATATTATTTCTCTCAGAGATCATTTTAGTGCATTTTAGTTTATTGAATATCTTGCATTTTTAATTTACTGATTCTGTCGCACAGACCAAACTCCAATTCTTCAGTATCTATCAATTTTTAAAACGAATTTTGTTCAATTAACCCTTTGCCAGTCCTGAGCATCATATGTGATGTACAGGAAAAGTGATTTCTGCGTCCATGAATCATATGTGCTGCATATGAAGAATAATTTTAAGAGTGGTAAAACTAAGGACGCATCAGAAAAGAGTCTACTATTTAGCAGGACGTCTGAGGAAAGGCATAATCTAATATTTTTTGTATTATATTTAACCACAGAATGCTTGCTTTATAACGATTACAAGGCAACTCAGCTTATTTGGCAAATAGAATGTGCCGTGTTTCACATATTAAAAACATGCGCATAAAATGTGATGAACAGAGCGTAGCGTGAGGATTTGTATATTTTTATCATGTGAAACACTATATGCCAGCACATTCTACTTGCCAAATAAGCTGAGTTGCCTTGCAATAGTTATAATTCTCAAAAAAACAAGCATGTACGTTTGGATAGACACAGGAAAATACACCGGATAGACAAAGGGGTAAAGAAGATTATCGACAAGAAGAGTTTGTTATCAGCAGTGTTTTTTAATAGTGTAAAAAGAATAAATCTTTGATAGTCACAGAGTGTAAAGCTTTATTTTCAATAACTCAAGAAATATTACAATTGTACTTAGGAGCTATTTAACAATAGATACGCCGCTTGAACATCGTATAAGTGAATTGGAAAGGATACTTTTTCAAAAGTACATGTATTCTCATGAAATAATAAAGACATATATATTATTATAAGATGTTACTCAATGGCCTACATTCGGCATAGAAACTTGGTGGGGAGGCATACAAAGGTCTACAGAAACAAACCCATGCATTTATAGATGGAAATGAACGCTGACCAGTATTCCTGATATTTTGACTCTTGAATCTCCCCTTAGTAGCCACTTTTCCTACAAGTGCAACGTTGCAAGTTTGTTGCCGCTCTATTCCTTTTTTAAAGTAAAAATATTCAGAAGAGCTCCAACTTTTAGTTCCATTAGTTCATACATTTAAAACTAGCCTACAGCACGCTAATTCCAACGAATTGAAGCACGTTCATTTCCTAAACATTCTAAAAGTAAGAGCGAAATTCAACGCAGAGAAGATTTTCCAAAGCACTGCCACTTTGTCGGACGACAATCGTTTGTTTGGTTCTCTGAAAACGTTAATCTTGATCATCTTTCTATATTTCTGAGATGAGTTATTATGTATACTATTTACATTACTCGGACTATAGTTCTCATCTTTGTTGACATATTTATCAAAACGTTTTGGTCGTTGTATGCTCCGGTCTTTTTCAAGTACTTGGAATGTCCAACTGAACGCTTTATTTCGCTGGCTGGAGTAAACTGTTCTAGTTCCACGTGCCAAGTCCAACAGATGTCAGTTATCAGTTATCTCCTGTTAATTCCCCTCTCCAAGTTCTCCACCGCCTTGACCAGGTATTACACTCACACTCTTTGGGTCCTGTCACTTGATCTAACTAATGCCTTTATCCACTGTACCATGTGTTCTTAAGTGGATAAAGGCGTTAGTTAGATCCAGTGACAGGGCCCAAAGAGTGTAAGTTCAATACCTGGTTATGGCGGTGGAGAACTTGGAGAGGAGAATTTAAGGGAGATAACTGATAACTGATATCCGTTAGATATGGCACATGGAACTAGCCAGCGAGCGAAATAAAGGGTTCAGTTCGACATTCCAACCAACTGCAGATGGCCGGAGTGTACCACGGTCAAAACGTTTTGCTAAATATCGCAACAAAGATGATGATAGTGCTAATCTTGATCTATTCCAGTCTTCACTTCCTACCAACTTTATTACCACTTATAACACACTTCAACTCATCAAAACCATTTAGAATGTAATCTTACAATTTCAGTCTGTCCTGGGTATAACGATTAACTACATATGCGTCCTGGGTAAGACGATAAACTGTATTCAACAGCTGGTGTTCTCGGGTCCATCCTGATCCAGAGTGGTAGCACCTGTTGGGGTCTCAGCTGTGGGCAGGTTGTTAATCCCTAAACTGGGGTTAAAACGCTATGAAAGTGTAAAAAATGAGTTTTAATATCAGCAATGGATTTTTTGAAGGAAAAACTATTACCAGTAATACATTATTACCAGCGATACATTTTAGAAGAAAATAAATATTATCACAATACATTTTGTGGAAAAATAATATTACCAGCGATGCATTTTTGAGGAAAAGGGTATATCTATTTTTCTAAAAAAATATTACCAAAAATAAAAAAAAATATTGTCGGCATTAAATAGATTTACATTGAGATTGATTTGCCGTAAAACAAACCAAACAAAACCAAGCCAAGCCAAGCCAAGCCAGACAACTTCAGTGACTCTCGAATGTTGTCAGTAAACGATCCTGAAAATGCAGAATAAATCTGCTAGTTTTCATATCAAATTTTCACTATTTGCTTTAAGGATTTTCTCACGCATGCTCATTGGTAAACATTCAGCAAACGGTGCTATTTATTTATTTTTTAAGTGTTTATTTTAACCTCTGGGATTTAAACCTGTTATGAATACGAAATGGATCGATACGAAGAAAATATTTTCTTTGCTTTGGAATCAATATCTTTTTTCTATTAAGTCGTTCTGCATTAGCGGTTATGTTGCTTTTCAACCCTTGTTTTGAAAAAGCTGACGCTTCTGCCTTCATTTTTACCGCTTCCATAAGTCCTTAAACCCTCAATTTCTTTTTTTAATGTAATATTAGTGTTTAGGCGGCCATCATTATTTACAATGCATAGTATTTTTTATTTATTCATAGCATCTTTCTTCGGCGACACAAATACTTTCCTTAGTGTTATCAATTCGCAATAAAGATTTCCCTTTGAAATCTACTAAAAACCAACTATAATTATTTTATATAGATTCCATTTAGATTAAATTCGGCGTTATCTTGGATCTAGCCTTGATTTTTCTCATTTTCGATCTGGCAATAAATCCAATTTACCTTGCGTGCGACAGCCTTATCGGATAAAAAGAGTTAGATAAGCGCTTCAAGCCTGTCCGATGATAGCTTCAGTCATTATATGTGAATTCAGTTTTCTCATCTGAATTCTGTTGAAACTTATAATGCAAAGGTGGTTTCATGATAAAAAATCAATTCATTTTATAAATGGATATTTTGAGCCGAAGGAAGTGGAAATATGAATTTGTATGGATTCTAAGGGTATTAACAATCCTGTATGAGGTTTTCTGATTTATTTTTCTGATTTATTTTCCTGATTATTCCAAACCATGATTTGCGCCACAAGAAAATTGTACATGACCATAAATATATGTGAGATTTTTTTTCTTTACTTTCAGGATTAACTAACTGGTGTAGAAACGGTTCGTGTGTGCCGAGTAAGAAGTCTGCCATATATTAAAATATCTATTTGTTTATAAAACGATAGATTTAGCAAATGACCAGAAATTTCACATAAGATCAATTCTATCGAAAGTATCGTCTTAGATTTATGCAAATCAATAATGGCATTGGTAATGTCTGATAGAAAAGGGAATCAATAAAAAATCGGAACGCAGTTTAGCTCGTATAAAATTATTTTGTATTGATTGTCAAGTGTTTTCTGTTAGGAAACTAAGTATCTTTATTAATAATAAATTAATTTTTCTGGTAAATTTGATTTTATTTTATACAAAATTCACTTACTGTTGTTTCTTTAATTTTACTTTTTCAATGTGTCGTGCCTCTTCAGGACGTTGGTTGTCAGGGGCCTCGAAAATTTCCTTCCTTTTTAGTTCTGCATTAATGTCGTATTTTCGTTATTGTTCTTAAACCCTGTACTGCCATCTATTTACTCAAGTTTGGTAGATTACGTGTTGTTTTTCTCTGTCCCATTTGTCTTCGATAAGTCCTGTGAAATAAAATTTTCAAAGCCTTCTTACTTTTTTGTTTAAAAATAAAGTCTACATTAAATTTAGTATCATTTCCAAAACGTTCCTAATATTTTTCAAAATATGTTGCTTTTAAATTTTCTATTAAACTTTTGCATTGAGTCTGCCAAAAATTGTAATATTTATTTTTTTAATGAAAGATTTAGTAAATGACCAGGAACTTCACATGAGATAAACACTATAGAACATATTAGCTGTGAATTGGATAAATATCGTAATCAATAATAGTACTATGATATTAGAATCATTTTAAAACATCTTATACACCAAGGGCTTTATGAATAAGATGATTCTATCTCAACACAAGATCCCCTCTTTTATTGTCCGGGAAATGAGTCAGTGGAAAATAATTATAGAACTAACAAAAGATGGTTGGTAAGACAAGGATGTGTTTTTTTTTACTGACGAAACTAGGAACTAAAAGATAATTCCCTCTCAATTGCAGTTGCCAATAATCCTCAAAAATATAAGTTTTGCCTAAAACGTATTGACGCTATACATTCGTCGGTACCTGAGCTTAGACATGACATATACTATAATTCTTCTTTCATGTGTTATGTCCCTTCTGGATATAGGTAGGTATAGCTCTCTAGAACTTCCTGTTTTTTTCTGATCTAAGTAACTTTCGACCCTTTAGCATTTTCTATATTTTTTTTTTGTTCTGCCTTCCATGCACAGGAAACATTTTAAAAAGTTATGGTTTTTAAAAGCTTATTTCAGGGCAGACATTTTGTTTACAAATGTAAGTAGAAATACCGAACATCATTTACACTAACCAATACAATACGTTCGTTTAAATTCACGATATTTCGAGTGATTATGATATGACTGAATTCTATTGCAAAACCACAATTTTGGAAGAAATAAGATGAGCATACACGCTTCATAAACAAAATCTCAAAAAAATTGTGTTCTTCTACCTGACATAAGACATGAAAGCAAGAGGGAAGCGTGATATAAGATCTGCTGTCTCGTGAGATTAAATGAAACCTCGTAGATTATAGAGACGTGAAAAGTCACGAGTATAAAATAATGCAGAATTGTAGTCTTATTCTTAGCTGTATTGTAGTTAATACTCAAAAGAATTGAATCAACTTTAGACACAATGTTAATCGTGTCTCCTTGAAATATATCTAATAATACATTCAGATTAAACCCTAATTATACATCCAAATACCTGGTGTAGATCTTTTAATTCGGGCAATAATAATGAGGAAATTACAAACAGACACCCCATTTAGTTTAAAAGGAAAAGCTTTTATCAGCGTAAACAACAAAACCAAAGGCCTAACTTTAAGATTATAGATTTTGATTGATTCGCATGCTCCAAGTTCAAGTAAAAAATTCAAAATATATCAGGACCGAAACCAGGAGTGCGGAAATCAAAATAACCTGAAAGTTGCAGTTTTCTTTGGAAAAGCTGGTGGTCCAAGAAGCGCGTCAAATAAGAATGGATGAAATTAGGTTAGAAAATCGCGCCACGGTGTTGCAGGTGTCTACAAGTCTACAGAGAAAATTGATGAAGTTTTGAATCCCTTGATGCATTGAAGTCTGCAGTGAAACACCTTTGATATTTGGTGCGAATAATAATAATAATAATAATAATAATAATAATAATATTAATAATAATAATAATAATAATAATAATAATAATAATAATAATAAGGATTTTCCAATGTGCGTAGAGACGCAAGTTCTGCACAATACACCAGCTGAAAACTGCAAAATACTTAAAAAAGACATCAAAGACGAATGCAACCGACCAGATACAGAAGCGATGGCAAGGTAAACTGCTTCATGGCCAATACTCTGCCCGTACAAAACAAGGTGACGTAGACAAAACCGGCACCCATCAGTGGCTACGTAGTGCAGGGTTGAAAGCTGAAACTGAAGGTTTTATCCTTGCTGAACAGGACCAATGCTTGCTAACTAGGAATTATCAAGCACATATACTAAAATATTGTGTCAGCCCAAAATGCAGAATCTGTGATAAATATCTAGAAACAATTGAACATCTTGTATCAGGTTGCACGATATTGGCACCCACTGAATATAAAACCCGACATGACAGAGTGGGCCAATATCTGCACTGGAAAATCTGCAACTTCTACGTGAAGGAAACTGAAATAAATTTGTATGAACACCACCCAGACCGGGTTACGGAGATAGGACCTGTTACAATTCTATGGGACTACACAATACACACCGACAGAACAATCAAAGTGTTTTTATATCGGTCCCAGCAGACTGCAACGTATCTTTGAAGATACAAAAGCTATCAAAATACAAGAACCTGAAATAGAAACCTCAAAATTGTCACATATGGAAATTTCAACAATCACCAGTTGTAGTTCGAACCCTCGGATTGGTTGGAAAAGATTCCAGTAGACTAATTGAAGGGATAACTGGAAGCCTATGCCTTAAAGAAATACCACAAATTGTTCTCACCAGTACAGCCCACACCTTACAAAGATCTTTAACTATGTAACTTATTTTCTTTTTTCTCTTTGTCAGCGGAAAATGTCATGATGCCATTTCTAACCTAAGGTCTATGGGCGGGACCCGGAACGAAATGCGTACACACCAGAAATCAAAGGAAATAATAATAATAATAATAATAATAATAATAATAATAATAATAATAATAATAATAATAATAATATCACTCCAACTTATATTAAGTTAAAACTTAGTATAGTCTATCCCACTGAATACCATACACAATTATGAACTATTCCACTATCGATATATTAATAAGTGAACATTGTAACCAATCTCATTGGCTGTCCGTAGTCTGGGATCTTCTTTGAGTATCGTCCTAAAGCTGGTAACCTGAACATAATTACCCCTTGGCGGTCAAGGTTAAAACGCATATCTCTACCAATTTCAATGAACACGAATAATATTTCATACCGGATCGACCGTCACCCGGGACAACAAGGACCACGTCCCTCAGAGAGGAACCAGTCTGAGAACGAAAAATCTGTCACTGGAACAAACTCTTTCCCAAACGAAAAGATACTAGGTCACCAAACCTGGATTATTGGCAACCTTGGACCAAGTGACTCAAAACCAAATCGACTAATAAAAAGTAAACGAATGAAATGCAGCCGCGAAGAGTATCGACAAGTCATGACATTCTTCTTCACTGCACTCGAAAACCCAGAAAAGAACACAACCAATCAAACATACCAAATATGGAGAAGTATGGTGGGAAATTATATAAGACCTAACCTCAATCCAAACATGCTTGCCAATGTCCGTAGGGACATCATGCGAAACAACAGACACTCAAAGGCAGAAATAGATAAGATAAAATTAGATATAAGACAAAATACTATGACCCATCACTCAAACTCTAATGAGAGGAATGTAGAAATAAGGAATGTGACAGAGGATGAGGTAAAACCTAAAACAAATGAAATACGAAATAATCTCCCAGGAAATCAAATCCAAGACTCTACCTTAAACACAACCTGCAGTTCTGCAGAAAATGTACCTGGAGTCATCTTCAGTGACAATCAGTTAGAATTCATTGAAAACCACGGAGCTGAAATCACCGAAGCGAAAAATGACGCCCCCCAAGTACTCAGCAGTGTAACTTTCATACAATTGTCAGACAGAGACCAACTCCCCAAAATCCATATGACGAACTCCAACAAGCACATCGTGAAAATATACAACGCTGCTCTGGAAACACTGTTAACAGATAAACCACCGGGAAACATCACAGAAGTTAACATCATATACGCAACAGCTTTATCAGCGACTCGGAAGCTTGGCGCCAAGGCAAAAAATAAAATTAACAGACATAGAGAGCCAGCTTGGAAAACAAAACTGATACGAGAAATAAAACAAATCAGATGTGATCTTTCTATATTAGATGAGCTCACCAGAAACCCTAATATTTCCACACGCAAGTGCAAAAAGATCAAGCGGAAATATAACATTAAATTCCTAATTGACATTCCATCACTCATGGAAATGCTGAAGCAGAAACTTCAGCCAAAGACAGAGAGAACAAGACGATACGAAAAACGTTGTAGGTTCTATCGCCAAAATAAAATATTCCGAACGGATCTTAAGAAAATTTTCCAGGGAAATTGGAAAAAAAACACTTATACATGTCGAAAGGCCACCATCGATTGATAATGTACAGACATTTTGGGAAAATATTTGGAGAAGCCCAAAGGAATATAACCCAAATGCAGAATGGATCCGGCGTGAAGAAGAACGAATGCTGGATACACCTCTGCAAGAATGGCAAAATATATCCACAGATGATGTTAGGCAAGCACTAATGAAATCCCCAAAATGGAAATCCTCAGAAAATGCCAAGTTGCCCAATTTCTGGCTTTATTATCTCTCATCTATCCATGAAATTTTTGCAAAAACATTATCAACGCTTGTAAATAATCCCAATTAAATCCCGGAATGGATTACTGAAGGTATTACATACCTCAAACCAAAAACAACTGAAAGAGACGAACCGAAAAATTATAGACCGATAACATGTCTCTCCACAACGTATAAGTTGATCACGTCTGTACTGACGAACCGTACTTATTCCTTTTTCGAAACAAATACAGACCCGGTTACGGAGATAAGACCTGTTACAATTCTATGGGACTACACAATACACACTGACAGGACAATCAAAGCCAAGCGCCCAGATATTGTTATTAAAGACCACAAACAAAAAAGTACCTCTTTATTGATATGGCAGTCCCTGCTGACTGCAATATATCTTTGAAGATATTCAAAAAGCTGTCAAAATACAATGACCATGAAATAGAAATCTCGAAAATGTGGCATATGGGAACATCAACAATCCCTGTTGTAGTTGGAGCCCTAGGACTGTTTAGAAAATATTGCAGTAGACTAATTGAAGGGATTCCTGGAAGTCGATGATTCAAAGAGATACAAAAATTGTTCTGACAAGCACAGCCAACACTTTACGAAGGGCTTTATCTATGTAATTTTTATTTTGTCAGTGGAGAGTGTCATGATGCCATTTCTAACCTTAGATCCCTGGGTGGGAGCCGGAAAGAAATGTGTAAACGCCAGACATCAAAGAAAATAAAACCTATAATAATAATAATAATAATAATAATAATAATAATAATAATGAGAAGAGAAAGAAAAGAAGATAAAGAAGAAGAATATATTTTGAGTAAATTAGTATGTGGTGGGGCTGCGTAGAGGTTATTGTCTGGGGTAAAATTATAGCCTATGGTTTTAGTAGAGAGGAAAATATTTGGGCTAAGGGAGGTATGTTTTTTCCCCTTTTTATGTGGATATATACTAAATATGCATTAATTTTGATTGATTGTATCTGAAGTAAAATACGAAATATAAATGGGAACAATATATATGACTTTTAACAAATAAAATATAGATTAAATGTTTGATTAATTATTTATTGACCATTTCTATTTGTAACGTATCGTTAAATCTAGATTAGTATTTGCAAGAGAGAGGTCAGATGTAAATAAATAAAAACAAATTGCGAATTATATAACTAATGAATAATCTACATTTTCTTAACAGTATCACTAAATCTTATCTACACCTACATAACAATTGTAAATATTGTATCATTATGGTTTACAACGTCATATACCAGGATTAGTGGCATTGTAGTAGAAACTAATAGATATTGGTAATAGTTATATGAGTAGTTTCCCTACAGTGAAATAATTTCATTGACCGATCAGCTAATGCTGCTTTTGATTGAAATTCATAAGATATTCCTATTAAAACAAGTTTTCAAGAAAATAGGTTTCTCGTATCGGGTATCTGTTATCGCTCTTTCCAGTATTCATGGCTGTTTACTTCTTAAACTATCATATAAAATATTGTGAAATGTAAACATCTTGATTATGTCATTAATTTCTCTTCGAGTTAAATGTGCTATCCATTTTAGTTGTTGCTGCCATTACTAGTCTAAATGGTTTCGCCAATAAACCATAATATATTTTACTCTATTATCTTGGAAAATGTCGTTGAAGATGAAAGTGCGTCAATATTGAATTCTTTCAAAACCATAGTCATTGGAATGTATGGATAGTTACCGAATATTTGCGGAGATCAAATAGTTGATGTGAATATATGTAAGCAATGGCTTATAGCATTTAATGGTGGCATCGACTATGCTTGTAACGAGTAGCCTTTACGAGCGCATCAGTCACGATCTTTTTCTTCGCTGGAGGAATGCATAACCGATAGTGGTGCCTATGTCGAATTGATTTTCCAGCTTGAAAATGGCTGTAACTTACGGACTGGTTATCCAACGTGTATTTGTTATACTTTTAGTGATAATAAATAGAAAGTATTAATTTTAGAACGACCACCGTATTTCGGAAAAAAAGGGAAATAACTAAGTATAATTTAGGAATAATGTAATACTATTAGGGTGGTGCAAAAATAATGACGTAATAATGTCGTTTTCTGACGTATTTTTAACGTCAAAAAACGACATTATTACGTCATTATTTTTGCACCAACCTAATATCTAACGGCGGGTTGTATATTATATAGTTTTTTATGCAGTAAACAATTTTATGCAAATTAAAATTGGAGATTCCAAAATCAAGCAAAAACAACAATTTAAATATTTAACAGAGGTCAGAAAGTGTGAAATCGAAATCTGAAGATGTTTGAGATAGTGAAACATGCCTTACGATAGTTAAGAATAGTATTAAAAACAAGAGAAAAATTCGTTAGAAATAGAGAAAAGAATATTGAATTGTTACTTAATATCAGTCCATCTATATGGCAGAGAATGTTGGACAATATCCTAACAGATCTGGAAGTGGTTTGAAACAACAGAAATGTGGTTCTACAGAAGGATACTGAGGATACCATAGACTGAACATGTGAGACAAGACGAAGTTTTAGAAGGAATTGAAACAAAAAGGACACTTATAATTAACAGTAAAAAGAAGACCATTGAAATTTCAAGGGTACATAACGAGGAAAAAGGCCTTCAAAAATTTGATACTCACATGAAATATTGAAGGCAAGAGCTATAGAAGAAAACATTACATAACCTACCAAACGAATCTGTGTAAATGTTTGGCAGTACAGGGTTAAAGAGAGATAACAAAAAGAGCAACAAAGACCGGAAGTTATGGAAGGCCATGATCACCACTATCCCACAGTGAAACGGTATAGAGTAGAGGAAGGTGTTATTCTGATACTATTTGTATATGCAAGCCATGGTATCATAGTTAATGTTTATTTTTCTAAAAAAAAAGATACGTTACAACATTCATTTGTATATATGATTATATATAACGTGACAGTGAATTTTGGATAGAAAGAAATGCCAAAAATATCTGGCTGTATTCTGGCTCACGAACCGGTAATACGTCGGCAGGTTTTCTTTCTTTCTTTTAATAGCGCTCCGATGAGTTTGTTCCTGCTCTTCGACCCTAACATTCGCCTCTCTAAGCTTTATTTTTATTCGTAGCTAAAAAAATATAGATATATATCCTGTGCGAACAAAACAACAGGGAACTACAAATTAAATTTCGCCATATTATTTTTGCATGAAATCTTTTTACAAAAGCTTCGGCATTCACTGTGAATGTTCGTTGTCATTTATGTAATGTGTCCCTTGAGAAATAAGAGCGAACGTGACTCTCACAACTTGATGTTCACTGTGAATCCAAGCAAAAAACAAAAACAAAATGTATATATATATATATATATATATATATATATATATATATATATATATATATATGTGTGTGTGTATGTTTGTCTGTGTGTGTGTTTGTTTTATTTTTTATGAATATATGTGTGTGTGTGTTTGTGTATGTGTATTTGTGTGTTTGTGTATGTGTATTTGTGTATGTGTGTTTGTGTGTGTGTTTGTGTGTATGCGTGAAATAGGCTATCCCGATGTTTCCGACGTTGAAGATCGAACAGCGCCGTTCTGAAAACCAACGGCCATGCTACCTGCACATATCATTTGATTATAGAGGTGAAGACTTGTGCAGGACCGGCCACTGGTACACAGTATGACACGAGTTCCCCAAACGACTTTCCGCAGATTTTGTATTCAGGCTTGCGCTTCTGTAAGGCCGTTCATTACCCATGGCTATAGGATCTGTTCTGCACTGCTATATACCGCCAACACCACACATACACACTTAAATACACACACACACATTCACACAAACACACACACACACACACACGCACACAGACACACAAACATATATATATATATATATATATATATATATATATATATATATATATATATATATATATATTGTTAAATATAACAGACAATGAATATGTTTAATTTAATTTCGGTGGGGCGGGAGATAAAGGCAAAAATTGTCCAACATTTGGATATTCTTAATTAAGCTTCAGAGTCCTTATACGGTCATTTAAACAAAGATATTCAACATTTAAGATGATATTCTGTTCATCTGAGATAGAAGATTACTATGCGAGGATAACGGTCGCGGAAGAACCGCATCATAAACTTACGACCTGTATCTGCTATTTCGCGACAGTTATCGTCCCATAGCAAACTTCTATGTCAACACTCTCTGAAGATGGTTCATGTGAGCCGAAAGCTTAGGTTAAGGACCTGCTTTATAAAAAATATCCAAATGTTGGGAATTTTTGTCTTTATTAACCCCCCCCCGCAAAAAATAAGTCAAACATACGAAATTTAGAGCTGCTCATAATCAGACATAATAGACATTCATTTTATGTTATATTTAACAATATATGTTTAGATAATGATCTGCGGTGAATACTGAGGTCAACACCAAAGGCTGTCGTTCATTTTATGCATGAAAAGTGTGTATTAATTTTTGACTCGACTATATATCCAGGTTAATGGTGGATTTATATCTAGCAAATTCTATTGTATTTTTCTAAAGGTTACTGAGAGTTTGTGTGGTTGTGTGTGTGTGTTTAAAATGTGAGATAAATTTAGATCCAAATACTGATAAAAAAAATACATGTTTAGAAAATTGCATGAGATCAGATATTAATAAAAACCAGATTTATTGATTTGATTATCAATGCTATCTCTATTCTTCAGAAATCTAACACACACACACACACACACACATATATATATATATATATATATATATATATATACATAATTACTTATTACTTCAGAGCTGGTATAGTGGGTATATGACATTTAAATAAACACCCAATTTCTACAAGATATATCCACTCTAATAACGCTAAAAGTAATAACAATTTCGGATTAAAAATAAATCCATTAATTATTCATATATATATATATATATATATATATATATATATATATATATATATATATATATATATATTGTTCGGGCAATCGTCTTCATCTTTGTTATTATATTCACAACCTTTCGGCAGGGAGAGACTAGTCTCCAACTCATCTCTAGGAGAACGTACCAGTTTAAAAATAGATAACCTGATGCAGAAACTGACTTTCTATACACAAACAACACACATCGGAATGGGATCAAACATGGCGAACGGTAAGCAGTGGCCTCAGCATTATCACCAGAAATTGTTAACATATACATGGAATACATCGAAGAAATAGTATTAGGTTCCATATCGATAAATACAACATTATAGCTGAGATACATAGATGAAAACTTCATACTGCGGAGACACCAAAAAGAGGTCCAGCCACTACAGAACTATGGAAGCCATTAAGTACATCGACAGAGTTCGCAATGGAGAGAAGAAAAAAAAACAGAAATTACTATTCCTGTATGCAGTAATATTTCGAACAGAGCTGAGTTCAAGACATCCGTATACCGCAAGCCAACATCCAATGGATAATACCAGAGTTTCAACCGTACAGTGTAAACAAAGGGCTAGTCAAATGCTTACAACGGTTGGTTAATTCAGGTGTTCATACGATTGCTCGAACAAATTTCAAGTTATTCAAGTTGACATCATTTAAAAAATCAAACTTTATTTTTTGACATGTTTACTTCAATACAAGAAACCCTATTGAGAATAATACGTTATGTTGAGTGCTTATCTTGTATTCCAACAAACTCCAGAATTTTGAATCTTTCTAGGACGATATTATTTTACCAAACGTATTTGAAAAAAATATGTATATACATATATTTTAGAAAGGATTTACATTAATCCGAGAGCGGAGAGTGTCATTTCTTCTTTAATAAGATTACTCGAGTATTCAGGTCAGTAGACTCAACAGTAAATACATATATTGTTAAATAAATAAACGGAGCGCAGATTCAAATTCGAGTATCCACTAAAAAATAACGTTTACAGTGATCAAATGTACATGAGAAAGACGGATTCTCGCGAAGGCTCGGAATAAACGCTCCTAAAAGTATCTAAAACCGCACAACAATGCATATCAAACAGTCAAAACATGAAAATAAACAACTCCCAAAGAAATCCCCTTGAAAATGGCTAACGAAGTGTTCGAAAGCGCTTGTGAGAATGAACGGTATATGGACAGTTTTGTACTCCTTCATTCCAAGCAAACGAAAACAATGAAAAACGCTAGAAAAACTAAATAAAAATAAATGAAATTTTCGTTGTGTGTCATATTTTACGAAAGGTGTTTAAGAAAAGTTTGGTGCCCCCAAATCTATTAATTGTACACACACACACACACACACACACACATACATATATATATATATATATATATATATATATATATATATATATATATATATATATATATATATATATATATATATATTGCAAAGAAAAAAAAAATAACGTTTAAAATATAAACTGCAGCGATTGTGCAAAGAATTTCAATCCGGACTGGTTCTCTGTTCTGTCTAGTTCGCACTCTCCTTTTCATTTGCGGGTACGGGAGTCTGTACACCAAGACCAGGGAGCCGTCTCTTTGTAAGCAAAAAGACTGTCTCCTTGGACTTCACATTATATGACTCTAGTGTCTGTGGATCATACATTCCCCCACTTTTTTTTTCGCTGCGCAAATTTGCGTTGTTTTGATTTTGGTCTTCCCTCATACCATTAATCATTTCTATTTTTAATGTTTTAATTGTGTGTAGGGTGTTTGTGGGAGTAAATGTATCTTTGCAATAAACTATTAATCTGTTTGCAGTCGACCCTGACGTGCTTGGGAACGAAACCGTTTGGTCTGTCTTGTAAGCGTTTTCATTTCTTAATTTTTATTTTCATATTTCACAGTGCGTATAAAAAACACATTATATCTTTTCCTTGCAATATTACGTTTTTGTACCTATAACAATTTATTTAAATATATATATATATATTTATATATATATATATATATATATATATATATATATATATATGGTCGGTGCAAAAATAATGTCGGTTTTTGACGTTAAAAAATACGTCAAAAAACGACATTATTTTTGCACCAACCTAATATATATATCGTCTGTATTCATTGTTTTTTTTTGGGGGGGGGGGTAGGTACAAAACCAAGTAAACGGGTCGATGTATTTAACAGCCCTTTTTTAATTTTAAGTAGGAAAGGAAATAATTGTGAAATGATTACCAAGTATATTATGAACTTCTGAGTGTCACAAGAGTAAAATCAATGATTACATTTTCAATAGATATTCTAGTTTTTAAGTTTATTTTTATTTCCATGTGTCACTCAGTGGATGCTATATTTGGGGAGAAAATATTTGCACTTTTACGAACAGCTCTCCACTTTGTCAGGTTCGAGAGACTTGACCACCTCGAACTGGCCAGCGATAAAATGAAGTCTGACTACAATATAAAAACTGCCAACAATAAAACATTATTAAAAAGACATTATTAAAAGGCTGATAAAATTAATTGCATAAGGTCACGGTTCGTAATCGAGTTAGTTGGACAGATTTACTTTTCTGATTAGAGACTATTTAAATATTATTATCTTTACGATCCGGTGACATAATTCAGCGCGAATAGACAGGAGAATTATTAAATTACTCGACTGTTATATAAATAAATACGCTTCACTATGGTTCCCACAGGAAGTCACGCGTACGTTCGAGAAAGAAAGAACGAACGATTAGGCAAAGAGATAAAGAGAAGTTGAAAGAGAAAACGAATAAACATTATCAAAATGATAATGTATGGACGTATTTTTTTCGCTTATGAATGCGATTCGTAGTGAGATGGAGATTGAATAGACACCATGGAATCATTTTGAGTGACTTAAACTAGCACGTTATAAATACGGTGTAATCTGTCTTAGTCCCGGGAATCGCCCACACTTAGAGAATCCTGCCATACCATAGTTAATCGATTAATTATTAAATGAATGTATTTTTCTCTCCAATGAGCTTGAAAGCTAATCCGGATCTTTAAATATGTGTCTGTTATTTTCTGCATGTTAGTAAATTTTTAATATTATTCTTTATTTTCATGATAGAAACACCGTACACAAGCATACGTATGCACAGACACGCATAGATATATACTTTTATATTCAGGTAAGATGAGAAAAAAAGGAGTATAATTCCACTGTCCATGTTAACGGAGCGCAATATCCAGGTAAAATCTTTTTCATTTTATCTGGAAATTTCACTCCCTTCATAGAGGAGCATATTTTACATTTTTGTTTTTATATCCTAATACATACATACATTTATAAATTAATGAATCATTCATACAAAAAACAAATATAGAGTTTAATGATTTTAATGGCGAGAATAAATCGTCGCAAACAATATAAATAAGATACAACAACCCCGAACCTGTATATGAACGATATGATCCCCGTTTATAAATTCCAGTTGCATAAGGTCATTTTAATTTTTTACAAGCTTTCGTCTGTTCCTACAGACATCATCAGGTATGGAAGTAGATTTTGTTCTTGTTTTACTTGTCATACATATATATATATATATATATATATATATATATATAAGATAAAATATAGCTTTAAGGTCTGCTATTTTTATGGATTAAATTGTTCAATATCAGAGACAGAACGTATGTAATATGAAAGTGATCATTTATGTAAATACCCAGAGGAAACAGTCTGTTTCAGGCTAAACACAATCGTTAGGACTGAATTACTCAGCAAGTCCCAGCCAATATAAAACTGGGTGGATTGAGTCACTGTTTGAGAGTAACTTAGTCTGCGCATGTGAACAATTGTTGCAGAAATCACTACCCCACCACTTTCTTTTTCAAAATATATAGTAATATTTATTTTAATTGATTGCAAAGTGTGACTAGTAGGATATTTGTCCATTTTTCGCTATGCCTCCAGAACTAACGCCATATACACGAGTTAAAAGAAATATTATACAACATATCAAACCATACATTCAGGCATACGACATAACAGCAAATAAACTTTTTTCAGAAATGGACAACAATCAAAAACATAACAATGTTCCTTCCACCAACACTCGCATAACTGCACAAGGTGTAAACACCCCTTCGGTATTCTATCGCGTGAAGGCATCCACAGTATCCTATAAAGTCGATTTTTCGAGTTGGGTCATTCTATGTAAAAAAAATGCAATTGCTCAAAGCCGCACATGTGGCTGTTACATATTTCTCTTTTTTATGTATAATCCGTGTGCAAAACGTGCATGTGTATTGGGAAATCTATTTCCATTTGCTCTTCGGCAAACCCACAAAATATTACATTGATATTTTTTCCTCTTTTTTAACAGCAATTTCTTTGTATATGTTCAGTTCACAATTAATTCTGATTGGGGGTACCTGCTCTCCATTATGTTTACACCAGATATTTTAAGGTCTACTACTTTTATCTCTTAAAACTAATTAGCTCAATTATGTTTGAATGGCAGATAGTAGCTTCGTTTAAACATTTCTGTGAGCGCATTAATTAAGACTCTTAACTTATACTTACATCATTCAGCATACATGCGGATTGAGAATGAGTTCAACGAATATACAAAAATAAAAAGGGGTGTAAGAAAAATGTGTATCTTTTCACTGGACTTATTCAACCTATATAGCGAGACAATTCTCAGAGAGATGGAGATCCTACCGGGATTCAACGCTGACAGCCAACATATGATACGCCAACATATGATACGCAGATGACACAATACTGATAGCAGCCATAGAAAGAAAACTACAAAATCTCCTACAGAATACAGCGAAGAAGAGCGAGAAGAAGGAACTAACTATGAACTACATAAGACAGAATGCCAGGTCATCAGTATAAGGATGAACTCAAAATGCGATTTGCATATCAGGGACACTAAAATCAGTCATGTGCGGAAGTTTAAATATCTGGGTAGTCTTTTGACGGAGGACGGTAAGTGCGACGCTGAGATCGGAAGATGGATTAGGATGGCCAAGAATACATTCCAGAAGCTGGGCAGATTACTGCGAGACAGGAGGGATTTTTTGGTGACAAAGAAAAAAAGTACGGAGCTGCTACGTGATATCTGTCCCCCCTGTATGGCAGTGAATTTTACACGGTCTCCTCAAAGATGAAGGGACTCGTGGCACCGGAGATATTGTTCCACAGAAGGATGCTAAAGATATCATCTAGCGATCGTGTGAAGAACGATGAGTTCTTGGAGACGATACAATTGAGGAAGCTTATACTTAACATAAGGAAGAGGCAGATGAAATTCCTAGGACACGTAATGCGAAAGAAGGGCCTGGAAAATCTGATACTGCTAGTTCGAATAAAAGGAAAAAGAGACAAGGGCAAGCAACGCATGACATATCTGGCGGGATTAAACAAGTGGATGGCAGAACGTGGTCTGTGGGAGTTGGCAAAGGCACGAAACTTATTGGGAGCGACAAGTAATAGGGGGAAGTGGAGTGTCATGATCGCCTACGTCCTGAAAGGACACGGCACATAAAAAGAAAAAAGGCAATATTCTTTTTCCTCATCTTTTCATCTATATTACACGTTACCTTCTTTCAAACACCAATTTTCGAATTCTAACCCTTCCTACTAGGATTTTGTATATATATTCCCCATTATCTTCCTTCTTTCTTTTCCCTAAATACTGTGAAAGCTCGGCTGAATCGGGGTCACTGCAATTATCATCCAGCTGTATCTGTGTGGACCGTCTACTCTTCTTCGCCCTCGTTCAGAGCACATACCTACAATCGCGATTACTACTACTTTCTCCCTCGCCAGAACTCTCATCCATCGTTTTGTCATCCTAATACCTATCAAAATCCTGCTTCACTTTAGTCGCATATACCTCCATATCATTACTATTTGAAACTTTTGTGATGTCAACAAACACTCGTTTGACACTTTTGTGATGTCAACGAATACTCGTTGTCACTTTCGTAATTCTCGTTGTAGTAGAGACTTTGTAATCGCAGATACAGCTATAGTAACGCCGTTGAACAATACTGGTGTCAGACGCCTTCGAATAACACTCGCACTAATAATACTCACTCGATAATATCGCTCGAATAGTAATCACCGAATATTGATCCGAATAGTAATCCGGATATTGATCAGTATAGAGAATGCTATAGTGAATAGTATAGAGATAGAGGCTAGTGCAGAAAAAGTGATCTATATAAAGATAGAGAATCGTGTAGAAAGCGTGACCCATATATTAATAGAGGATAGAATAGAAATGGTGATCCGTAGAGTAATAGAATAATGGTGATCAAGTAGGCGCCACGATAATTTCCATATATAAATTTCCTTTGCGATCACGTGATCTACTTATTCAAAATAGGATCGCCTGTGCTTGCTCTCTGGTGATCTGTGTTTAACCTCCAGTGTCGGCATCGACACTTTGTTCCCATATAACAGAACCTGAGAAGCTATTTCTATTCCTACTATTACTTTGGGCCTCAACATTTTCTGATGCTCTCCTTTGACGAATCGCAATATGATATTTCATCGTTGGAATATCTGACTCATCTTCCAAATCTTCTCGTTCGCCTCTCCATTTATTTTCTACATACTTGTTTCCTTCGTTACCTAAGTCGGAAATACTGAGGTTGATGGTTTGCCCATCGTTATCAGTGGGAATTAGTCATTCCTGATTATTCGCTGCCCTAAACTGTTTAGTATGGACCGTAACTACCGAGCTAGTAGGCTAATCCTTTTATCTTACTGCACCGGCCTTCTTGACTACTGTGACAATATTTAGGGTTGCTAGAAAGAAAGAAGAAAAAAAGAAAAAGCGAGAATTAAATTTAGGTGATAAGAAACAAACACGAACAGGACACTAAGCGATGTTATTTTTCTGACAAAGAAAAGTGGTAAGATTTTATTTTCATTATCGAGTAAAGTAAGATACTGGAATTGATCTGATTTATGTTACGGGGTGGCGAATAAAATACAGCCGTCTACCCATGGCGATTTCAGGTTGGTCGAGTAGCCTGCGAAACAGAAGGCTAAGAGATAGAAAAATTAATTGGGTCGCGAGAAGGATGTCTCTGGACCTCCCGCAGAGTACTGAGAGATAAAAATTAATTAGATCATGCACTGACCGAAAAACAAAAATGTCCGTTGGACCAACCGCAGAGTTACAAAGAAAGAAAAGATTGACCCATTAGCTATCTACGGAGATGTCGTTTGGAAAAGGCACCTGTTTTGTGTCAGGAACTGGATATGATAAGAAATTATTTTATCGAAACGAATAATTGGCTGTAGCGGAATACGTCCAGATAAACCACCCACTTGATGCTGGCGAAAATCTGATTGACGAACTCCAGGTGATTCGGTTAAAAATAAGAGTCTAATGATTTGTTGTCGAGAAGAAGAAAAAGAAAGAAAAGAAAAAGAAAAAAAAAGGAAGATAATTTTTTTTTTCTTTGAGCAAGATTTTTTAAACCGAGGCTAGTCTGGCCACGCCCACACTGCTGGGCGCCCATTGGCTGAATGCTGGCGTGAGCGGTAGGCGAAGGTAATCATGTGAAGAAGGAGGGGAGGCCTGTTGACACCCCTTCCCTGAAGGGATCGGTATGAGATGCCACTGTGAGAGAGAGGGAAGACCGTTGACACCCTCAGAGGATATGGGTGAGATACCAATATGAGAAAGGAAGAATTTGAGAGGAAGAAAGGTTTCCAAAAAATGGAAAGTGATGGGTTTTCCTGACCAAAAACAAAGAAAAACATTTAATACGGATTTAGAATTATCAAGGAACCTCAAATCCCGACAGGCCCACCCCGGTTTTGGTCTGCGTCAATATAAGCAGAGTCGCAACGAGTAAGACAGCAGTTGGCAGTTGAATTAAGGAGTTCGCAGCTGAGTTGAATTGAGTTGGGCCCGCCTCGCAGAAAGCTGACTAAGATTCCACGCAATTCCGAACTCAACTTCTAACCAAGAACAATATATTTTTGAAGAACGACTTAAACTCACACCACCAAAACAAGTTTTACGAATATCACCTGAAGATACATCAAAACCACTTTCTTAAAATAACAACTGAAGGTGTTAAGGCTCGCCTAACAAACGCAAAGTGTCACGAATCCATATAAGCGGGTTGGTAGAAAGATGCAGTCCAGCAACCAGATATAAAATATTGTTATACTTTTTTAACACATTTGAACTTTTCGAGTTATTACTGATTGAATTTGTCTACCTAAGATCAAATCACAACGTGGGTATGTTAGACTAGAAATCAAAACAGTTACTTCGGTAACCAGACGTTGGAGGCGAGCTGGGAACGACAGGGCTGATACCGAATCTAACCAGATTCCCATCCAAATCAGTAAAAGGTTAGAACATCACATTTGGTGCCGCAACCAATACCAAGTCACATTGGTCGTCACAGGACAGGATAGGACGGCGACGGCGCGGAGACAGACGGGGTGACATTACAATTGGCGCCGCGACCAGGACAGCATGGCGGGCGCGGCCAGGCAGACGTCACATTTGGCGCAGCGACACCGGGGGACGTCACAATTGGTGCCGTGACCAGGATAGCACGGCGGGCGTGGACAGGCAGACGTCACATTTGGCGCAGCGACACCGGGGAACGTCTCAATTGGTGCCGTGACCAGGATAGCACGGCGGGCGCGGCCAGGCAGACGTCACATTTGGCGCTACTACATGATACGGCCGCCACTTCCTGTCTAATTTGCTTCACTTATGATAGTTTCTATAATAGACTATATATCCGACTTTAAAGTCGAAGTCGTTATTTGAAATGTTAGACATTTCTATCTGTCCATTTTTCAAATTATTTCTAACTAGTTTAAATGCGCCGTGTTGTTCTTGGAGTGTAACGTTGTAGTGTTCATCTCCATAGTAAATACGAACTGGTTTTAATATTTTATCTAGTGGCAAAACGACGTCACTATTGTAATGTAATTAGTACGTTGAGAATTTTGTCGACTCTGTAACGTTAGCCTAAAACGCCGCGAGCATCTGGTTAATATATAAATGACGATCTATCATTATTATTAATTTTTTGATGAAATTTCGCGGATCGTCATTTGCAATGGACCATCCTTTTTCGTCGCATTGTGGGTGTAGAACGATGTCGTCACGTTATGTATATTTGAACCTTCTACCATCACTTTCATGACTTTATTAACATTCTCTGTGCCGTTATCTCTTACTGAGTGTCGGCAAATCTAGGGAATATTTCATCTACTAATAAGTGGGCGATCTTCTGAAACTTCTTATCTGGTACAGCAAATACTTCGGGTCAGCCTGACTACATATCAATGGTGATTACTATGCATGGGTTTCCTGATAGTGTCTGTAAGTTCCGGAAATATCTATTTATTTATTTATTTTAGCGAAGAGAAAAGGCGGCATATCGTACTCCAGCATTCTCGGTTGAAGGTTTCGCAAAATCCACAGCATCTCTAAGCAGACAAAGCGAGAAATATTTCAGTTTGATTGCTTGGAACCTTCTTCTCCGTTGCCATGTGACCATTATCATCAGAGTACCACACGAGGACGCTCCTCCTAAAATCTGATGGAATGTAAAGCGTAACTGTCGGTTCGTCGTCTGGGTGAGATAAATAGTACACAACTTCGTCCAATAGAATGTAATTTTGTTCTCTAACTTATTAACCTTACCCTTTTGAATTTTGAGTTCTAAAATATCCGTATCTGCCTCCCGCCCACTAATTTTGTCTATGTCCAGTAATGTAGGTCTTTCTCTTCGGGAGATGTGCAAATATTCTCTGTAAGTGGCAAATTCTCGGGGCTCAAAGTTATCCAAATTAATAGCGCTAACCTTATATATCCTATCATCTACGTCGATTTGCTTTATTAAATTATCTCTCGGCGCAGCTAAAGAGCTTGACAGTAAGTCTGTTCACACGTTATTCTTAACTTGTAAGTACTTTATTGTACAGATATAGCCGGCTATAGTTAAAGCCCACAACTGGATTTTTTGTTATGAATGGAAGAATTCAAAAGATATTGCAGAGGCTTACGGTCTGTGTAGGTAGTAAATTTCGCACTATGTAAGTATTGGTGGAGATTTTGCAAGGCGTAAGGGATGGCATACTCGTCTTTTTCAATAAATGAAAACCTTGGTGTATCACTCACTTTATGAGATGGAAAATATAGTTTTTCTTTCCATTTTACTTTTCATTCCTTCATCATATATCTTCTGCGTTAAGCAAGCTCTGATCGATGCATCCGTATAAATCTTATATTCTTTATTCGAATCTGTGTATGCTAGAGTCATTGATTCGGACATCATATCTTTCAAGCGATCGAACGATTCCTGGTACTCATCATGCCACCTAAAAAACATATGTGTTCCTAGTTAATCTAATGGATGGTTTTGCTGATCCTGAAATAAATATTCTGTAGTAGAAGCACATACCGATGAACCACCGAACCTGTCTGACAATAGTGGGAGTGTCTACGGAGCGTATTGCTTTTACTTTTATCAGTATCTATTTGAATTCCCGTAGCACTGATTTTAAATCCTAAGTACTGGGACTCTGACTTAAGGTATCAAATTTAGTCAGTTTTAACTTCAAACTGTGTTTCCTTAAATATGAACGTGTTCTGAATGGTGTTATATGGAATAAAAATTACCCACTAAAATGTCGTCCAAATAGGACAGCGTGTTCTGCTCTGTTCCGGTGAGACAGTGGACATTAAATACACCGGACGACGCCTTCGCCAGTTCAAATGGCATAACGTTAATTTTCACTGTACTATATTGTTTCACAATGGATACATTTCACTGTGCCTCACTGTTTCACAGTGGTTAAAGGCGTTGGTTAGATCCAGTGACAGGACCCAAAGAGTGTGAGTTCAATACCCGGTTAAGGCAGTGGAGAACTTTCAGAGGGAAGATTAACAGGAGATAACTGATAACAGACATCCATTAAACATGACACGTAGAACTAGAAGAGTCTACCCCAGTGAGCGAAATAAAGAGTTAAGTTCGACATTCCAACCATCTGAAGAAAGCCGGACCGTACAACGGCCGAAACGTTGTAATAAATATGGCAACAAAGATGAGGACAATAGTATACGAGGAATATGTTAATTCAGGACAGATATTATCACCATCTGAGTGATGCAGGAAACCGCTGGCCATTTAGGAAATAAATATCTATCAATGAGAAGTGATTTTAAACAGGTATAAGATGAGAAAACTACAGTAAACCCAATCACGATTAGACACACTGAATATCGCACACTGCCAGTCGTTCTCTAGATAATGATTGATTTCTTTTTTACTGCTTCTTTTAAATTAGTTACATTATTTTTAGATTGTAATGATTCTTTTCAGATAATAAATACTTACTGATACAAGTTCTACTAATTAACCCATAGTTGGGGGTAAAGAGGTGGATTCATATCTTTCCCAAGAGTAATTGCGTATAAGTAATTATAACGAACCACGCTAGAACTGGAACTGTGCTCTCCGATTTCCAATTCCGTCCCGTCATCCATTACACCACCCACACATTAAAGTTTACAGGACCTGTATTCTAACTAGCTAATGACCAGTCTCGACGTTGCTTAACTTCGGTGATCAATCGAGAACCGGGTGTTTCAACTTGATATGACCGTAAGCACAAAGTCTTTTTGTGGTCATCAAAAAATGAAGACAAGTATCATTATTTGCACTATTTATATTTGGATAATTGTCTTCATCTTTGTTGTTACTATTACAACTTTAAATTCGCTGACCCCCGACCCGGCCTTTCACTGTTCTTGTCTAAATATATCGTTTAGTTCTAATTAAATATTGATCAGTTATTGCTAGTCCGTTTTCACTGAGTGCAGCTACACACCGTCCGACTAAGGTATTGAACTCACAATCACCATGTTAACTAAGGTTCAATGGCTTAGTGGATTACAACTTTGGTTTTGTACTTGGTGACATAATCATTGTGAGTTCAGTCCCTGGGTCGGGCAGTGTGTACTTGCACTCACTGGAAATGGGCGAGCCATAACGGAGCAGTACTATTTAGTCGATAACTAGAACATTCTATCTCCGTATATTAATTAAATGGTTCAGTTCAGAGTTCTTTGTAGGTAACCCATATCGATATACACCTGACGAGGATCAGAGGGCACACCGCCCGAAACGTTGTGAAAATAACAACAAAGATGAGGACCATAGCCTGAATATGAATAGTGCAATTAATGATAAATCCTCATCACAGAAATTAAGAGAAGTAACATTATTCTCGCTCGGCATTGATTATATTGCCTCACCCAAGCCATAGAGCCTTGCCAAGAGATCGAGAAAGATTAGCGCCATAGACTTTGTACAGACGAGTCAGATATACAGGACTTTTGGTCTGACGGCCGAGTACGTATATGGAGGTTATAATTCAGACTGTGAGAAGAAATGTGTTTTATGAGTGAGTACTGAAACGTATTCGCAATAACTGTCTTCATATTAGCGCCACACTATCGTTTTTCAAGGGTTTGTAACTCTTTTTATTTGATACAACTCTTGATTTATGCTGGCTTGATTTAGCAATATAAGTATCCATTCTCTTCGTGAAGCCAATAACATGGAACTATTTCCAGGAATAACGTACATTTAACCCTTAGAGTTCTCTACATTTAAAAGCGCAGTGAGAACGTTTGGAATATTCCGATTCTCACTAAATTGCATGGACCTAAACAAAGACAATGCAATTATAGAGATCCTTGGATGACACTTGATGAATATATACACACTCAACATCAGTAGTTAGGTAAAACTATTGCACTTCAAGTTACTTTTATTCCGGCAAAGGAGGAAAGTTCACGTTCTAAGACAGCAGTCAACAATTATTCAGAATTTCAATTTACATACTTTTATATAAAGAGTGATATACAGGTATTTAACTATTTTATGTAAAACGATATATATATATATATATATATATATATATATATATATATATATATATATATATATATATATATATATATAAAACCGTATAACAGCATGGGATAATTCTCCATCCCACAACATCTGTAATATCTAAAAAAAAAAAACACTAAACGAATTGAATTTTTCTACCGAGGTTTTAAGATATGATGTTTAGCCATCTTGAAAGCATTTTTCGTAAGAATCACTGAAAGATTCTTTCAGATATTCAGCTAGAAAGAGAGCAGGATAAAATTGTTTTTTGTCAGTCCAACACTCTTTCCACTAGAGCAATGGTGGGGGAAAATAATCATTTAGACCTTCGTTAATGGTACCAATATTCATACTCTGGATTCGACCTTAAAAGTTCAAGAACTATCAAGAGAACGGTGAATATGTTTAAACAAGACGGAGCAGTAGAGAGGAAAACTGGATCAGGAAGAGGAACGATCATTTCAGCTTAGAGCTAAATGTATTTTTACTCATCAAAGTAGAGTTCAATAATTTATAATTTTTTTTATATTTATCGCATGTTCAAAAACACAGACACACACACATACAAATGAGTGTTTTGGAGCGTCCCATGAATATAAAATATAAGCTGCACACTCTAATATATTTACGACATCACATCCGCAGTACAGTAATAATGAGAATATTAAATTCTATGGAAAACTACTAAAACTTTTTTACTCTACTAATTGGCTTATACTAAGTCCATTTCACTTTAACACATAAATACATATAACAATTTCGTGGATTTCTTTTCAACATTCAAATAAATTTTTCACTTGATCTATTTGAACAAGAATTCTACAGTCGGGAAATCACACGCTCCAAAACATATTCAAGTCAATATATAGCATGTTTCAAAAAAAAAAAAAAAACAAAAACAAAAAAAAAAAACGCCCTGAAGATGACACTTTGAAATTGTCGAAAGTTCTTGGCATTTGTCTTCCATCAGAAAACAACTCGAATATAAGGATCTTATTATTCAAGGGATTGATAGTAAATTAATATCTTATTGTCCTCTTAGCGAAGTGATTTCGCCATTAATCGTATTAACATTGCTATTTAATTCTTTGTATAAATTGTTTCTTTACGATATAAAATATGCACACGCTAATACATACGCGCGCACACACACACACACATATATATATATATATATATATATATAATTATTTAAAAAAAATATGATTCCTTCGCTATTTTAAAAAAAAATGATTACAATTTAGGCTCTACTTTTGTATTGAGCACTGTTTTTTAGGTTGGTGCAAAAATAATGGCGTAATAATGTCGTTTTTTGAAGTAAAATACGTCAAAAAACGACATTATTATGTCATTATTTTTGCCCCAACTTAATACACACACACACACACACACACACACACCCACACACACACATATATATATATATATATATATATATATATATATATATATATATATATATATATATATATATATATATACATACACGTATGTATGCATGTTTATAAGTGGTATCCGCAAAAACTTTCATAAGAAATCATTTTTTCGGATTTTTTTTTATGTTCATATAATTATTTTTTTTATTTTCTGGACGTATGGTGTGCAAAAATTTTCTTTATGTTTTGTACGCGCGAGGACTTTTGGCTATTATGAAAGATTTTTTCTTTTTTTAATTTTAACTGAAGCTTTTGGTTTTTATGCTTAAATCTCGAGTTATAGAAATGTATTTTTATTTTCTAAACACCGTCAGCACACTCTGACCCTGTTCGTAGTTGACTATTTGTTTTTTTTATTTTTGTAATCAATGATCCCATCATTTTCAGTCTTTTTCTTTTTATA
>OZ010573.1:108939567-108982067 GCA_963932145.1 Acanthosepion lycidas
TCGTTTCTTACAGGTTAGTCCATAATATTTTCAGCATACTTTTGTAGATCCATATTTCCGTTAACTCAAGTCCCTTCTTCATCTTTTAGGATATTCTCCGGCATTCTCTTCCATAAAAGAGAACCGATATTACATAACAGTTCAGTGCACATTTCTTTGTCGCTCGAGGAAATTTTCCTCTTTCTTAATAATTTTGGAAGTCAACTTTCGCTATTCCAGTGTTCTGACATTTTCTGTGGCCTGTTAAAATATTTCCTAGATACTTTCATTTTTTGCGCCTGCTTGATTTTCCTGCGCCCTTTTCGCCGTTAGGTTATTCTTCTCGTTAACATCATACATTCTATCTTCTGACAATTGATGTTTTGTCATTTTGTTTTCTAACATACCTCTCCTCACTTCTGTAGTAGCTCTTATGTTTTCCTTTCTGTGTAGAACTTTTTGTACTCACTCAACCAAAATGAGCTCCCGAAAACATCATAAATAAAGCTTAATAACTAATTTGAATGGTCGTTAGATATATAATAACTCACACTATGATGCCTCTTCCTCTAATGTAATGGTCATACTTTATCATGGCCTCACATTATCAACGAACATAACTTAATATTACAATTGCTTTAGGCAACATTTATTTGTTATTCTAAAATTGAATAAGTACGATTAATATATATGTAATTTTTCTTTGCTTATTTACAATGAGACGACTCCGTTTTTGATGCGTATTCTTGGAGCATGCGCAATGAAAAATAGTGAAATATTAATATATTCATCACGCTTGTTCATTTGTATGCTCACAATTTTCGTATGCATAGACTACGTTTTATTGAAAGGAGAATAGTAAGCCACAATAGTTATTTTGATATCTACAATTTCTTGATGGCCTGAATTTCGGTAATTCCAATCTGCTTATTTTTCTCTTTCTTTCAAAATAATGTTCATTAACTTATAAAACACAATAGATTCCCACTTGACATATTGTCAAAATATCTCAATAAGATAAATTTTGGAAAACGTTCCTCCAATTGAGAGTTAGACGGATTACATAAGACGTAATTAACAAAATAACACGTTTTGCGTCGGGTTATCTCACCATTGACATTTTGAAAAAATGCTGTTCAATATTTATCAGTATTTTTAAAACGAATTTTTAAAAGAAGTATTTGGTTTATACTTAAAACAAACTAAGAATACTGGTGACGTCGACGTTGAGAATTTTAAAAGTAATTTAATTTAAAATATAATAACCGCCTTCCTTTATCCAAGCTTTTTTCGTAACCTCCAGACGCCTTAATATTCATAAATTTTTCTTATCCATTCTAATTCTTGTAAGAAGCTGACATATTCATATCTACGTAAATTATCTCTTCTGCTTGGAGACGTCAACCTCTCGCGTATCGATCTGTACAGCATTGGTACTGTCAGAAAAAAGTCTTTCCTTTTGAAGCTATTTGTTACCAATTGAGAAATGAATATCTGTGTATATATGTCTATATAGATATGAACACACATACATACACAAACTGAAATATTTAAGCCTTGTACTGAGTAAATAAAATCAAAAATATATAGAGGGTACGAAGGATAAATTATCGTCGAAATTACGCAAAAATGAAAATAACACTTACATCTCATTTTAACAGATATATTTCCCAAAATTGCTCACAAATATTTTGAAATATTAAAGAGTAAATATATTCAATGAAACTGCAATTTGCTTAAACCACGGTCTCCAAACGACTTCGGAATCTTCTGGACGGACTCCATAATTAATTTGGCCAATGCTGCCATAATCCTTGCCTTCAGTTCCTCTTTGGTGTTACAAGGAGATTTGTTGGTCTCTCACTCAAATGCAGCCCACACATAATAATCAAGGGGGTTACAGCCTGAGAAGATAGTTGACCAGATGTAAGGGGTGACAGCCATGACAGTGTTTTTCTGCTTGTGAGGTATGGTACCGAAGGGTCTTGAAGCAGACACTCTCTTGATCCAGGACAGCAATACCTCTTCAGTACACCCGATGTAGGTCTCTCTGCTGAGTCTAGGACCCTCAACAACAAATTCGTGAGTTTTTTCTTATTAGAACTATCAGAGTGAGTTTTCTGAGCTTCCGTACTTTTAATATGAGACGCCTAAGCACTCCGAAATGTACTCATTAGCGCTTTCAGTGAGAATGTCAAGCAGTACATCATGCCGTTATTTTTGAATTGAGTTATGATGCTGTTTTTCTCACAGACAGTGCCCGACTGACTATAATGTGTAGGTGACTAAGTCAAAACCAACAACATTCGTGCGCTAAATTAAAAATATAAAATGGCGAAAATTTCCACATCGCAACATATATATATATATATATATATATATATATATATATATATATGTGTGTGTGTGTGTCTGTGAGTGTGAGTGTGCGTGTGTGTGCTTGTGCGTTCAAATAAATTGCAAAATAGGAAACTGTTTTTCATTTGCCATTTATTAACTCCATATTATCTATCTATCTATCTATACATACACACACACACACACACACACACACACACACATATATATATATATATATATATATATATATATATATATATATATATGAAGCAATTCATCCCAAGCAAGGCGGGAGTGCCACTAGCATGCAACGGGTTACAGAGTATTGAGAACAAGAGTAAGGAGGCGAGTTCGAGGAAATGATGCAGAGAAGGCCGCGGAATAATTTTAGGATATCAGATATCGATTGACATTAAACTTGAATATTTAAAGATTATATTCATCGGCGAAGCAAGCAAGGGAAAGGGAGTTCCACAGATGGGAAGTGTGAGAGAAGAAGCTGTTTGAGTAGAAGAGACAGTTACATTTAATCGTTTTGACAGTGAAAGGGTGGGACGAAGATGCCAGCACAATAGCTCGCATAAATTCATGCAGTCTGAGACCAGCGAAAGTAGCTCGTCGGAAGAGTTGCCCTGAAAATACATGTAGAAGAGATAGAGGGAAGCCAAGGGACCTCTTTGAGAACGCGACTTTAGACTAGATGCCATATCAGGACCTATCACATTGCATATTCGTCTCTGGATTTTTTCGAGAACCTCGAAACCTACATTGGGGGCACCAGTAAATATAGGACAGCAGTGTTCCATGCAAGGACGGATCGTTGATTTACAGATTTGAAGTATGGAATCAGGTGAGAAAAATTTTCTGGCACGTGATAGAGAAGTTATTAATTCATTATATTTATTCCCCCACATGGCAGTGGACAGCGTGAGACCAAGCAGGCGTAGCGAAGCGGTCTAGAGGAGTTTCCGTACATATGTTTCGGTGCCTCTGTTATTTATCTTGAGTTCCTTGATAAAATCATTATTGGTCCTGATCTGGCGTTTCGGCTTCAGTCATTTGTCCAGCGCCATAAGGTTTCATTCCTGTGTCTTTTCTATAAATATTTTCATGGTAGTTGTTCGGATGAGCTCTTCGCTATGATAGCTAACCTTTTTTGAATTTAAGTGCTGTAATAAAATAAGGACTCATCAATATACAGTTGATCTAGCTAGATTAACCCTAACAGTTTCTTTTTTTGCACTTCACCCTTGTGTAATTCTCTTCCGCCTTCACTCTTTTCGGCCAACTTTAATCTGCAAAAATTTAAAAGCAATGTCAATCTCCATTTACTGTCCTCTTTATTACTGTTTCATCTTCCGGCACATTATTAATGTTTCTGTTCCTTATTCCTTGACATCTTGTAACCACTTGTGTCTTAGTGGCTTGCATGTGGTGATACCGAGTAAATATGTTTACATATATACATATGTGCTTGTATGTGTCTGTTCTATCATCGGTGCGTCGAAAACCTTGTATTAAGAATATGTTTAATATTTCTAAATATATTGCAAAAGTAAAAGCAATGAGATTTTCATATGAAATTTCAGTTAGTGCCAATTTGTTAGGTTGCGAACATTGTGATCGCCCAAGGAAAATAATTCATAGCAGACCTAACAAGGTTGTGTAATTGGTTAGAAAAAACACTCATTAGGGAAGAGAGAAAAAACATTTATTAACTGCTACAATGGACAGAAAATTGTGGAGAGTCTTGATCGCCTATGTTGTGAAGGGTCACAACACATAGAAGAAAAAGAAGAAGCATTAAAAATTTCAGGCGAACTTGTTTGCTATATATTTGACTGGATTCGAATCTTTGCAGGAGAAAGAACCGTTCAATTACGCGTGTTTTTATTTCTCGATTACGAAAATTTCACAATCAAGCAAGATACAATTTAAAGCACACTTATTAAGGTTTTTTCTAATGTCATAACTGATCATTTTCCGAAAGATAAAAAAAGCAAATCTCAAAGAGTTTTATTGTTTTCGTCTTGTATTGGTTTGACTTTAGAAAGAAAAATAGGCCAAATATAAGCCATAAAATGCTAAAAGATCATGACTTTGCGTTAAATAAAGAAAACTCCTTACGTTGATTTGATGAGAATAAAGCGACCCGACAGGTAACGTTTATTAATGACATTTGTTATAATTGTTTTATTTTATTTGCAATTTCTTTTTAAATATCTTATTCTGCCAAAATAAAATTATTACCTACAACACAATAGTCTTGGGAAAAATTGTTATATCTTCCGGTTGAGTACGCTCACAAGATTCAGTCACCGGCCGTTCTGTGACAATACCATCAATTATGTTAGATTAGAAAAGCATAGCATCGGGAAATAAAAATATGTCTGCTGCTAGAAAATATGATATTGTCTGATAGAGTCGTTCAGTAAACAATCAGTCTACAATAAGTCAATACAACTCTACTAAACTGAGCTCGGATAGTTAAAAAAAAAATAATATAAGAAATTAAAAAAAAAAAAAAAAAATCTGTGTCCTTTGTATTTTCCATGTAAGAATGATCCGTTTGTGTTTTAATTCAATGTTCAAATTTCATGCTTCATACCAACCAGTTAAAATCTCACGAATAGTATGCAACTACCCCGGCCACTAAGCTAACCTTAAATATTTTCTATGCTTCGAATCACCTTTGGAAATGCAATGAGAACGAGGCAGTACTAAATCATTCACGGATAGAACAGAATACTGTTTACGAAATGGTTCTGGTGTTTGGTCAGTTGGCTATTTTCAGAGAAGCTGGTTGCGCAGAGATCTTTTCAGCTCCCGGTTATATAATTATTAAATTACCTCCACCGATAAATGGCCTGATAAAAGTATAAGCTTTACGTTAGTTGCCAAGGATCTTCAATATTTACTGAGATTTGTAGTATGCCTCGAATTCAAAGCAGGGGCAGTCATCGTGAAAAAGTTCTCTGACAAAAATAAATTCGCTTATATAGCATGATACGAATTTATAAAATCGTAGTCCTCATATAACATTTATGTGAAATATAGTCATAGCCAAAGTTTTAAGGCGACTCAACAATTATGAAACAAAATCTAAGAAAAATCTTAGAAGAACAAAAATAAAAGGCATTAATCACTTCAATGCATCAACTTAATTAAAATATCGTTTATGTTTTATCAATAAACTAATCTAATATGAACTAGTATTTTTGTATGACAATTTCTAGCATTGGGATCGGCTCCAAATCGACTTCTAATGGTCCAGACGTCTCTGATAATGTTCAAAAGAACATTTGCATTTACCGGTTGTTTGTCTATAACATTAATGTTGAAAAGCATTTAGGTCAGGGCAGTCAATGGACAATTTCAATGTAGCGGTCCTAAAACTTTTAAGATATTCTTGCACATTATTTTCTTTGTGGCATGGCGCATACGTTCAAATCATGCTAAAAAAAGTGGTTCTCTTTCGATCACCAAATTTAAGCAGTATCGACCACAACAAGTAGCTGTTACAATTCTAAATATATTTTGGCTTTAAATAACGAAAGGTTGTTAAACTGTAAAAAATAAATCAACCACTCAGTTTTGGCGAGTTGTACCATTATATGCCGCAATCCTAAATGTGCATATGAATATATACTTTATCCTGGAACAGTTAGACATTGATGGCTGGTCAATGGGTCCAGGAAATATAAATAATATGTTCTAAACCCATCTGGCTTTGAACCTGTTTCATAAATTGTATGCTATTTATTTTGTTGTATCTCTTTCCGGAGGGTACTAAGGCATAATGCCCACGAAAAGAAACTGTAGCTGTGAGAATTCATGAAAAAAAAAATACGTTTCATTGTTGTACCTGTCTCTAATTTTGATGCTTTTTGGCTAATGACAGTTGACGCCTCTCCATTTCCACAGTTAACATGTTTATTTGTAGCAGGTACACAGCATCTTAAAAACAGTCCCCCACGGCTCACATGTGTACCTTTGAGAAACAAAGTAACTCGAAGTTATTTTAAATTAAATTGTCGGAAACTATGTGATTTGGGATTTGACAATAGAATCATTGTTTTGTTTGTTTTTTTTTGTTTTTTTTTTTTGCGATGTTACCTTTTCTTTTAGTCAGTATAAAAGCGATTAGCTTGGTACTTGGCGATAAGATTGGGCACGTCCAACTTTCTACAACCCACTTTGACTGAGGTTTCACGTCCGGAATACTCTTCTACATTCAATGACACTATTCGTGCTCTTTGAATGTCAACGATGATTTTTTTTCCAATTTTGACTAATACAAATGTATTGAAGCTATTCTGTAGAAGAACATCTGTTTTCAAACTAGGAAAGACTCTGTTACCATTCTTTCAAAACCAAACATGATATAAAATTGCTTTTTTTAAAAAAATCACTTCAACTGAGGCAGCCGAATAACAGCCAAAAGTGTTTAGCAATGCAATGGCTTACTCAGAGTGAAAGAAACAGAGAAGCCCATAAAAGAAAGGATTTAAACAGACAGAAAGTGACGTTGCATTTAATATTTTGGAAATCCAAAAGCCGGAAGAGAATTCTACGCATGAGTAGTGCGAGAGAAGAAACTAACATAGGACATCCAGTTATATTGTGACGTCGTCCCCTGGTCGCAGCGCCAACCGTGTCGTTCGATCCCAGTCTACCACGGCACCAACTGTGACGTCCTACTTTGATTCCCAGTCTGCCTACCCACGTTGTGAATTGATCTAGGCAGAGGAAATCAATCAGTCATCGGAGCCGTACTGCAAACCGAGTCCAACGGGGGTGATACCACAAAAATACGCATAAAAGTCAATAAAATGAAAACTCAAAAGTTCAAAGTATCAAAGAAAAAGGTAACAAACTTTATGTCTAGTTGTTCGTTACATAGGACTGCATCTATCCCCCGACCCGTTCTATGGATTGTGACACATCGTTTTCCGCTAGGCAAGTTTTAACACTTCAAGTCGTCTGCTCTCTAAGAAATTGGTGTTTCGGTGGGTCTTTGGACGAAAGTCAAAAGAAAAACTTATTTCGGTGATCTGGATCTAAGTCGCTCTTCAAAATAATTGTTCTTGGTTTGAAGAGATGGGTCCGCAAAATGTGAGTGAATCCTGGTCAGCTATCTGCGAGGCTTGCCTCAACCGGAGACTGACTCTGGGAAATGCTGCTTCTCGACTCATTTCTGCTCGTTGTGGCTTCGTTTATATGGGCGCCGACAAAAACCGGGGTGAATTTGTCGGCACCGGGGGGTTCCTCGATAATTCTAAATACATATCCACCTCTCTGGTTAGGAATTTCCACCTTTTTCCATTTTTGGGAACCTTTCCTCACACCCACCTTCTCATCATACTTCAGAGGGGCGTGAACTGCCCTCCCCACATCTTCGTGGCAACCTCTCTTACTCATCCTCCAGATGGGCGGCAACAGCCTCCCTCGTGCATCACGTGATCACCACTCGACCAATGATGTCTTAGTCGGGCGTGGACGAATCTGAGGCTTTGTTTCAGGAAGAAAAAATATCTTGCTTAAAAAAAAAAATGATCTCTTCCCTTTTCTTCCCCTTAATGGTTTATCATTTCTCCATCCGCGAACGGGACAATATGACAATGGCGGTCATAACTCTTGTTCTACATGTGGTTTACGTCAGGTATTTTATCGCTAATTATCAGAATGTGTGATCTTCTTGACATGGTCTCAAGAAGGAACATCTCCAAAGTTCCAGTCTGTCTGTCGCCTCGAAGAAAGAAAGAAAACACATTCATTTCCTTCGGTACAAATTCCTGATGACAATTTTATTATCGCAGGCCAAGGATGTTCCGTGGGTGGTTTTTAATTTTTCATATCTGTCCAAGTCCTTTTTTTAGTTGTCTGTTTTTCGTCACTTAACGAAATAGCATTTTCATTTGAATTTTTCTTTCCTTCTCTGGCCAGCCGATCTGTAGTTGATAATAAGATGTCTTCCCGTACCAATAGTTTGTTTTCATATCCTTAGATAACACAGCCGTTGCCAAAACATATCTGATTCTTTTCTTCTTTCCCTCTCTTTTTACTCAGAATTTCCCTGTCATTGTAATGACACTCTTTCGCCATTTGTTACTTATCAAAATATCCTTTTATCCATTGTCTCTTAGCTGTGTGTGTGTTCTTGCTTATCACCCACGATTCGGTTCTTAGCCTCTCCTTTCCTTCTTTTCTTTCCTTTCCCTTTCTGCCTCGTTAAATGGTGCCACAATATCTAACGATCTCCTTCAGTGAAATTATGAGACCTATCTGTCTATCTAGTACTGCGCTCGTGAAGTCGAGGTATCAAAGAGAAAAGCTCATCAGAACATGAAATATATTTATAGAAGATGCACAGGAAGCTACGGAATGGTGTCGGTAAAATGACTGAAACCGAGATGCTATGTTAGAACTAATAATTTTGCAGATAATTCTTTTGATTTTATTAATAGTACACACATACACGCACACATATATATATATAGTTTTAATTAATAACGCACACACACAGACACACACACAAACACACACACACACACACACACACACACACACATATATATATATATATATATATATATATATATATATATATATATATCGGGAGCACCAGAGCAGATTTGACAGTAATATACGATGCACGGGGAAGTGGTAGACTTTTAACGAAAAAAAAATAAAATGTATTTCGAGACACAGTAAATCAACATTACTAAAACAGATCTAGCAAATGATTTTATATTTCCGAAGCGTAATGAGTTTCTTTCCTAGAGGTTAAAATCACTCATGCAAATGAAATTTGAAGATTTTCCCTAACGTGATTAAAAGGGAGCATATTCATTTCGGAGGCGTTAAAATTAACAATCTCTTTCCTGACCCAGGTAACAAGAGATGGAAGGTCATTTTCGAGATCAGCTGCCAATTTTATTATATCTAATCTCTCTGATTTACGATTTAGGCAGAAGGAAATATTTCATTTTTCATCATAGATACAGAGGCGGGAAATAATGACATCAGGAAGGTCACTTATGAAAATTTGGAACAAAGTAGGTACCAGGATAAAGTGCTGGGGGACACTCGTATTACTGCAAATATATATATATATATATATATATATATATATATATATATATATATATATATATATATATAAGAGAGACCGTTCAATAAAAAAAAAGTTATTACTCTGCCAAAGAAAATATTACAAAAATAATATGACGATAGCACGAATGATCAAACATTATGTCAGAATTTTTAAAACCACAGAAGTGGGTTTCCAACAAATTGGTAAGCAAGAAGAAGCAAGCCATTTCAGGGTTTATAGTGGAAAACATGAACGGAGATATATGCATATCACAGAGAAGAGACTCAGTTTTGAGTGGAAAGTCAGAGAGACGTACCCCAGAAGAGTCGAATGTGGAACTGAACGCAGAGGAATCGCACTTATCTACAGAAGATAACACTTCAAACTGCTTGAAGAAAGCTTATCCTTTTTAACACACACTTACCAACCAGCCAGAAGTCTCGAGAATCGAACTTTTGAGAGATTATACGGTGCCTCATTCTATCAGCAATTAGGGACTTATGTTCATATATTACACGTCTGTAACTATTGCAAAAGGTACTTCCAGGAATTCGGCATACGTAATGTTTAAAATGAATTTTAAAAATCTTTCCTGAAGCTTTCAATTAAAGCGAAAGGATTAAATTTATTATATCCGGTAAGCAAAATACTTTGGTGTATTTGAAACAGAAATTATATTGATTGGAATAGAGTTGCGTTTTTTTTCTGTAAAATCTATCACGTCAGCGACTTTTAGACATTTGTAAACAAAACTTAATTTTCCGTTTTAAAAATCTTGCAAAAATAATATATATATTTCTGAAACGTTATTTGAGGGAAATTGGTAAATGTAAAGTTAACTTTATCTGATTTGCAACAAATATTACTTACTTATAGCTTTAAACGTTGTATATAATTATTTCCTAATCGCGGGGTCTTGTTTTACTGACATGTTAATCGATTTATTAACCGCGGATTGAGCGCCGAATGTGATCATAATTAACTACGGTGTAGCAGAGGATAATTTTCATTAGTGTTTTTTTTCTTGTAATGGGGGATATTTCATTAAAAGATTTATCTGTTTGTGCATCCATATATCATAAATTCTGCATCGATATACATATAACAACGCAAATCGAAATTCCTTTTAAAATAATCCGGGTATACAGATTGTAATAAGTATTAAGATATAGGATTAGTAAATATAGTTTAACTTAATAACAATATTACCTAAAAAATTATTTCATCGAACTTGACCTTTAAAAGATTCAAAATCTTTATAAATTATTCAATTACAAATTGTAAAAAATTAAAACAAATCTTGTAAAAATTAAAAATCGTTTTTCTTCAGACAATAATATCTAATATATATTATTCATGAAAACAATTAAAAGATTCTCTAGTTAAATAATGTCTTAGTTGTATTGCGTTTTTCATTTTTCGATTCAGAACAGATTTTCGGTAAGACCGGGTCTGATTTTTCAAAATAAAATCGATGATTTAAATTACTCCAAAAAATCTGCTTTTAACTAATATAGTCACTACAAATTATCTCAATGAATTTCTGAATCTTTCATTAATTAAATAAGGGGGAGAAACACATGTAAAAAATATTTTTACCAAGATAGTGTAATAAAGCAAATTTCAGAAATAATTTCATTCATTTGTGATTAAGTCCTGAAAATTTCATTAAACTCCAAGGATTATTTGATTCTTGCAAAAATTTCCAAATTAATGTGTCTGTCACCGCAAAAAAGAGGCGAACATTTTCCATGTTAAAAGTTAGTACAACAGCCGACGCAAGAAAAACAATTTTTTTAATCAAAATTTCGAATGTTCTAAAAAGAAGCAAAAAGTTTAATAAAATAATGGAAAAGAAAAAGGATTTTTCCTATTAATAACATAAAGATTTTGGCGATAAAACTATATTTTCATTACGGTTGGAGCATGTTTTAATCACGATATGCTGATTTTTTGAGATCTCGTGGAGGTACCTTATTACAAGCAGGCACACTGAGCAGAGGCGTCTGTTTTGAGCATAGCTATCGCCTTAGTACGACCATTAAAATTGATTCTTGTGGGCTATAGGTGCTGAACTGTTAAGTAAAGAACCAAAGAAAGGTTGTTTTTTTTTTAAATCTTATAATTACGAGAAGATCAAGAGCCTCGCTACTGGCTTTCACCCAAGAAGAAAACCTCACAGGTTCAAATTCCAATAGGAAGATTAAAGATTTCACAAAAAATCGAAATGAGCCCCAATCAACACGCCAATACCAGAAATATGCCTTGTTAACTGGGTGTTCATCCCTAAGAGACAAGGGAAATGAAACATCGATAGACACTAGTGCCTGATTCGATCTGGTCCGTAGACAGATTTGCCCGGCACCACAAGAGCTAGGAGAAGAGGTTGGTCACAAATTGAGTAAAATGGTCGTTTCCTATACCGTTCTAACAAGTAGCTCAATTCTCTTGTTCTTCTCTATATTTATAATAGCATTATCATGCCGAAAATGAACTACTGCTGTCATATATCGGCGGGAGCTGTCCAGTGTTCACTTTCCCGTCTCAATATAGCCCCAAACCCTCTCCGCCGCCTTGTAGGCGACGAATTATTTTCCACTCAGAAAACCCTTTCTCACAAGACGGTACGTCGCAAGCCTCTAACTGCTCTATTGCTATTTCTATGCAGAGTGTTCAGTGTTAGTTTTTTTTTGTTTTGTTTTTAAGCTTTTCATCCAATCCAAGGCATGAGTGCCACTAGACGCGTGGGATTACAGAGACTATGAGCAAAAGGAAATAGACGTGATACAGGAAAGAGTCTTGTTACAGGAAAGAGGCAAGATACAGGAAAAGATGTAAAGAAGGATGGGGAATAGATCAAGGCATCTGGAATTGTCGATTGACATTGTATTTGAATAGTTGGAGATTAAAGCTATCCAGGAAGCAAGTAAGAGAAAGGGAGTTTCACAGAGGGGGAGTGCGAGACATGCAGCTATTAGAGTAGCAGAGACGGTTCCACCAGTATTAACCTTCACGGCTAAGTACCGTTATGCCATACACATTGTAGCGAAACACACCCATTCTCTTCATATTCTCCACGAACCACTGCTGTGTAGAATCAACGCCCAGAAGCCTGCTTACCTGATCACTACAATCAGAACCTGGCTAAATGTAAAGTTAATCGATATATTCCACACATATCCGCATAAGCTGTACTTCTTATCCCGTAACGCTCTACTTCGAGTTGCCTAAGGGCCTTTCACAGAGTGAACACCACTGTAAAAAAAAATGACTTGGGAAATGAATAGAGTAATCTACATTTTGACTGAGAAGTTAAGAAACTGAAGGACTGAAAGTATTTATAAATGATGTTTGCTATCATTAACTAAATCAATTCTGTAAAGAAAATAATAGTGGAATGCTAATTCTGGCGAAATGTTCTTAAATATTAGGTTGGTGCAAAATAATGTCGTTTTTCTTTTGAAGTTGAACGTCAAAAAACGACATAATTTTTGAACCAACCTAATATTTGGCCAAGACTGTATGCCAGTTTTTACGATGCTAGGTGTTAATTACTTTACTTGCATTTGAGAATTTCGATCAGGAAACTCCGCTGGCTAAGAATTGCGTGACAGAGCTGACCTATATAGCATTGAGTCATTCCTCCTTAAATTTAACTTCTGTTAGATTGGACATGTCATTCCAAAGATCAATGCCAGTTTCCCAAAAGAATCGAAGAGAAACTGAGAAAATCTTAAGACATGCGGATTTAACCTCTGTGAGAAACAGCAGTATTTTCCATTTCTACGTTGTCAAGTGAATCTATTCATCCCTATAAATAAATAATTCACAAGGGTTATTTAATAATTCTAATCAATTATTCGTTTCCGAGGACAGCTGATTGTTATGATGGACAAGCAATATCTTTTGAAGACCCCCATTCAGGCACATTTATGTTTGTTCAAAACACAGAGAGCCTGCCTGTGGTTTATACTTCAACTATGATGAGTGTACCATAGAAACAGTTTATGGGACAAAGTGCATAAAGTATTGTTAAAAAAAGTATTTTTTGAACATGGTTACTAAGCCGTTAGTAAGCTGAAACGTCGATTTGTGTCTTTGTACTAGTACAAACATCTTGAATAGTCCCGCCTACCCAATTTCCGTCAAAAGGATTGGATCAACTAGTGATATGGCTTTCAGTCCCTTTCCAACGATCACACACGCTGAGATCGCTTCCTCAGGCTGATAGCATCAAGACGTTACCTCCGTCACAAATCGAGCACCATGAGATTGGGACACGAACGCTTTCACTACTCGGTCACGTTACAACTTATTTAATAATGATTCAAATGACGCAATATGGCTACTGCTGGTAATTCTGAAATGCCATAGTGTTACCCTAAATGTGATCCTTTTAGTGAAAACGTCTCGATTTTGAACGACGTATATTGCATTTTCTAGAATCAAGGATTATTCTCTTCGTGACCTATTATAGGTCAATATAGTTGTAATGACAATAATACGCAGGTGTAGGCTTTAAGAAAGCTTTATTCAACTGATAATACAGGATTCGTGTATAGGGTTCTTTTATAGTCACAGTAAACAGAAATAGCTCTCTCAAAGAGAAGAGTGATAAAACAAGGGGGGACCACTCTTGATTATTCATAACAATTATTAAGTACTGCTGTACATCTTTAGGTACGCCTAATCTATATTTTAAGATTTGTAGAAATTATGTAAATAGAGGTTGTGTACTATTTCGTGGTTTCAATAGAGGTGTTTTGGGATAAATAAACAGTGGATAATGAGATATGACTGTAAAGCAGATCATAAAATCAATGTCATAATCTTGAAAAGTTAACGTCGAGATATTTATTTTCTTTAACACTATTTTTCATTGGAGAAACACAATACTTTGAAGAAGAAATGAAAGATGAATCTCAAAAACTCCAATCTGCAGAATCTAACTATAAAATGTGTCTATCTATGCGCTTAAAACAATCCACATACAATTGAAGACGTTGTGACCATTGAATTATAAAAGACTGTCACTACTAAGGCTTATTCTCTCAATAGTCTCTGATAGCGTTGTACGATTAAGGAACTTTTTTTTCGATATACATTTTTCTGTAAGACCGAAATTTAGCCACGATTCGCGCAACATACAACATGCAAATTACTTTGGAACGTTATATATTTTTACAGTTTTATACGTCATATAAAGAATATCGAATGCACTGCATTTTGGTGTCAGCATGACAATTTTCCTTACTGTCGACATAGTGTAGTTGACTGAACTAAAAAAAACGTAGAAGCCCATAATCACAGATTTTCCTTGTGGAATTTTCTCTGACCCGAGATAGAAATGAAAGCCGAGACGAAGATTCCAATCAAAAATGGAAATCCAATTTACCTTTATCGTTACAATTTATTGATTTAATTTTCTTTGCGCCTTTCAGAATCCTGAAGAGAATTAAAATTGAAAAAAAAAGAACAGAAAAAAGTGCATATGAAATTCAACAGAAGCCACTCCTTTTAGCGCAAATTTTGATTAAAATAAATAAGTAATAAATAACTTTTAAATAATGTTAGTTTTAGTTAGAAAAACATAGTCAGTCTATAAGGTTTTAAATTGTCATTTTCTCGTAATCTTCTGATTGTGATTGGTAGAATGTTTCATAAAGGTTAAAAAAAATCATGATTGTAAAGTTTTGCCATATAATGTAAGTAAATGTGAAGTATGGCCTATATTCCGACCATACATATTAACATTAAACATCAGCATGGTAAGTTTGGTATTAAACTAACTAATATTAAATTGGTAGACTAATAGTTATAAGTGTGTAATTGTGAACTGATAAACTGATTTCAAATGATGGCTTAGTCGGTTGTGGTCACCCGCACATTTTCAACTTTGGGAAAGATATGTATTATATCTAAGTTTTCTTGCTATTTCTTGCAATTATTAGTTTGTTTAGTACCTAAACTAGAATCTCAAGAATTGGGTTGCGTCCTATCTAAGAGAAATAACACTGAATGCAAATTTGAAAAAAAACATTGGAAAAACATCCGGACATCTTATCCCAAGAAGGCATGCTAGCTCTCAGGCAAAGAAGACAAATAGGAATCTAAGCAGTGCTATGATGACGTAGATACAAAAGGATGACGGTACTTTTTTCAAAATGTTCAATGTTTCTGTCACTGTAGACTAGAATATTCAAGCAAAAGTAAAACAAATAAAACAAAAACAGTAACATTAAAATTACCTAACAGAGAAATTAGTCATTATCATCACCACCACCAACCCCCTGAACGAGTATTGTCGTTGGATCTCCTTCTATCAGGTCATCCCATAAGTTGTGTCCAAATTTTGAATAAAGAAAACAAGTGACCAAATGTTACATTTAATCACAGATTCAATCAACAATCTACTTTCCCTGATTATCTATGACTTCCTTCCATCTATTAACAAGCTTAATAATTCCATTACTGTAAAATTCTTTTGCCTTTGATTCGAAGAACTCACAAATGGCAGTTTTAACCTCTAAAAGCTGTTTCTTCCAAATGATTCTGTAAGCTACGAAACAAATGGTAGTCTGAAGGAGCAAGATCGGGAGAATAAGGTGGATGAGGAATTTTCTCCCAACCAAGTTCTTCGATCTTTTGTGACGTGATTCTTGTTGTGTGGGGTCGCGCATTGTCCTAATGAAACATCACCTATTTTGATTCACTAGAGCAGGTCTTTTTTTCCTCAAAGCTTGGTTCAAACGCTCTAATTGCTGACAGTATATTTGAGCATTAATTGTTGCATTAGGTGGTAAGAATTCAAAGTGGATTATTCCTTGGCGATCCCACCAGATTGAAAGAAGAACCTTTTGCCTATGAAGTTCCCTTCTCGGCTGTGGCTGGGGTTCTTCCCCTTTACCAAGCCACTGTCTACGACGCTTAACATTCGATAAAAGATCCATTATTCGTCGCCAGTCACAAGTCTATCCAAAAAAGGTGAAACAAGTTGGCGAGAATGTAGAGAAGAGCAGATGTCAACTCGGGATTTGAGGTAGTTTTGAGACAATTCATGAGGTACCCATTTTCCAAGTTTAGGAACTTCTCCAAGTTGTTGAAGATGGCGATGAAAAGTTGTATGGTCTGAACTGAGAACAACTGCCAACTCCTCAACTGATCAAGCAGGATTTTCTTCAAGGGCTGCTTCAAGAAGCTTTTCATCAAACTCAACTGGACTTCCGGTTCGATCTTCATCTTCAAGGGTGAAATATCCACCTCTGAATTTTGCAAACCCTCAATCTGCAAGCAAGTTCTTTCATTCACACTTTCCTCTCCATAAACTGAGTGAATGTTTCTAGCCGCTTCGGCCGCTGAGTTTCCTTTCTTGTACTCATAAAGTATTATGTGCCTCAAATGATTCTTGGGTACTTCCATGTTAGCAGGAAATTAATCAAACAAAATATAATTTTATTGTTCTCTGAAATAGAATTTGATCAGTTTAAATGCATCTAATCATAAAAATAATGTTCATCTCCATTAGACATTATAAAATACTCTTTAAATTTGGTTCATATTAAAAAAAGGTAAAATTCGGACAGAACTTATGGGATTACCTGATATATTTGCCTGTCAATATCGGACTTTTTGTGTATGATATTCCTGCGCAAACCGTGCCATTATCCATTTCTTTTGCATAATATAGTAACTTCTTGGAAAGCAGTGGAAAGATTGTTAGCTCTTCTGATTTGTCCATACTATTTCAAATTTCCTTTGATACTGTCTACTAATGGTCCTCTCTTTTGTCTGATGGTGTCTAGCAGTTTGTCATTCGGGAAGCTGTCTACGTAGATGTCCATAACAGTTCTTTAGCATCTCATTTCTAATGCTTTGGTTCTTCCATATAATGCTGTTGTAAATGTACATATATATATATTCTGGGTCTCCTGGGAGGAACGTTATATTGTAGACAGATTCAAAATTATTATAAACTTAATACACTACTGGGGTATAAATTCAAAATATAGAGTGATTGTGGGGAAATATCGGACAAAAAATTTAAGCCTATATGGTACATCTTTTTCGTTGGGGGATATAAAAACACACATAAACACACGCGCGCGCGCACACACACACCGATGGTTGGGTATTGTGTAAAATGTTGTAAAACAAGTTTAAGTTAAGACTTGTAAAGCATAAGTCGCAAGAAATATGATTACGAAGTGAGGGTGTGTCTGGTGAATCTATTTGTTTATAAATAATTTCTATGTTTCAAGGGGGTATCATTGCACCCTATATAAGCCTAAAGTTTAATAATATTAGTATGAAAGTGTTGTACCATACCTACGGACGATAATCGGTATGTCCCTATTCATATAAATACAGTAGTAAATACTGTATGTTGTTCTACAGCTGGAAATTAGTCTCCAAAAGTGCTGGTCAAAGTCTCTGCCTCCGACAAAGGGCAGAGTTTCTTCTCGGGAACAGCTACCCGACCCCGTTTTGGCCTACCTACGGACTCGGTACCCTACATTAAATTCGGCCTTGTGCCACATCGTGGGGCGGTTGGTAGATATCCTGCAGTTGGAGTTTCATTGTGGAATTCACTTGACTCACCTCCAGCAGTTGATTGCTTCTACGCGCCACTGGTGAATCTTATATGTGTTGTTCGTGTCCTAATTATTATCATTCATTACCAACCTACGTATGATTATATTATTCAGTGACCTTCCCTAGGTTACAACAGTAAGTTAAAAATAAAAAAGTGTAGACAGGCAAATAAGATTAGACAGAAAGAAAAGGTAAAATAAATTTTTTTTAAAAGTCAAAGAATAAAGAAAGTCAAGTTTTCCGTTACGTTATCAAAAATTGTTGTAAATGTTTAAGGTTAATTATGAATGTGCAACAAAAAATATTAGGAAGAGGTGGAAGTATTAAAACAGAAGATAATTGGTAAATTGACCTAACTAGTATCAAAATACTTTAGAATAGAACCTTTCCTATGAATGCTGTCATAAGATCGTTTCATTTGTTCAATAGGTTATTGTTATTAATGTGTTTGAGGATGGATCGTTCTTCTAATAAACAATGGTGAGATTTCTCGCCTCAGCCCGGAAAGGCTGTGGTTTTCGCGATTAAATTCTAATTTACTACCTGTGTATTTTAATATGTATTAATTTCCCAGTGAAATTTAGAGAGTGCCGTGTCGTTTGAATACAGCTTATTGGTTAGTGTTGTTTTCAGATGGTAATATAAAGTTTTTCAGTGTCTGGCATTGGAGGCAAAATAAAATTTAGTCTCGCCATTATGTTCAATTCTAGCATTAGAAATAACGCCTTTATTCAGGCATTTTTTATTTAGTGGACATTTATTTTTTTTTCGACAATTACTCTTTTTGTTAGCATGAATATTGCTTCTGATGTTGTTTAAATATTTGTTGAATATTATATTATTGTGATGAGCTCTGTATTGTTCTTGGATTTTGAAGCAGCTGTAGGAGATTTTAATTTAATTCTTGTTGAAGATTTTGTTGAGCAATAAATATGGCTGACATGTTTGCGGATTACATTAAGGACAATTTTACGAATGTTGGTTTTGATATTTTGCTAAATGTGGCGGGGGTCTTAAATAAAATTCTATTTGGTTTTGTACGCTTGGTTTTTGTTGTCTTTCTTGTTAATATTTACGTAATATAGTTTAACTTTCACTTGTCCCTAATATTTTTGTGACCCTTTAATTACTGTCCTTACACTCTTACAACGCCGATTGATAACGTAACGGACAATGCGGCGTTCTATATTCTTTGATTTTTTAATTGAATTTTCTCTTTTTCTTAATTTATAACCTCATTTGTCTGTCTACTTTTTTATTTTTAACTAATATATTAATATGATTAAACATTAGCCCTACATACATTGCAATGTTACTTCCTTGAAACATAGAGATTTCTTATACATAGATTCAACGCAAGCACCCTCATTTCGCTATCATATTCCTTACTCCTCATGCTTTCCGATTCTTAACTTAAAACTTTTTAACAGAATTTTACAATATACCCAACCATCAGTGTGTGTGTGCGCGCCTCAGTAGTATATTAATTTTCTAATAACTTTGAATTTTGAATCTGTATACAATTTACCGTTCGTCCCATGATACCCAGTATTTTTTTAAAAAGCAACTGTATTAACTGATTTATTTACCATTTGGGCTTGAGGAGTTGAGAAAATATGAAACTCTGAGTTACACGATAAGCATAGATATATGTATATTTATTAATATACTTCATAGATCTGTTTAACTATATAGAGCACTGTTTTGTTTAAATTAAATAACATGATTACCTATGTATAATACGCATTTTTTCGAAAAAATAATAAGCAAAATCAGTGGTGCGTTTTATGCACAGCTGCAAAAAATCTTTTAAAAATTGTTATAAAATAAAATAAGAATAATCTTAAACTAAATTAGAATACTATTATTCTATGTTTAAAACTATTTAAAAAAAATAAGAGTTGGAAACGCTGGCCGTAATAAAATTGAAGAGATACAAATTATAGGGTTTGATTACCAAACAAGGGGGGCGTATTATACATATGTAGGAGCAAATTTACACACTTTTCGCACAATTTTATGTGTGCATATTATGAATGGAGGTGTATTATACCTGGAGAATTACGGTAAATACTTATTTGCCTTCCTGTATATGCACGCTATCACACGCATATACGGTTGCTTTAATCACATTATTTAGTTTCCATTCTCTCTTATATCTATCTATATAATTGTGTGTGTTTATTATGGGTGTGTGTACGTCTGTGTGTTTGAGTGTGTAAGTATGTGTGTTTGAGTGTGTAAGTATGTGTATATACCATACCAGAATATGTTGAATGGGAATGTCTTCGTGCTTTGATAAAATCACCCTTCTCTCCGTATTTTCTCTTTCCATATCATATATGAAATATCCGATTGTCTTAAACGCAAATTGAAGAAAATATAATTCACATTTTCAGATAAAGACAGTGGTTATCAATTCCAGCAGGGAAGCGTCTCGTATCTCCATCTCTATTTCAAGAATAAATACATCGGTTTCGGTGACATCATTCTACAATCAGCCAGGTGTTCCTTACCTGATTAATGATTACTATTTACACATCCGATTAAAATATAAAGCAAATGTAATGCTTTTCGGTGTGCGTACAATAATGTACGTGGCTTATATCTGAAGACAAATCCCACTATTTTCAAATGGAAACAAATATCTGGATTAATGGCATGCAGTCATTATATGAAAACATTTTCTCAATTAAACATGAAGCAATCAGCTTCGTAAAATATGCGATTTTAATTGTATTTTTTCAACGGAAGAATTACGCGGGCTTAAAAAAAATTTAAAGAAATATTCTTAACAGATAAAGATATTTCACTGTCAGTAAAGATGTAATTTGAATAAAAACAATGTGCTACATTTGAAATATATATATATATATATATATATATATATATATATATATATATATATATATATATGAAGAAATATAGTCTTAAGGTGTGCTATATTTATGGGATAAAGTGCTCAATATCAGAGATAGAGCGTGTGTAAATATAAAAGTGAACATAGAAGTCAACACTTAGAGGCGACGGGCTGTTTCATGCTATATGAAATCGTCAGGCCACGAAATTAAAAACAAAACGCACATCACACCAAAACTATCTTGGAAAATAAGGAAAAGATCATCAGCCTACAACAACCAATCAAAAACTTGCAAATTTGCTTGGAGGAAAAAATAGCTATCATTACTTTCCCTGACCAAAATAAATTATTAAATAAAAGATCCGAGCTCATCTCAAAATGCAGACATGAAAACAAATTTTTACGACGTTACTTAAAAAATTGAAAACGGAAAAAATAAAATAAAAACAAATAAATAAACAAGTAAACATACTAATAAAAAAATAAGCAAAATTAATTAATCCAAATTACCAAATCACACCTGTTAGAATAGACGAAATATAATAATAATAATAATAATAATAATAATAATAATAATAATAATAATAATAATAACAAAAAAAAAACAAAAAAAAAAAAACAACGAACCCAAATAAATAAATAAAATAATAAACAAAGTAGCAAACCATTATGACCAAAATATTAGTTAGACTAAAAAATCAAACCAAAAAATCGGACGAAAAATAGCTATAACTGTTATATAACGATAAAAAAAAATAAAACAAAATAAAAAAAATAAATATATACTACGTTACTTAAAAACCGAAAAGAGAAAATATACAAGTAAAATAAATTAACCTAAATTCATCCAAGTAAATAAATAAACAAACCAATCCCCATAAAGTTACCGTTAGAAAAAACAAATAAAAGATAATCAACCCAAATAAACACGAATTTAAAAACTGTTTCTGCCAAAATAATAGTTAGAATAAACTACAACAACCAACCCCCAAACCGAACAAATAGCTTTAATTAAATTCTCAAACCAAAACAAAACTATTAAATAAGTGATATAAACAAATCTTTACTACGTTAATAAAAAAACACCGATTAAAAAATAAGTAAATAAATAAATAAATAAAATAAGAAACAAAAAATAAAAACAAGCAAAATAATTTAACCGAAATAAATAAATAAACGACTTCCGGTAAAATAGCCGCCATAATAGACTACCCACAATGTACCACTGACACGTATATGTATAAATAGCCGAGAAAAATAACAGCATACGTGGCCTGACGATTGCATATAGCATGAAACAGACTGTCGCCTCTAAGTGTTGACTTCTATGTTCACTTATATATATATATACATATTGTATTGGGGCAGCAGATCATTATTAAAATATATATTGTTAAATATAACAGACAACGAATGTCTATTATGTTTGATCATGAGCCATTCTAAGCTTGTACAATTAAACCAACTATATGAAGCTTAGAACGGTTCATGATCAAACAAAATAGACATTCGTTGTCTGTTATATTTAACAGTATATATTTGAATATTATATATATATATATATATATATATATATATATATATATATATATAATTAAAACCGTTGGGGGAATGTACGGAAAACTAGCCAAAAATACCTTTAAAGGTTATAAAATATCGAACATGTACAGTAATAAGAAAAAAGAAAATTGACCTAAAGGCAAACACCAATCTACTCAATAAAATAAAGTGCTCAATGCCGAGATTAACTAGCCAAACCAAAAACAGTGAATTCCTATAAAACGTTGGCCCTAGTCGTGAGTTTCAGATGACTTGAAGCCATTTACTTTAGAGAGATTCTATATCGTATCGTGAGAGCTTACGAATTGCAGTTCATGCGATTATGTAGGAAAAATAACGGTTAAAATTAAGCTCTAAATGTTCAGATTGTAGTGATTTGGTAAACGTCTATACGTGTATGAGCATCCAGAAGTCGCAGTTCTCTTGAAGAATATCTCTGAGCAGAACTTCCTTCTTACTGATGGAATACAAAGGGAATGAGTATTATGACTGGTGCTGGTGAAAACAACGAATGTAGGGCGTCAGAACATTTGTCATGAAATAGCAAGTCATTTGGGATATATTTTCTGTGTGAAAGGGCTCATAGTTTGGATCAACAACGAAACAACGACAATATTCCGAACGTAAATCGTGTAATTATGAATAACCCTTCATTCAGACATAAATTGTTACAATACATAAAACATTATATATATATATATATATATATATATATATATATATATATATATATATATATAATCAGCAGCACTCCGTTGCACTATCATACTTGGAAATTGGATGTCTCATTTAATATATACTGCAGAGGAAGCTAATTAAATCAAGTGGGTGGGTCACTTACTGGCAAGTTGAGGCCCACCTAAAACAAATTCCCGCCACCGTGACTTCATTCACCATGAGGCTATTCTTGCGAAGTCACACGGCGACAAGGATTGATTGACTGGATCAGTTTTTGGTAAAACTGGAAGCTTCTCGTCCAGAACCTGAACATTGGCGGTTAATGTGGTCATCAACATCATAATCATAAAGAAAGTGATCAGCAATAAGTTCTTGGATACGAGATGACGCCGACGATTATATATATATATATATATATATATATATATATATATATATATATATATATATGTATATAAATATATATATATATATATATATATATATATATATAATCGACGGCTTTATCTCGCATCAAGATATATATATATATATATATATATATATATATATATATATATGGGAAATGACAAGTGAAAACCGTTATGCCAACGACTTTCGCTCTTTAAGATACTATATCATTGAACTAAATGCGTTGTGATAAAAAAGTTTTGCTCATTTTTCTTTTCTTTATTTTCTTTGTATAATTATATCTTAATAAACATCTCTCTCTCTCCCTCTCTCTCTCTCTCTCAATATATATATATATATACGCGCACACACATACATATATATATATATATATATATATATATATATATACGCACACACATAAATATATATATATACACACATATACATATGTGTGTGTTTGCGTGTGTGTGCGCGCGAGCAAGCGTCTCTAACACACATCCCCTATTCATACTATTCTATTACGTCTCTTCTACTACTTTTCCTCTCAATCGCTAGCTCCGGTGGTTGTTGATTAATGCCAGCCTTACGAGTAACTCGTCTATCTTTTTCTTCATCAGTTGGGGTCGCTGTGTCTATTCGATAAGGTTGATTCGGGTTGCCTAAATCTTACTATATTGGGACTGAAGACAAAATCTAATGAAGACCCCTCTGTGTATGTTGCGCATCGTACATAAGAATTGATAATTCTCAAATTACGCCTGTGGTAACTTTTGCCTCTTTGCTCTGGGAGTAAGGCTGTGATAAAGAGACCTTTAATAAAATGCACAATACAGCTGATATCTCTTTAGCTTTATTGAATATAAAGAAATTGTTGAAGAAAATGTCTCTATTATTTACTACAGGATTTACCGCTCTAATTCCTATTTTGAGAATTTAGCAGTAGTTGTTCTAAAATAGTGGAAACAAGGACCTCTCATGTGTGGGTATGTATATTCACTCCGACCACCAAAAATACGTGTTTGTTTCTTGTGAGATGGCGTCAGTCTGATTACTCGTCGAGCCCGATCATCTACCTGCTCTGTCTGCTGTGCTCTCGTTTGCATAGAAGACTCACCCGAAAAAATTTACATTAACCTATCTAATTTCTATCCTCCGATCGTATTAAACTTAGGAAATGTGTTAATAAGCACATATTTTAGTTTTTCTTTCTTTCTTTAAAAATAATTTTTATTTAGGAGTGGACAGCATCAACGCAAACAATCCAAAGTTGTTAATTAAACAAAATACAGTTGCCTTTTTTTTTCTAGAAAAAATTGAGTCGCTCTTTTCTGTAAGAATATACACGTTTTGGGCAGATAGTATCATGTAAAGAAAATCTGAAATTTAATTTCTCAGGACCAAAAAAAAAAAGGACATCTCATTAATCATGTCTTCTTCTTATCGGTTGGAAGTGAATAGGGTTGGAAACCTTTGTTTAGGTTAATTTTAAAGTAAATTATTTTATTGTTTACAAATTGAACTCGTTTCAGTTTTTCTTCAACCTGCTATGCTGAGAATTTTAATAACTACCAAATTAGTAATCTCACCAAATCACAATCCTGTAATATGAAGCAATTAGAATTTTGAGCAGCTCCAGTGATAACAACAGCAAAGATGAGGAAATTAGTATTTAGAATCTGGTGGTTACTGGTCTGGAAAATGCTATTGACACATCGTTCGTTCTAGTTTTAATTTGAAACCATTCTCAGTGAAGGACAACTGTAAATTCAAACTTGATGAGTGTGAGGCTAACTGTCCAACCCCGTAAATATAATTTTAACTGAAACTGCTAGCATAATGAGACCGTGGCTCTGTTGTCCATGAGCTGATTAATGGATTAAAGATTAAAGAATAATATCTGTAGAAAATTAAATCTTGTTATATTCTGTCTGTCTTTAATATCAAGTTTCATGAAAATATGTCAGTAAGTGATACACGCTTAGGCGATCATGTATCTTTTGTTTTTTACACACAGTAAGTTGACATTTCTTTCTGCGGTAGACCAATTACTATACAAGGCTATAGAATCCAGTTTACCCATAGCTTGGGGGAGAAGAATAGGATTCATACGTTTCCCAAGGGTATTATCACATAAAGGAATGTAATGGGTCTGAGTGGAATTCGAACTCGGCTATCTGATTCCTCAATCGGATCCGCTATCCATTACTCCACTGTGCCTACTGAAAATAGGTACAAATCTGATAAACCTAGAATGGACGCTGTCTTAAAATAATGGAACCTATTTTTATTTTTCATATATATATATGTATGTTATGGTCCAGGTCCTTGTACCACGTTGATGGTCCAAGGTAGAACCAATAAAGATGAACTCGAACACGGATATGGAATAACACAGATATATTACAAACAGGAATATATACAGAGAAGTAGAAAGTGTTAGTACGAACAATCAGGTTTAATAGGGAGAACATTGGAGTCTCGACCAGTATCACTATTCCAATGTCTTGTAGTAATTGTCTGAACGCGACTCTGTTTCGGACTGCCTCTGACTCGACTGACTGACTCCTGACGCACTTCTGACGGACCCCACTCCAGACTTCAGACTTTTCTGTGCGTGTTTCATTCCAAAAACTTAAAATAAACAGGAATTTTAGGTTGTGCAAATAAAATTCTGTCACGTGTATTGAAAGAGAAAGTGTATGTACACGCATATACATACGCACACTCAAGCAGACAGACAGTGGAAGAAACAGAAGAGATGTTTACAGACACAGTGATAGCCGGTGGAAAAGGGTAGACGGATGAAGGGAGCTACTTCGAAGGTACCGTTAGGATAAATTAATCAGGCATTTCGTTAATCGGTGGAAATGGTGTAGATGGATGAAGGGAGATCCTTTGAAGTTATGATAGGCGAAATGGAATCTTGATGGAAGTGAATAAGTTCCCTTTGTTATGTGGCATGGTTCTATACTCCGACAGCACAAAATATAATTCTATGAAACCGATTTTTAAATTTACAAAATCGATGACAAGAGCGTTGTTTCCTGTGAGGGTACATGTGTATGTAGCCCAAAGTAATACTATCAGGAGATGGATAATCAATGTCAAAAATATAATCAAATTCTTGAGTTACCATTTACGTGTTTGTCTGGCTGTAACCGAAACAGGTTCATCTCCGATAAAAATCACTCTGCTTTTTCTCTTATAGTAACGTTTTTTTTTTTTAAATCATTTTACCCTTATGCCACAAGTACACAAGTGGGGTTACAAGGAGTGAAATTGAAGGAGAAGACTTAGTATAAGGAGAATGAGGAAAGGACAAAAGATGAACTGGTTTCAAGAAGACAAAAGATGTCGATTGACATTGCACTTACATTTTTGAAGATTGTAGTTATCAGCGAAGCAAGTTAAACAGAATGAACTCAACAGGCGAGAAGAGCGGGAAAAGGAATTATTGAAGTTGAAGTGTCGGTTGCATTCAGCTATTTGATCTGTAAACGGGCGGGACTAGATTCCAATATTAGCAGCACATTTAAATTCATGTAGTCGGGGTAACATTGGGAAAAGTAATATTTTCCGCTTTTAATTTAGTCATTTTTGTAATAATTATATTCCAACAAATAGCTTCGCCTTCAGCGTTTACATATATGATTTATTTTATGCATGAGTGCTTCTTCTATGCACAGATACGAGAATGTGCTCAGAATGCTAAAGAGATCTGAAAAAATCATTGCGAATAGCTGTCATCCTGAAATGACGCCACTCACTTTAAAATCCTCGACAAAAATTGAGTTTATGTGATTCTGTTATGCTGGGCATGGCAATTAATTCTTTCAGTGGTTGTCTATTGCAGGTATGGGCAACCTTTTCCCGAACAGTGGACCGCATGAGAGATGTGTCATCATAAGTCAGGCCCTACTAATAAAAAAGAATCACATTAATTTTTCATAGAAAGTAAAGCGGCATTTTCACGACAGAAGATCGTACGCGTAAGCATATGACTTAGAAATGGTCAAAAAGTTGATATTTGGAGAAAAGATTTTTTCTGCCATTTAAATATTGAAAATTTTGTATAATTTTATCACTGATGGCATTGATTAACACATGCTGCTCCGTGTGATAAGTTTCTCACTTGTTTTAAAAATACAAGAAAATATTTTCTTAAAAAAATATAAATTTCTTCTTCAGAGGAAGTGTCTCGTTTCTAAATAAATATATTTTTACACGTATGTTCTACCTTAATGGAAATCGATAATGGTTTAAAATATTTCGAATGATACCTTCTAGGAAAGATATAAAATCAGAAAAAAAAACTTAATCATTGTTATGTATGCTGTTTAGTAGAACTGTACCCACCATGCAACAGACGTTAATATGCAAGGGAGTTAAATCAGTCATCTAATAGGTATTTTCACTTTGACAACAGTATCTCTCAACAATTTTGTGTTAGAATGTGACTTAACAAATGAGAAGGAGACAAAACACAAGATTTTAATTAACCTTATTTTCCTCATGAAATTAGGCGTGTCATTTCACGGGGCTAAAAGGGCCGCAGTTTGTCCATGATTGGTCTAGTGGGGGGTCACACCTAAGAGACAGAATAATACTTTTAAAAGAATCCTTAAACTCTAATGATCCAAATAACGTCGGTGGGGCAACGGGGCAGTGTGCAGATAGACAAGAAAAAAAATGAGACGCCTGCTGAGAAAACAAACTAGAGAAACACACCAAACAGAAACCCATATATATATATATATATATATATATATATATGCAGGTCTACTTCTTTTTTTTAAATTTTTTTAAACATTGGAAACGTATAACAACTAGCCTGAATAAGAAACGAACTAAGATCCCGGCTAAATATTCTCTACCCGCGAGAGGAATTGAACCTATATCATTTTTCCCATCAGACTAACCATATTTTATATTTATATATTTATATATATATATATATATATATATATATATATATATATATATATATATATATATATATATATATATATATATATATATATATATATATATATATATATATATATATATATATATATATATATATATATATATATATATATATATATATATATATATATATATATATAGTGTCAGGTCTTATGCTACTGGTACCATGTAACCCAGTACTACCTGCCACATGGGCGAGTCACCGGCGACTAAACTGGTTCCCCACCAGATATGTTTGGTGAGGAGGATGGCTAGTCTCCCAGAAGGATAACAAACAATACCTTGCAAAGGGCGGATGAACCCCTATGGGACAATGGCCAAATAGCATTTATGTTTTATAAGGGGTAGATGAGGCTCCTCAGCTTAAGAGAAAGCAACTCATCTAGGACAAAGTAAACTCTGATATAAAACTATGTGAAAAATGTATAGATGAACACATAGGAACTTTACTGGAGTAGATGGGGACTCCTTAGCCACTATTGTTGTAATCCATCTAGGAGAAGGAAAACTCCAAATATCAAACGTGAGTGTTTGGTATGGACCAATCGTCTCATTTTATGTGCCATTAAAAAAGACTATACCACACGCGAAAAGTGGACTGAGTGCCGTGCAAGCTCAATTCACTATAAATAAACTTACGCACAGGTACCTCCTTGACATTTTTCGTGTTTTTCCGTGTTTTTTTTTTGTGATGCTTTCTTACGAAGCATCACTTAACCTAACCTATGTCCCAAGTCCACTGGCGATATACGTTTTGGCGACGCATACAGGTTTAACAAACTGGGAGTATGTAGCTTGAACTGTGCACAGTGGCGACTCTTAACATCTTAACATCGCTTCAATTGTCTAATAGAAGCAAAAGGCATGATTCGGTGGAGTTAAGGGTGTCAAAGTAGCCTTTCTAGGGGAGCACTGCTTGCTTCGTTTCGGGGATTAGAAAAGGTATCCCAAACAAATGCTTTGCCTCATAATCTGGCCAGTAGCCACGGCTGGCGGATTGTTCATTTAGTGGTAACAAAAACTCGGCATTATCAAAAAATCACGAACATACAAATCGGTTTTCCACCTCCGTTGGCATGAAAGTTGCATGCTGGAATGTACGAACATTACTTGACAATGAGCTGTCTGAAAGGCCGCATCGCAGAATTGCTCTGTTGGCCAGGGAGCTCTCTCTTTATGACATAGAGATTGCTGGTCTCTCTGAGACACGTCTTGCTGATGATAGTCAGCTCACAGAGACAAGCTCTGGTTATACTTTCTTTTGGAAGGGGAAACCTGCTGATGAAGCGAGAAAACACGGTGTAGGTTTTGCCATCAAATCCTCCCTATTATAAAACTTGCAGGAACTTGCTTTTGGTAAATCAGAACGTATTATTTCTGTACGTCTTCCTCTGCGACAAAAACGTTTTGTCACAATCGTGCCGGTTTATGCCCCAACCATGGACATCCTTGAAACAAACATACTCTCTTTTTATGATGAGCTAAGGCAACTATTTCTCAATACCCCTGAGGGTGATAAGATCATTCTACTTGACGATTTCAATGCGAGAGTGGAGAGGGATTCTCAAACTTGGAAATGTTTAGGTTCACATGGAGTGGGACATGCAAACAGCAATGTCCTTAATCTCTTGCAGATTTTGCAACGAGCACGATCTCGTGATTGGAAACACGTGGGTTCGTCAGAAAAAACAAATACTAAGGCACATAGCAACATCCACGTTCTAAACATTGGCACATGATTGATTATATTAATGTTCGTCGGCGTGATCTACAAGATCTTCACCATGTCCGAGTTATGAGAGGCGTTGAATGTTGGACGGATCATCGCCTGGTAAGAGCCAAAATGAAACTTAGAATCTGCCCCATAGCACGACATAGCACCGGATCATGCGCAAAGAAAGCAAAAAAGCTTGAGGTCTCAAAATTGTTTAATCACACTGAAACAAAGATCATCTGCCAGAATGCACTTACCTCTATCGAACTAGATGAAACAAATTTATGGGAGGATTTCAATGTGAAAGGGTTTTCAGCGGCTCATGACATTTTAGTAGTTCGGAAAAAGAAGTGCCAAGACTGATTTGCTGAAAATTAGGAGGAAATTGATGCACTTCTTGAAACAAAACGCAATCTTTTCCAGAAAACCTTGTCATCAAGTCTATCTAATCAAGCAAAAATGGAAGCTACAAAAACATACAAGGATTTTGAAAAAGTGGCACAAACACGTATGCGCGAAATCCAAAACCAGTGGTTGCTCAAGAAAGCAGAAGAGGCACAACTTGCAGCAAACAGTAAAAACTCGAGATTGTTTTACCAAATAATCAAAGAGCTCTATGGTCCGCAGCAATCAACTTTTGCTCTTCTCAAATCAAAAGACGGTACCATATTGAGACAACCTCAGGATATCAAGAAACGATGATGTGAACATTATAGCGAACTCCTTAATCGCTATCCAGTCGTTGATGAATCTGTACTAGATCTCATTAAGCAACACGAGCCAATTATGGCTCTTGATGAAGTACCTTTCAGAGGTGAGAATGGCGGTGAGAGAATGATCGATCTTCTGGAGCAAGTCATCCAAAATGCACGGAGAAGTGAATACCTCAGGACTAGAGAGATGCAATACTTGTGTATGAGAAGGATTCTAGGTCAGACTGAGACAATTTTAGGGGTATATCTTTGCTGTCTACTGTTGGAAAAGTTTTTTCAAGGATTATTTTAAATAGATTAGTCCACACAATTGTCAATGGAATACTACCAGAATTACAGTGTGGTTTGCGTGCAAGCCGCGGCACTGTGGATATGATTTTCAGTGCTCGGCAATTGCAAAAGAAGGGCAAAGAACAAAATCTTCCGTTGTACCAGTGTTTCATTGATTTATCAAAAGCATTTGACACCGTAAACAGATCAAACTCTTTGGAAGATCTTATCAAAGCTGCCCTGAGAAATTTGTGGGTCTGATTCGTTCTCTTCATGACGGAATGAAGGCTAGAGTTAGTTTTACCGGCACTTTATCTGAAGAAATACCTATAAACAATGGTGTCAAACAGGATGACATTTCTTCACCGATGTTATTCAATATCTACTTCGCCATAGTCTTTTTCGTGGCCTTCTATGAAAACCCAAACGGTATTTACATCAGATATCGGACATCTGGCAGTGTATATAATTTCCATAGACTGCTTTCTCAAACAAAAGTCCCTTCCTCATTGGTTCGGGAGCTGCTCTACGCGGATGACTGTGACATCGTTGCACATTCTGAAGATGAGCTGCAATGCTTTATGAACCATTTTGTATCTGCATGTAACTCATTCGGTTTAAAGATCAACCAAAAAAAGACAGTTGTCATGTATGATCCAGCACTCGGATCAGCCTATATGGAAGTGAATAAATTAGACGCAGTACATTATTTTGTATATCTTGGCAGTACACTCTCAGAAGGATGAAGCCTCAACAGAGAAATCTCTATCCGCATTGAAAAGGTTTCTTGGTCTTTTTCAGCACTTAAAAAACGTGTGTGGTCCCAGCATGGTATAAAGTTACATACAAAAACCATTGTGTACAAAGTATGTGTTTTGACGGCCTTCCTGTATGCAGCGAAACATGGACACTCTATAAACATCAACTAAAACTTGTTGAGGGCTTCCATCAACGGTGTCTGAGACAGAAACTTCATATCCCATGGCAGTCCCATGTCTCAGATACAGAAATATTAGAGAAAGCAGGGCTACCAAGCATACAGTCGATGGTAATGAAAGATTGTCTCCGATGGGTCGAACACATTGCGCGTATGGATGGCAGTCGTCTGCCAAAACGGCTGTTCTATGGTGAAATGTGGGAAGGAAAGAGAAATGCATCAAAGCCGAAGAAGAGATTTAAGGACACAATAAAATCTTATCTGAAACAATCTGGATTATCTGTAGACCAATGGGAAAAAATGGCTTTGGATAGAAGTAAGTGGCGGAAACTAAGCATTGAGTACTTTCAGAATAGCCGTATGCAGTACAGTCCCTACAAACGTCTGATTCGTAAAGGCGAAAAGGGTCCAGCACCGGGTCCACAAATTAACCACGTTAATTGTGACATATGCGGAAAATTGTGCCTATCTTTTGCCGGCTTCAAAAGCCATTTGCGTAAATGTACAAAACCTACTGTGTTCCCGAATAATGTCACTGTAAACAAAACTGGTCGGTATGCCAATTCTGTGGCAAAATTTGTCGCAGTTTGCCTGGCCTGAAGAGTAACCTGCGAATACATAGAATTTGAGGGCCTGGTGCATTACATGCCACAAGTTACCCGAACGACCCTCCGCAAGTTTTGAATTCAGAGTTGTCCTTCTAGACCAGTTGCCATCCAAGGCTATAGAAGACAGTCTGCCCTGCTATTTACCCATAGATGGAGGGAGTGGAAGAGGATTCATACATTTACCAAGGTCATTAGCACGTGAATGTAATGAATTCGACTGTAATTCGAACTCGTCTCTACTATTCCCCAATCAAAGCCGTTATCCATTACTCCAACTTATTTATCACAGCGGGAAAAGCTAGAAATTTATACGAAGACCCATTATATCTATCTATCTATCTATATATATATATATATATATTATATTATATATATATATATATATATATATATATATATATATATATATATATATATATATATATATATATATATATATATATATATATATATATACTAGTGTATCAGTAACGTCAAAATTGACAGCAAGGAATGTATTGAAAGTAATATATTGTAAGTAATTTTCGTTTTGTGAATTAAAGTTTTTTTCTGTGTAACAATTGGTTGTAAGTGGGTAACATAACGATGACTCACCTGCCGAAAATCAAATGATATTTGAAAGAAAAATAGAAATATATTGAATAAAAATATGGGAGAGAGAGACATGAAATTACGGACAACATTAGTCGTGTTGAATCCTTTGTTTTAACAATTTTAACTTGATATTATTTCCTTTCTAGGGCCAATTAGAAATAAATAAATAGATATAATTCATGCACGTATGTGAGAAACAGTGAAATGTTGTTATATGTTTTACTTTTTATTTTTCAAAATCAAATATAATTTGAATTTGTGCGGATGGGTCATTGTTTGTGTAAAAATGTCAGTATGTGTGTGCGTGTTTTGGGTTTTAACGGGCAATAAAAGAGATACTTAGAATTTAGCTGTTACTGTGAAGCCGTTCTTAATTGCGGTCTCATTGAAGTTTTCAAGCGATAGATTTTTGCGTGTGGACTTCTGTGGGCCACATGTCAAAATCTTGCACTCTGTCCTTCAAAAGTTACACATACGAATATATATATATATATATATATATATATATATATATATATATATATATATATATATATTTGCACAAACACATATCTGTGTATGTATGTGTAAATGTATGTGTGTATGAGTGTGTGTCGTGTTATATTTAAGGATGCCGCATGTAGCATCAAATTTGTCAATATCGTGCAACTCCATGGACATTTGCCCCACACCCAAGAATCCTTTTTTTCATATTTTCAGACGTTTAGCCATCTTGACACCATTTGTCGTAAGAATCACAGAAAAACCCTTTGACTTTTCAGATATAATGAAAACAGTTTAAAATCATTCTGTTTCAGTCCCACTATGCCTTCCCAATTGAGTAATGGTGAGAGGAAAAAAACATTAGGGCCTTCAATAATGGTTCCAAAGTTTATATTCTGGCTTCCATATTATAAGTCCATTCAAGAACCATCAAAAGAACAGTGGAGAAATTTCAAAAAAGAGGGAACAGTAGAGAGGGAAACTGGATAAGGAGGTCCCAACAGCAAGAGGGTTCATTATTTCAACTTAGAGCTAAATAAATTCTTCTTGTTCAACGTAGAGTCAAATGTTATAAGAACCTCGGAGAATTTAAAGCGTAATCTGACAATTGAACAATTTTGGGGTTACAATCGGTATATATATATATATATATATATATATAACGACATTTACGAGCGCGTCAATAACGGCAAACGCGTTCAAGAAACTTTCATTGCAGATAGATTTTATTTAAAGGAACAATTAGTTAGCTTATCTTCATACCCTGCCTGGTGGCAAACGCTGCAGGTGGTGCCAGGGGTGGCGGTCCCGCCATACCCACCGAAACCGTGATATCACCCCTGGTCGGCGGCTGGTGAAGACAAGGTATCGCACGTGCTAACACACGTTGTATGTTAATATATATATATATATATATATATATATATATATATATATATATATATATATATACACACACATAGATACATACATATATATATATATATATATATATATATATATATTAATGTGTTCAATATAAAGGATAGTTGTATGTAAATATAAGTTTGTCTGTTGTCTGTTTGATAATTAAACGCAATCATCTGACCATATGCGTTGTGTTTTGTCTCGTCCATTTATACATAATGATAAGTAATGCATTCTAGGTTCAACTGAATGAAAAGCACAATTCTTTTTAAACCAAGACCTTAATCCATATAGCGCACGCAAAGATTATGCGGGTTTAAAAGAACTCCGCCATCACAGAGTACTTGACGACTTCGAGAAAGACTAGACTAACTTATTAAGAAACATCAAATTTCATAAAGAATTAGATGCCTGTCAGTATATATATATATATATATATATATATATATATATATATATATATATATATATATATATGGTTGACCAAACAATTCACCTAACGTATTTATCACAGCGGGCAGAACTAGAAATTTATACGAACTAGGAACCAAAGAAGCACAATAAATTACTCAAGTTCAACATTACTAAAACAACGTAGACGCGTGGATAAAGATAGAAGGGACCTTTGACATTACGATGGAAAACTTTGATGGTACAGAGACCCGTTAGCTCATAGGTATAAATTTACTACACCAACCAATCCAAATAATCGATAAAAACAAGTTACAGTTCTTTAAATAGACGACGATCTCATAATCTTAAGAGACATTAATAGGAAATATTCATAAAAACAGAAAATAAACTACTATAAAATTATTTAAAAATATGCGATTCCGCACAGACGTAAAATCTAATCTATTAGGTTGGTGCAAAAATAATGACGTGATATTGTCGTTTTTTGACGTTAAAAATACGTCAAAAAACGACATTATTACGCCATTATTTTTGCACCAACCTAATAAAAGAAGTAGATTTTCTAGATGTCACCTTCAATCTAAGAAAAGGTTCATATGAACCCTACAAAAACCTAATGACAAACCACTGTATATACAAAAATCTTGCAACCACACATGAAAAATAATCAAGCAGATGACACAGTCAATTAACCGCAGGTTTTCTGACAATTCTTCCATTGAAATCTCTTCAAAGAAGCTAAGAAAGATTGTGAAACAGCTCTAAAATATAAAGGATCTTCATCAAGTCTCATATACACAGAATACACACACACACACACACACACAAATATTGGGAAAAGAAACATAAGTTTCAAACTGCTATACAACAATAATGTAAAAGTAAATGTAGGAAAAATATTAAATTAAAAACATACATAAAAGCTTCGCTCAATCAAGGCCTCTGCACAAGATATTCAAGAAAAACACAATTAAAAGCAGCTTCAGTTGTACCGAGTACATGACGCAAATAATAGAAAAAGAACAGCAGGAAAACAAGTAACAAACCATTCGCAAAAAACAAACGCCCTATTTTACATTTGAAACCACGGTCGGACCCGGAGTTCTTAAAGCATTTAGCTATTAAGAACCTCACAATAAACTAAGGCACTATTTTGCCTTTAAAATACACTTAAAATACTGTCCAAATTTCCCTCAAACAAGTACCTTGCTCAGATTTGCATCCGAAACGTAAACAAAGCGTTTTCTACAGAATTCATTGATATTATCTTTGAATCCAAGATATATTTATCACTCCAAAAGTCATTTTAACTAAAAATCACTATTTGAGTAGACGCTAGGTTTATTTTAAGCATTATATGTTTTGTCTACCGACCTGCATAATCGAGAAAACTTAAAAAAGAAAATGTGCCCAACAGCATCATTCGAAGTTGCGCCCCACATTTCAAGAAGAATCCCCGTCTGATTCAGAATAAAAAACACAAAAAATCATCCGTTCCAATTTGTATACGAAATTTGAAAAAAAGCAATTTATATATATATATATATATATGATGTTTTTCGTATAATTAACCAATGTTAATGTAAGTTTGTACAAGGAGGTGCCGAGTTGTGCATATTATGTGGATATGTAAGACAGATAATCATAAAGAGTTTAAGATGGTAGTTCTCTGGTAAGCATCTTCTCGGGAGTAGCAGTCTCAATGAAAGATTTGCCTGAGTGCACCTCCTCTTAACCAATGGAATATGAAGGGAATGTGAGCTTAGTTCCTGTGACATGTCGGGTCCTATAAATGAATGGATGGAATGATGGAACCAACAAATGCAGTTCGCCTGCGTATTTGCCAATAAAATTAATGATAAATTGACAAGAGGCATGCATTATTTCGTTGATTGAATAAAGGATGTAATGTGGAAAGAAATTCCTCCCCCACAAAGTTGCGTAGCTGGAAAATGAGGATTGGATGGCAGAGTCAGGTACTTTCTAGAACGGTAGAGGAAATCGTCCATAGGTCCAGTGATATCATAAAATAAATACTCTTTATGTCTAGAGTGTAGACGAGACAGAACTAAACATTCCAGAAAAGGAACCTCATTTATAGTATAATCTACCATCATGACTGGAGAAAAACCCATGTCTGTTGTGTGATTATGAAATAATGCCTGCTTGGTTTTAAAGGCATTGAATGAGAGAAAACACTTCCCTCCCTATTTCACTGTGCGATCAAGTTCAGAGGACATAGATCATTGCATCGACTATATATATATATATATATATATATATATATATATATATATATATATATATATATATGTATGCTTGTGTGTATGGAGAAATATAGTTTTAAGGTGTCCTATATTTGTGGGATAAAGTGCTAAATATCAGAGATAGAGTGTATGTAAATATAAATATAAAAGTGAACATTGAATTCCACACTTAGAGGCGACAGGCTGTTTCATGCTAGACGCAATCGTCATGCTAGACACAAACGCATATATATATATATATATTTGAATAACCTGCGGTAGATTGTTAATATACTGGAAAATAAATCCCCAACTCCTCCATTGATCTCTTATTGGCTTAAATAGATTTGACATTACCGACATTCATAGAGCTTTCGTATTCAAAGAACTTTATCTATTGTCTTCTTTCATCTTTGGAGTTTGGTTTCTCACTTAAATATGCCCGACATAATAATCAAGATTGTTACAGTCTGGAGGTTTCGCTGTCCAGATACAAGGAGCAATGTGGTCGCAGAAATTGTCTGATAGGCATCACTGCTTGTATGGCATCCTACAGAATCCCTTTGCCAGACACGGAGTCTTCTAGCAGCCATCCATTGATCCAGGACAGTACCTACTATCTATCTATTTATATATCTATCTAATTTAATTTCTGGTAGTTGATTTAGCTACTTTTTCTATTTCTGGTTGGATTTTATATTTAGTTAATAACAACAATTAATACGCTCTGATTTTGACATGATTTCTAATTAAAAATTCTGTTGTGTAATGCTTGCCCCCAAAATAATCTTCGAAACGTTCCTTCAATTTCCCTTGTGCCAGGCTAAATCAAAGGTTTAATATGTATAAGCTCTATATATCAGACTAATTGTAGTCAATCGAATAACAACATTGGAAAAGCTCTATCTAACGCGTTTCGATTCTGAAAAGGAATTTATCAGTTTTAAGTTATTGGTCAAATATCACTTTGCCCAACATAACGAAAAATAATTTTTAAACAGCATTTTAGTCGAGTCAAGAACATTTCAGATCCCTTTGTATATTCAGAAGACAAAAAGAAATAGTGAGAAAGATGGCTGACTAAAAGGAAGTGTAATATTGAAACTGTGCAGGACATGAGATGGGTCTTGCATTAGTTTGGTGTAAGATCGGCTCAACTGTTGGATCTGAGGAATATTAATAGTTGTCTAAGGAGGTCTCATGTTTTATTAGCTTCCTGTGGATAAGGCCAGTTTTCTCCGTTCTCACATATGACTTTACTTGCAAACTTGGTCGCATACAAGCGAATGGCAAGTTCGCAACGTTAAAAAAAATGTAGATCTATTATTCTATTGATTCAACATATACGCATACCATAAATTTCATCGTGAGTTTCACATCTTTTGTATTTTTTCAACATTTCTTTATTCATTACGATATTTACTTCTTTCCTTTTCGTTTAACATTATGCAACTCAGTGTCTTTAATTGTATTTTCTTGTATTTTATATACCTTTTATCACATAGGTTATAATATTTTAGGATTTTGTTATTCTACTTTTTCTTTTATTTCCTTATCTTTTTCCACTATATGTATTTATTGATGTATTATTTACTCCTTTTCTTTGATCGTCTTTATTTCCCTTTCTATTCTGCTTGCTTAAGGCTATATCATGTTGAAATATTCGTTCTTGTAAGGTCACTGAAGTTAAGCAACGACGAACCTGATCAGTACCAAGATAAATGACCGCTTGTAAACACAATGTGCTGTAAGCTTGGATATGCGGATAGTGTATTGAATATCGCAAGATATAGAGCCGAGTTCCAGATCCGGTCAGATTCGTTATACACACTTGGGCGCAAATACATTTGGAAAAGTTAAGAATCCAACGCTTCCTCACAAGGAATTGGTTAATTCGTAAGACTTGTTGCAGTAAATCCTTATTGTCTCAAAATAATTGCTACAGTCTAACATAGTTATGGTGGTTTAAATAACATGAAAAAGGGTTGGTAAGTTGTAAAAAATAAATAAATCAGTCTATTTTATTTTGCTTTAATTCTGTTCCTTTCTAAAATATCATGGTTTACTTATTTTCATTCTTCATAGTATTTCATTCTATAGTTCATTTCTTTCTTTCCTTCTTTCTTTCTTCCCTTCTTTCTTTTTTCTTTCTTTCCTTCTTTTTCTTTCTTTCTTTCCTTCTTTCTTTCTTTATTTCAATCTTTCCTTCTTTCTTTATTTTTCTTTCCTTCTTTCTTTCTTTCTTTCTTTCTTTCTTGCTCAGAATTTCTTTCTTTTTTCCTTGTTTTCTACACATACTTTCTTTTATTTTTCTTTCTTTCTTAAGAATTATTTAATATTTAAGAAATTAAATTAAATTTTATATATTTCAGAATCTTTCAGAATGTTTTTCTTTCTACACAATTTTGATCTTCCTTTCAATGGCTCTGTACAATTATTTCTTTCTTTGAATATGTGCTGTTCATTTTTTGCAGAAAGCTTTCTTTCATTCTTTCATTCTTTCTTTCTTCAAATTAGTTATTTATTTCAGAATAATGTTTTTCTTTAGAATATCTTTCTTTGTATTTTTTCTTTTACTGTTCTTCAATTTCTTTTGTTTAAAATGTATTTGTCGCAGCAAAACTTTATTATCTTCAAATACTGTTACAATCAAACATATATTTTGACTTTAAATAATCTGCAAAGGGTCGATAAGCTGTAAAAATCAAATCAATTTTATTTTGCTTTCATTTGCTAGCTTTCTAAAATATATTGTTTTACATATGTTCAGTTTATTTCTTTATTCAAGGCAATCTTTGTTTCCTACACTTCAGTATACAGTTATTAGGTTTGTGCAAAAATAATGATGTAATAATGTCGTTTTTTGACGTTAAAAAATACGTCAAAAAACGACATTATTACGCCATTATTTTTGCACCAACGTAATAAAAGAAGTAGATTTTCTAGATGTCACCTTCAATCTAAGAAAAGGTTCATATGAACCCTACAAAAACCTAATGACAAACCACTGTATATACAAAAATCTTGCAACCACACATGAAAAAAAATCAAGCAGATGACAGTCAATTAACCGCAGGTTTTCTGACAATTCTTCCATTGAAACCTCTTCAACGAAGCTAAGAAAGATTCTGAAACAGCCCTAAAATATAAAGAATCTTCATCAAGACTCATATACACAGAATACACACACACATGCACACAAAAATATATATTAGGAAAAGAAACATCATAAGTTTCAAACTGCTATACAACAATAATGTAAAATTATTATTTTTGCACAAACCTAATAATTTCTTTCTTTCATTCATTACATGTTTATTTCATTGTTTCTTTCTTTCCTTCGTTCAATTTTTCGTTCTTTCTCTCTTTCCATAAATATTTCTATTGTTTTCTTTCATTCTTCAAAATTTCTTTCTTTTCAGAATATTAAACCTTTGCTATTGTCCTACAGAGAAAACTCTTTCTCTGTTTTACTTTGAAAATTGACTACAGTCACAATTAATTTCTTTCCGTATTTTCTTTTTTAGAGAATATCGTCTATATTCTTTCTTTTTTTTTTAATGAATTTATTTATTCAGAATTATTATTTTCTGAATGTATTTTTTTTCTACAGAAAATGGTTATTTTTCGTTGGTTTGATATTTTTTTCATTTTTTTTTTCATCTTCTTCATTTTCTTTCTTCATTTTCATCAATTTTTTCTTTTTTCTTCACTTTCTTCATTTTTCATTTTCTTTCTTTCTTCATTTTTTCTTCATTTTCTTCATTTTCTTTCTTTCTTCATTTTCTTCACTTTCTTCATTTTCTTCATTTACTTCATTTTCTTTCTTTCTTCATTTTCTTCATTTTATTTCTTTCTTCATTTTATTTATTTCTTCATTTTCTTCACTTTCTTCATTTTCTTTCTTTCTTCATTTTCTTCACTTTCTTCATTTTCTTTCTTTCTTCATTTTCTTCACTTTCTTCATTATCTTTCTTTCTTCGTTTTCTTAACTTTCCTCATTTTCTTTCTGTCTTCATTTTCTTTCTTTCTTCATTTTCTTCATTTTTTTCAATTTCTTTCTTTCTTCATTTTCTTCACTTTCTTCATTTTCTTTCTTTCTTCATTTTCTTTCATTCTTCATTTTTTCGTCACTTTCTTCATTTTCTTTCATTCTTCATTTTCTTCAATTCATTTTCTTTCTTTCTTCATTTTCATCATTTTCTTCACTTTCTTCATTTTTTTCTTCACTTTCTTCATTTTCTTCCTTCTTCATTTTCTTCACTCACTTCATTTTCTTACTTTCTTCACATTTGCGTTTTTTATTTTATGAAGAAACTCTTCTTTCATTTTTTTTATCTCTTTCTTTAAATTTCTTTCCAGAATTGTTTTCTTTTATAAGAATCTCTTTCTTTCCTTTAAATTTATTTTCAGGATTATTTTTATTCTTTTGATTTTATGTATTTCATTCTTTTTCCTTATTCTACGAATCTTTCGTTGTGACACAATTTACGACGCTAGAAAGAAAGAAGAAAAAAAGAAAGGCGAGAATTAAATTTAGGTGATAAGAAGCCATCACGAAAAGGACACTAAGCGGTGTTATTTTTCTGACAGAGAAAGTGGTAATATTTTTATTTCTATTGTCGAGAAGGTAAAACACAGAATTTAATCTGATTTATGTTACGGGGCGGCGAGTAAGATATATCCAATCTGTCCATGGCAATGATAAAGAAGGATTTTTTTCAATTTGGACAAGAGACCTCCCGCAGGGTGCTGGCAGATAAAAATTAATTAGGTCAAGCTTGACCGAAACCAAAATGTCCGTGGAACCACCTCCATGTCATTTGGGGAAAACACCTGTTTATCTTCACGGCTGGCTATGATAGCGAAATTATTTTATCAGAACAGTTAATTGACAACAGAATGCAAATACGTCCAATTGACCACCCACTTGTTTGGGGAAGGCCCCGGTTATAATGTCCAAGTGACATTTGACTATGATAACAGTCTAAGGTTTGTTGCCAGGCAGAAGGAAAGAAAGAGAAAGAAAAGAAAAAGAAAAAAAAGAAAAAGGAAGATAATTTTTTTTTCTTAGAGCAAGATTTTTTAAACCGAGGCTAGTCTGGCCGGACCCACGCCGCTGAGCGCCCATTGGCTGGATGGTGGCATG
>OZ010573.1:108987067-109034567 GCA_963932145.1 Acanthosepion lycidas
TTCGTAACAGATTTAATGTTTAGTATAGAGCTTAGAAAAAATTCGCAGTGTGAGATAGACAAGAACTAAGACATGTAGCAACATCAGCACGGCAAAGGGCACTCCTTTAAAGGCAAGGAAGGGTAAAAATATTTTAAGTCAAGTGATAGCGATTGCTGTATGAGTCGCACATTTTTGAATTAAACACGGGCAACGCCGTGCAATGCTGCTACTCTAAAATATATGGAGAATGAAAACAACGCGCTATTTTTCAAAGCAGTGGCGTGCAGTTGAATCAAAATATACATAAGAGAATGTTGGAGGTTTCTTATCAATTTTGGATATAAACGTATATGTCAGTAGCGTAAAAATGCTTCCACAAATTCAAGATTTTCTAGATTCCACTAAAACGCATAGAATAATGTAATAACAATTACACGGAGAGTAACGTGTTGACTTAATTTACAGTGAAAGCTGCCACATTATGCAGGTGTGTTAATTCTATGACAAAAGAAAATACAATATTTGCTACTAATAAAAATAATCTGCACTCATAAAAGACAATATTTATCTATTTATCAGATAAATCATCATCATCTTCATCATCATATTCGCTTTTGTAATCTTAGGGGGGGTTTGGATGCAGAAACCATAAATATTTGGCTTCTCTGGTTTTCATTGGGTTTCTTGATATCTTGGAGACACACACCTTTTCCCTAAGTCCATGAGTGAAACCACGAATACGATGCAGATCCCCTTCGCTCTGTGCATTTAGCGAGTCCATTGTCCAGCCGTTGTCCTCTTGTGCAGATGATCCGCCAAGTAGTGCAGTGAAAACGCTACTCCCTCACGTGCTTTAGCCTGCCTGCTGAAGCGGTTAAGCGGTGTGTGGCGCATGGAGTCAACACGGAAGTGATTTTGGGGATGGATGAAGACCAGTGTTGCACTATTCCAGTCGAATTCATTACATTCACTTACGCGCTAACACCCTTGGGAAAGCGGTGAACCCTTTTCTTCTCCCTTCCCCATCTATGGGTAAATAGCAGAACTAGACTGTTTTCCTAAGCCTTGGAAAGAAATGACAAAAATGCAGCAAAATTCTGCCTCGTCAATCATGTATTGAAAGATACAAGATCGCATATGCGTGTATCACGAATAGCACATAACTGACTGACTGATTAAATGAATACTAGAACCACTATTATAATCCTGGTATACTATGTATACTTATATTTGCAACATCTTTATAGCAATGGTATTAATGGTATCTTTATCACAATGCTTTACATCATTACACCAAATAGAAAAACGAACACATGAACGGTTAAGAGATTTAGGTGATTAAGTTCCACCGCCTGGAAAATAAATCAAAGGAAAACTGCAATTTTAAGTAGTCACAGATCTATTACATGCCCATAAAAATAGAGGAAGTAGAATCTAGAAAATGGCTGGGTTTTGTGCGGGAAAGAAAACACGGCGAACATGGCCTGTTTGAAAGAGTCTTTATGAAACTCTTAAAAATAATTGGCGATTTATAGTGGATATTACAATTGAGTCACACTAAAGAGGGTCTTGAAAAGCCTGGAAAAATAACTGAATCGTTAAAAAAAAGTTCTGGAATAGAAACATAATGATTGTACTCGCACTCATTGCACTTCTATAATTACTGTTGATGAAAGTTGCAAAAAAAAAAAAATAGAAAAAAAGAACAACTGTAAATTCGAAGGTAGAAAACTAAAATCAAGCCTATAAAGCATAGTATTAAAATCTATGGTAACAAAATAAATGAATAAATATTTTCGAAATATATAACTTTATCTCCTACGAAATTGTTACAAAAATACATCAATACTAATATTTTAAGAAAAATGCTGTGTCATTTCTTGAAGTATGTGATTATAACTCTAGATTATTTGCTTTCTTATCCGTGAATTGTCATGGATTATTAGAAAATATAGCAGTATGTTTTCATTGTATTTTTCTATTGTTTAGAATTCAGATTCTTCGTTCTATTAAACTGTTCTCCACTCGATGCTAAAATGCACAGGTGACATCTCGGCTTCAGTCAATTTCCCACCTTCGTAACAGAGTTTCCCAGTGACATTTCAATAAATATTTTTATGGTAATTATTTTGAGTAGATTTCCGTTTTGTTAGTTCCATTTACGAATTTAAGCGCAGTAAGAAATTGGTAACTATGTATCAGAATTTTACAGTTGAAATAATTAGATGTAACCGTCCGTTATATGTTAAGTGTTTCTTCTCTCCGACTACTCCGAATCTGTCTTCCGACTTTTTGTTTTCTTTTATCTTCAAAAATTCCAATGCAATGTCCATCGTTAACGTCTTTCTTCTTAATTCCTGTTTTTCATGACTCGCTAACCTTAATGATCATTATTTACATTATTCGGACTATTGTCCTCATCTTTGTCGCCATATTTATTACAACGTTTCGGCTGTTGTACGCTCCAGCTTTCTTCAGGTGGTTGGAATGTCGAACTTAACTCTTTATTTCGCTCTCTGTGGTAGGCTGTTCTAGTTCCACGTGCCATGTTTAATTATCACTTAGTTATCAGTTATCTCCTGTTAATTTCCCTCTGAAAGTTCTCCACTGACTTAACTGGGTATTAAATTCACAGATTTGGGTCCTGTCACTGGATCTAACCAACATATTTATCCACTGTACCATGTGCCATTGAGGATATCTGTGTATGAATTTCTGGGTATTATAAACCTAATATCTTCAGCAACTGTTTTTTACCAGTGCCCATATTGAAAGTTTTTGCTGTCACCATCATGTTGTTACCAGAGCTCATATTCATCAAGGATACCTGTCACAGTGGCTAAAGGCGTTGGCTAGATCCAGTGACAGGACCCAAAGTCTGTGAATTCGATACCCAGTTAAGGCAGTGGATAACTTTCAGAGGGAAACTAACAGGAAATAAATGATAACTGACATCCATTAAACATGGCACGTGGAACTAGAACAGCCTACCCCAGAGTACGAAATAAAGAGTTAAGTTCGACAATCCAACCACCTGAAGAAGGCCGAAGCGTACAACAGTCGAAACGTTGTAATAAATATGGCGACAAAGATGAGGACAATAGTCCGAATAATGTAAATAATTTACATAATACCTCAGCTCAGAAATATAGACTTAAACCTTAATGATGTTTTTATATTTCTCACTTTCTTTCACAGTCAATGACCCCTTGCCTCTTTCTCGCTTTAGTGCATTTATCGAGATGAAATGATTAAACAAGAATTAAACAAACATTATCTTGTCATAAAACCAGAGAAAGCGAAGAGGCGGATTCATGCCTTTCCCAGAGGAATTATCTCGAAAATGAAAGTAGCTGAATAGCCCACACTTTGAAGCATTACTGATATAACCATCTCTCATTTAGTTTCGATTGCCCTTTTATCCGCCTGCGTTTTTTTATGGACCCTCTTTTACGGTAAATATCCCTGGAAATTACTTTCTTTGCAGAACCTTTCAATGATATGAATAAAATCAGCCCAGTAATGCCAGTGTGGAATAATAAGATCGAAATGAGAAGGCAGAAAATAATAAAAAGCAGGCATGTGACCTTAATGTCATTCTTAAACATATGCAAACTCCTGCGATTCCAGTAGTTGAATGAATTTCTTGGTATCGTCACTTAGAATCGAAAAAAGAATTCCACTCTCTTGGTAATTCCCAAACCCGCAACAGACAATTTGTTATTCTGATCACAGAAAGCATGTCGAACTGACGTTTATCAATAGAAAATTTATACATAAAATGAAAACGTTACAGACAGAAAATGGACAAAAATGTGCGGTGATATATGACAGAAACATCTCAGAACTAAAGTCACTTCAGGCAATATTTCAAAGAATCTAAGCGTAAAAGCAGCTAGTGCTATTAGTAGAATGATAATATAGCTGTCATCGTGATGTGTAAGAAGTTAATATTTATTTGAGGATTTTCAAAATGTCCTCAGTGTTACACTGCATTCACCTCTATTTAACTTCAGTTCTCACGCCGCATTCCAAATAATATGAAGTAAAATATTTACCATAACTTCTTTTTTGGTAATTGTTCTGATATGCTTCGAGGTTTCATTATTTTACTGTTGAAATTGCCCAATGCTAGCGTACGTTATCTGCTAACAACCTCTTCTTGTTAATATTATCTTTTTCCTGTCATCTATTTATATATACAATTCTGTGACGTCCGTTAGTCTGCCTGTCCATCACACACTCTAAAATAGCCATACATTGACCCATCGAAGCCAAATTTGGGTGAGAATTGCAAACAGGTAAGTAGGTAGAATGTACAGTTAGTTTTAGTAGGATGCGTAGCTTAGTATGATAAATTTTGATTCATTTTTTGGAAAAATTAAAAGTTTTATTATTTAACATGCCAATTACTTCCACTATTTTAAACAAAAAAATCAATGATTAAAACAATACATATTTAATAAAAATGCAATAATATTTAATATCTTTCCTTTAAAATTTTATATACACAAGAATCAATTTTACTGTTTGCCCTGAGTTTGCTAGAACTATAAACAAATCGCAAATCCAAACGATTCATAAAGTTGGTATATGTTTCCAGAAAGAAATTTCTACACATGGTCAGTTTTCCGTTGCATGCTCTAGAGTAAGAAATCCTAAGAATTTATTCTTCGCTGTTAAAAGAAAACAAATCTCGAAAAATGTTGTTTACCTGAAGTTCTACAAAATTAAATTTAATTTTAGAAATTATTAAGCAGCGAGGTAGTTTTTTTTTTGTCCAAGTTTTTTCCAAACAAATCTGCTTTATTCAAATTTCATCGAGTCGTTTGCCAAACGGAAGGTAACAGAGTTTGTAAATTTCGAGAAAAAATGTTAGCGATAACTTCAACAATATTAAATGCTGTAAGTATTTCAACACGAGTGTTGTCGAAAATTTGGTGTTGTCCTTCCCCCTTATGATCATATTTTTATTGTCCTGCTTAGTTCCTGGAAAAAGAAAGGGTACTTTCAGGTTACGATAAAACGGTCAGTTGTAAAAAAAAATGGATCTGGACAACAATCCGATTCTATGAAACTTATTAACATTTTTTGATTAATTTTATATCATAGAGAAACTTTAAGTTTATCGTTCTTAGCCTAATAATATTTTCCTCTTTTTCTCTAAGGGGTTTGTTGCTATCGCTTTTCATTATCTTTTTCTTTGTGTCGTATCACTTCAGCTGGTGAGATACAATGGCTCTCAACAACATCTTGTTATTTGCATCCTGTACCTTTCAATTTGGTCATTTTGTTAATCCCTATCTCTTTCGTAATCCCTATTATACAAATTCGTGAGGTAGGTTATTTGCTGCTTTCCTTAGTCCTTCTTTTCTTCAATATGGTCTGTTAATGTCAAATATTGTACACTCTACATTTCAAATGTCTCTTTCTGGTGCCACGTATAAGTCTCTTTTTTTACCATTTTCCCTAACACTTAGTCTTACGTCTTTCAAATTTTCCCCAATAGCCTTCTGTAAAACCACATTTCTCTTTCCCCAATGTCCTTCGTCATCCTTGCGGAAATTGTTCATAATTCCCCGCCATATCGGAGGATTTATATTAAAGCAAAGTGTCTTTCTTTTTAACTGAATTTTTCTATCACTTAATAGTTTGTTAATATTTGGGAATATATCTTTCCATATTCCAATGTGTCGTCAGAATTCTGTGAGACAGTTCCAATCGCCTGTTATAACACTGCCAATATAGTTAAATTCGTGTAATTACTTGTTTCTGTCATGCGCCTTATATAGCCTCTGGTATGTAAGCCCAGCTCAAAGCCGGAGAATGGGCGAAGGCGGATTACTTGCGCCTCATAATCAGCTGTTCGTTTAGATGTAGTTCGACATCCCAGGAAGACAGTTCATCCAAGGGAAGGAAAACCCTGATTTTAAGGCTCTGCTTTATTGCGCTCATAAGCAAACCATGGCAAAGTTTAGGGTAGTAAATTCAGACATAAAATAGTAGATCCCGAAGGCTGTTATCAGGGTAACAACTGACAACTTTCCACCAACTTCTGTACCCAAACCGTCCCCAAATGTAATATCCTGTATTCCTTTGCATCTTGTCGGTACGGCCCAGAGGCGGAGGCATGTAATCTGAGTAGAGCATGGCCTCCATATATCATCACCCAGGCCTCTGTCCTTGAGAAGTCACGACAGTTTCACCACCAAAAGTCTGGATTTTGATCAGATAAGGCGCTAAGTTTATTACGCGAGATAAACCGGTGCCTACTACTACTATTAGGCTGGTGCAAAAATAATGACATAATAATGTCGTTTTTTGACGTTAAAATATAAGTCAAAAAACGACATTATAACGTCATTATTTTTTTACTAACCTAATATTTGTTTTGTAATGAGAATTAGAAAGGAATTTTCTTTTCTCTCCATTCCACATGCGTACTTGGTCAAAAAATTCTGAAACTTCTTCAAATATTTAATCGAATCAGAAATCGAATCAGAAATCGAATACTTGATTGATAGTGGTGGGGTATAGGGTAATATTAACAGTTTCTTTACAAGGAAACATCCGTAATTAATTGATCAAGCTGCCAGTGCTATTTTTGTTCAAAATTTATAAAATCTTTCTATTAAGACAATTTCGCAAGAAAACAGGCTTCTCAAATTATATAAATGAATAGGGCCACTAATTTAGTATAAGGATTCGGATATTTTGAAGAGAAATCAAGACATACGTTGGAATGAGACTTATTTCATGCATAATGTGAGATTTTTTGTTAGGATTATCAAGATTAGTAATTTGGAAAATAATTTAGATTTCAAATCAAATTCTAAAGAATTAAAAAAAAACAACATTTTAAGCGATGATATATATCGTACGTCCATGTTGACATTAATGCATTAGCATGAAAAAAAAAAGAGATTAAAATCTAGCAACAAATAAATTACAGGATATGCGTGTAGTCAGACGCATATCGTCGCAAAAAGGGAACCAACTTTAAATCCCAGGCTATTTCACACTAATACACTTAGAAAAAGCATGAACCCGTCTCGTTTCCCCTCAATGCCTTAAATAGCAGAGAAGAATGGACCTTCTAGCTTTGTGTGGCAACTAGACTAAGAGATTAAATTCTCTCAATAATGACAAGGGAGAAAACAACAGGAAAACAAATCTATTTTCTCAACTATGCATGGGATGTCAAAGACATTAATGCAAAGGTTACTTTTGGGTGCCATGCGTGCAAATATCCTAAAGCGACATGACATTACACACACACACACACACACACACGCACACGCGCACAGACACACAAATAAAGACAAGAAATATTTATTTGTTTTTTTATTTGTTTGTTTCTGTTTTATGGCATATCAACGACTGTGGGTTATTTAATGCCAAATCCAGTTTATATGAATTTTAAATGACTATTTTGTATGGAATAAAAAACGTATATCTGGCAACATTATTGTTTCAAAAACGTATAGCTGGCAACATTATTGTTTCAAAAACGTATAGCTGGCAACATTATTATTTCAAAAACGTATAGCTGGCAACATTATGGTTCCAAAAACACGTATAGCTGGCAATATTATCTTTTACAAAAAAACGTATAGCTGACATTATTCCCTACAAAAACGTATAGCTGACAACATTATTCCCTACAAAAAACGTATAGCTGGCAACATTATCGTTTCAAAAACGAATAGCTGGCAACATTATTTTTCCGAAAACATTATCTGAGGCCTTGCTGTTGGATTTAGTTTATCACCATACCCAGGACGCGGATGTAGTTTATCGTCATACCTAGGACGTAGAAATATTTATGTTTAAAATATAACACATAATATCTTCTATACTCATCTGGGCATACGGGCATATCCCGTTGAAACGCAGGTTCTCTTACGATCACCAATGATAAGCAATGTCGAGCCTGGTCATTATCTAGATGGGTGAACGCTTGGGAATATCAGATGTTGTATTGTGTGGATGGTGTAATGGACTCGGAATTATTAAACGGAGATCCGAGTTACAATTCCTGTTGGTTTCGTTATATTCATTTACGCCCAAATCCATTTGGTAAATGTATGTGTCTATTTCATTTACTCCTCCTATGGGTTAATTAGTAAGACTTGTGTCAGTATACAATTATTATGTCCAGAAATATCTTACAATCTAAAAATATTTTATGCCTTTAAATAACTTGAAAAATGTTGCTAACCCGTAGAAAATGACGGACTGAATCAACTAATCAACCGTACAGATACTAAGTGATCTGCAATTTATTCTGAAGGCAAGGTTTTCACCTACTTTCTATTGAAGAAAGAAAGAAAGAAAGAAAGAAAGAAAGAAAGAAGGGCATTACTAAAAGAAGAGGAATAAATAAATGATGAAAGAAAAACGAAAAAAGAAAGAAAGAAACAAAGGAAGGAAAGAAGAAAGACTGGTATTACTAATCAAGGTAAGAAGGAACAAAAATGATGAAAGTGTTTGCTAAACAGCTTTAATACTTTTAAATATTTACTTATCTTATGCAGACATATAGGAAGATAGGAAATCGTTGTTTTAACTTATATAAAACATTCTTAATTTTACCATATATAAAAGAATCATAAACGGTATTCTATCTATATAAGACGCTTTTGTTATTTTGCCAAATTAGTGGCAACGATTTTTTCGTTGATATGTAATTGGAGCACATAATGATATACTTTTCAAGACGAACTTATAACTACAACATAACTGAAGGTTTTTTTTTCTACGAAGATTTAAAGTAAAGCCATTATTGTCCATGTTTCCTTCCTCACACTTGGTTTGTGCATGTATACATAGAAATGGCTACTGCTAAGAAAACAATGTTTGTAAGATTTTATTTACTCGAATCAGTTACATGTTTGGGAAAAAGAGTTTGGAATAAGAAAAACGAGCCATCATGTCTACATGAATGCAAATATTATTCGCCCTAGAATTAATATTCTTTCTTTCATTGAACCTCCGGATCATGCAATTTTTTTGCGTTACTTTTGTCTGTTTCTTTTCTATTGATCTGTTTCTTTCTTTTATTTCTTTTAATTATATGGCCTTCTCTCTTTTATTTGTTGCTTTCTTCTTCTTTTTTTACTTTCGCAACTTCAATACCATTGCACCTTTCTTTTCTTTCTTTCTTTTTTTCTTTCTTTGTCTTCCCTGGCGTATTTCTCAATTTGTTTTCTTTCGTCCTCCATTCTTTGTATCTTTCTTTTCTCTCATTTATTTCTTGATCTTCCTCCCTTCCTTTGTTCGATCGTTCCTTTCTTTCTTTCTTTCTTTCTTTCTCTTCCCACGCGTATTTCTCATTTTGTCTTCTTTTGCTTTTCATCACCCTTTTCTTTCTATCTTTCATTTCCCTCATTTATTCTTTGTTCTTCTTTCCTTCGTTCTTCTGTTCCTTTCTTGCTTTCTTTCTTTTCTTTGTAGGTTTTCCTTCCTTCCTTCCTTCTTTTCGTCGTTTTTTGTTTCATCATTTATTTATTCCTCTCTTGTTTTAGTAATGCCCTTCTAACTTTCTTTCTTTCTTGTTTTCTTTTCATTGTTTGTTTTTCTTTTATCATTTCATCCTTCCTCCATTTTTTTTAGTAATGGCATTGTTCTTTCTTTCTTTTTTTCTTTCATTCTTTCTACTTTATCTCTTTTTTCTTCATTCATTTAAAAAAAGAATCCTTTCCTTCTCAAGTATCATATTCTCAATAATTCATTTATATATTTCGAGAAAAATCTCGGCTTTTAATGGTCTCATTATATATTCATTCCTTGTTAAAACAATTTTCCTTCATGTTATGGTTTACTAAAGAATTTCCTTTCAGTTCCTGAAGCAAAATGCACTCTTCAACTATGTTTTTCTTTTCTTTTTAAAGGCGAAAGCCTGAAAGATCACTATTTATTTCAAACGTAACTTGCTAATGTTCTATTTTCTAATACTATCAAAAAAGTCCAGATTCAAGGTAGACAGACAATAATGACGGCAGGCGAATAGACGCTCAAACTAAACAAACGACGCAGTAATCCCCGTTCATACCCGTCTCCCCAGAATGCTTTACCGATTGCCGAAAGATTGCTGGGACATAACAATGCGTTGTAATTTGCAGATGATGTAATGAGATTTTCGGGAGATAAAAAATAAATTTTAAAGAACTTAAAAATAATCCAATGGATAGAAAAAATACCGCCTCAAATAAATTAAGTTTGAATCAAGCAAGCATATCGGCCATGATGTTGCACCTGCTCTTAACGATAGTAAAATTAATTTATTCTATATTTTATTTGATTCGGTCTAATTTCCCTTGGTGATTTAACAAAGCAATGTTTCTACCGGTTTTCGCTCTGTTATTTTTCTTGTCTGTTTTCAATTTTTTTCTTTTCTCTTTTATTTCTAACTTCTTTTCGGATAACCTTGATTAGGTGATTGTGAACTATGTCAGGAATTATTACATTTTTCTCCCATGCTTTATCTAATTAGATTCTTTGTTAGTTTTCTATTTTCTATCGTATTTTTGTTTGCATGAAACAAAAAGCAATTATATCTGACGATATCTGATTGTTATTGCCACGATGTCACAGAACAATATAGAAAATTGGTAACGGTTGCGAATGTTTCACAAGCTAAATTTCTCGTTTCTTTCATTGTTTCTATATCAAACCTCAACTCAGACTCCATCATGATTTCTTTGCTTTTAAAGGCTAAATAAAATTTCCGCCGAAATAAGTGTCCGTATGTCAATTTCTTCTGTTTGTCTTCGAGAACGGCTGACTCCGCCGCGTGTTGGGATTATCTTTTAAAGATTACATTAATTCATTCTGAAAATCGTCGAAACTTATTTCGCGTTTTCATCTCTTTTAATTTGACGTCACTCACAAATTCTTGTTTTTTTTCTTTTTCAAAACTTTGCTGTCTTCAGTAGTTTCATCTTTCCAAGATTCGTTTATGTATATTTTATGATTTCCTCTAGATTTTAATAGAATTATTTAATTATTAAGTAAAAAGCAAAACCAATAAGCTTTTAGTTAGCTGTTATACAGCAAATACGGACAATATATGAAAACTATGTAAAAAATTAAAGCAGCCTGTGTGGTAATTGCGTACCGGCTATTCTGGTTGATCATTACCATTGTTTAGTGAGTTCAATCCCCATCGAGTAGTGCCTTTTTCCAAAAATGAAATACTGTAAAAGTCAAGGGCGTACACTGAAGAGAAGAGCTTGGAGGATTTGAAACTCAAAGGTATTAGGTTGTTGCAAAAATAATGACGTAATAATGTCGTTTTTTGACGTATTTTTAACGTCAAAAAACGACATTATTACGTCATTATTTTTGCACCAACCTAATATATTGAAAGAAATATAGAAAGAGGAAAGAAGCGAAAAGATATACATTGTTAGCAGAACAAAGATTAGGAGAAATACCAATAAGACAAAACTTACAAAGACCTACAAGAGACGTTATGTTGTAGAGAGCCTTGATCGCCTAGGTCGAGAAAAGAAGAAGAAGAAGAAGAAGAAGAAACCCATATTTTTGACGACACGAATTGGTGTAAATATTAGCCATGTAGATTTGTTAATGCTGACTAGAAGTGAATTTGAGCCACACTATAAACTTGAAGCTTTCAGAAGATGTGAACAAAGTTCGCTAATAAGTAATGTTCACCGGTAAGTTTATGTAGCTAACCGTTAATAATGGTTAATTAGTACGCTCTCCATTGGTGCTATATAATTGTGGACTTGTGCGAAACTAACTTAATCAAACTTTTGGGGACACGCCCTATGTACTGGTTAATGCGTTATTCTGGTTAAACATTTATAAACAGGGAAATCGATCATACTACCGACCTTGTGACACACTTAGTAAATAGTAACAACATGTAGAATGATTTGGATCTTCTTGAATATTCCATCGTTTGAATTAAAAAATATGTAATACAGAAAATAGATTCAATTACATTTAAGACTATTAGGAATATCTCGTTAGAAACAAAGTAAACAATTCTGAAATATTATGTAATATCGCCTCTTTTATATGGAATTGAATGATGGACAATTTTCTGACAGAGAAAGAGAATACATGAAGCAACAGAAATGTTATTCCACATACGAGTAACGAGGAAGTTTTAACCAAAATGGAAACAATACGTACGAGTATACTTAGAAGCAGAAAGAGACGTTTCATATTATAAGGCTGAAAAAATACTAGAAGTTGACATTTACAGGACATATTGAAATCAAGACGAATAACAGCGTATATTTCACCATTTGTCGATTATTCTAACAGATTGGGAGCATTGTTTAAACGAGTAAAGAGGTGGTATTGTGGTCTGAGATACAGGGTCCCGTGGTGACAATCAATATTTGTCAACCTTGGGATCTCATACAGAACACACATTTTGTCACTGGGAGCACTCAATCAAATATGGGTACGTTGCGGTGTCGAGAAAGCAACGAGAAAAAGTTGTTGCTTGTTGACTGTGGGTTATCCACTTGCTCAATTTGTACGCCTTTCCTATGAGATGCATGTGAAGTCTGCGTATTTCATTAGAAACCTGAAAGCATTGGACAAGATCACCACAGGTAGAACTGTTGCCCTTCACTATGACCGCCTTCAGGGCCTCATCATTCAGGACTTGTGATCCAACCCCATTGCAGGGTTCATCACAAACTAACAGATCTCCAGACCTGAATATCTGGAACCAATGTCTGGCGTTATCACAGCATTATCTACAAAGGCTTGCTGTCTTCGCCGACTTCATACGGCTGCAGATAAGCTCTTCTTAAAGTCATAAAACAGTCAAGACTAAACGAGTTGCTTCGGGACTGCCATGTGTCTTCGCCGCTCTTTCAGCTATGAGTGATTTGTTTCCGAAACGTACTTGCAAGAGCAATTTCAATGCACCAACCAATTTCCAGGCATGTGACACACTCTTTTGCGTATCAGTGATCACTGCTTCCCATGCAACCTCAAAAAAACGACAAACTCTTTTATGGTTACCTTATAATTGTACATAAATGTAATGTTAATTAAGGTTATAATAAATCAACAGGAATGCCCGTTCCTGGCCGAATCGAAAGGATGATGCGCTGATATTATATTACAAAAAAATCGGGAAAAAATACGGGAAAAAAGGCGGGAAAAATACTTTTTTTGTTCGTCTAGAAGTGTGTCACTGTCACTCATTGATTGTAAGAAAGTTTGGAACATATAATAGAAATAAGTACACATGAATCAGCAGGCAGCAGTGAAAAATTGAAATTTAATTTAATGCCCTGTATTTCAATCATTATGAAAAAATACAGTCTCCCTCTCTTTTCACACGCATATACTGTTGTTGTATTCAGGCGAAAGCTTCCCAGAACTCACTCTCTAGGTTTCATATAGTTCAATTACGTCCCCGAGTATTTGTAGGTGACAAATTATTCTCTACCCTTCAACCTTCAACCAAGTGGGATGTGGCAAGCCTCTCACTGCTCTACAGATACTTCCACAGAAAGTGCTCGGATGAATTACACTCCCAGGTCCGACCAAGTCGAGCCTCCGCGGCAAGAACGTCATGCCACTTACATAGTAGCAGACCACCCACATTACCCCCGTATTCCATTGGTAATTTCAACTCAACCAGTTTCTTCCCGCAAACATCTTCCCCGTGGAACCGACTCCCAAGAGGATATTTCCCCGATCACTACAATCTTAACCTGTTCAAGACCAAGGTTAAACGTTATCTTCCATTCCTATGCATGCAAATGGCCTCCCAACGTAACCATATATATATATATATATATATATATATATATATATATATATATATATATATATATATATATTTATATATATATATATATTACTTGCTATATATATACATATATATATATATATATATATATATTTACATATATATATATATTACTTGCTATATATAGATATATATATATATATATTATATATATATATATATATATATGTATGTATATATAGTAAGTTGTTACTGCTTCGACATTAATAGCAAGTAGGGTTTTTCTCATGTAGAACGTAAATGAATGGAATCGTCTGTTTATGTAAATAAGCGGAGTTAAACGGAGCTGAAGATAGATAGAATTAAGTCTTAGCCGAACGCTAAGCTCTTATAGCTAGTTGAAGTCTCTACCTTCGTGCAGAGACGAACCCAGATGAGGCTTTGCTGTAGGCCAGTGTCTCGTCTTGGGAGGTAGAAAAACCTGTCTCCGTTCTTACGGTGTCTACGCTGAAATTTTGTCTGGGCCTAAGAACTTGGAAATATTCACGTTAACTCGGCCTTGTGTCACATCCCGTTTTTTGGGGAACTGATAAATACCGAGTTAGCATTATGTCAACTGCTGAGTCTATCATCGTGAAGTAAACCTACTATTTCATTACTTACCTACGAGTTTTTTTTTTGTCATCTCAAAAAACACGAGATACTACAGTTTTTTACTAGATGGAGTAGCTAGATCTATGTATAGCCATTTTAAAATTAAGAGTTGCCATTCTCATAGAGAGCTTACCAGCAAAGGCTGAAAACTCTTCCATACTATCCTCAGTCTGTCAAATTATTTAACGCATAGCGCCGCTGAAAATAGATACATTTGCATGAAAGTTAATGTAACGAACTCGACTTGAATTCGAACTCCACTCACCACTTTCTGGTTTTGAACCGCTATGTATGTATTAGACAGTTGTATGTTGAACCTATTCTGTGTAACGCGTTTTTTCCATTATGAGTACTTCTTCAGACGAAATTAATATTGATGGAATTATAGATGCATAGGAAGGGAACACCGTGATATACACAAAAGCGAATGTTATATTTATGTAGCAAGGGAAAACACTGAAGATATGGGAACGTTGTATATTAAATTTTTAATTAAAATAAATATCGTCAGAAGGTGTCTTGACACATAATACAGCTGATCTCATTACTTTTGTGTATGCTTCTGTTTTTATCGTTTGTCTTTTTAAGTATACTACATTGTGATGACGGAAAATCTGCCAAGAAAAATGGAAGGCTTTTAGAATCTGGGAGCAAATTCACCGTGGTTAATTTAGCAATCGATTCACTTACTTTAAATTTTCACCTAAGTAAATTGATTTTTCTTTAAATGAAAATAGTGTATTTTATATCAAAATTATGGTCAGACTCATTACGGTGAGCAATTAATGCAATGTATGTGTTACTTTTTAAAATGTCTCATTTGTGTTCATATAATATTATATATATATATATATATATATATATATATATATATATATATATATATATATATATATATTATATAAAAACAAACATAAAATTCCTAGCCTCTCTCGTTAGTGCGCATGCGTAGTCATACCAATAAATACAAAGATAATCCGATGAATTACTAAATGACGAAACGTGACACGTCTTTCTCTTAATTTTTTATTTAAAATTCTAGAGGACTGTCCTGTGTATTTCTTGTGGCAATCATTACAGGCTATAGAATTAATTATTAGATTGGTGCAAAAATAATGACGTAATAATGTCGTTTCTTGAAGTATTTTTAACGTCAAAAAACGACATTACTACGTCATTATTTTTGCACCAACCTAATACTTTTACTGGTTTCAGATTATTAATTCATTTTATATAAAGTTGCTTAGTGATTTAGAAATAGCTGTAACAATTTTTATGTTAAGCCTAACTAAATTCTTTCTAATTGTAGTTGTGATGGAGCTCTTAGGTAATATAATGTATCTCGTTTCGTTAAGCTTCGTTATATCGTTCATTATTGCATATTAAAAAAAATGGTGAGTATTCTGTTTCGCATTGAATATCAAATAATTAGTGCTCGGGAGTAGCTTAAAAATATTTCCAATGCATTCATTCCCATCACGCGAATATTAACGACTACAAATCTTGGTCCTCTAACATAGAATCGAATAAAATTTTCAGACTTTATTTTTTTTTGTTATAGTGAGAACAGATATTTACCAGATTTATTGTATTAGGTTGGTGCAAAAATAATGACGTAATAATGTCGTTACAAAATACGTCAAAAAACGACATTATTACGTCATTATTTTGCACCAACCTAATAGTTCCAGTTCTAGGCATTATAAAAACCGTTTAACATGATAGTGAAAACGTTAATGCATTATTTATTGTTCCTGATTCACAAATGTTATCATGCGTTTGAATTGGTTTAGTCTATCTACAAGATCAACAATGCTGTTTTGCGGTGATATATTAATGAAACATCACCAATATATCGGACAAATGCTGAACGTTTAGGTAAAATATAGTGGAAAGGATCAGATTCTAGTAACCTCCAAACAGGAGAGTGCATAACTCTTTGGACGCAGATCTATTATCTTTCAAGAGTGACGGATATTATACGATAGAATGAAGATCAGATTAGAGAAACAAAAATCAACAAGTATTGTGATGAATAAAAAATTTGATGAAATATTTATATTTTTTGATGGAATATTATACATTTTTCGCCAAGAATCGTAGAAATCGAGTCCATATTTTGTGGCAGACTTGAATATCTGCATCTGTAAACGAAGAGAAATGTAAACAAAGAAATATATAAAAAAAATATGAAGTTATTTAGATATACCATTTTCCTTAAAAAATCCCTCATCTATATCAATAAGAGAATTGATATTCATAGAAAAAACAAGCATTAATGAAAGTGATGCCTATAATGTACTTTTCTATTTCTCGGTGATCTATTCCAGTATCCGCATTGTTTTGATTTTATTCAATATCACTTCAGGACGTAGGCGAACATAACTCTATTTCTATTCTTTTTATTAGCTGCAAATTCCCATGCCAAATTCTGAACATAAGGGAGGGGTTTCCCGTCGCTTTATATAAAGTTTAGAGCTTTCATTCTCAGAGAATGTTAGCCACCGACGGTTACTGTGTTGAATAAATCTTGATATTTAAACACGTAGCCGGGGTTAGGGGATGAGATAGATAAATCCTTTCTCTCAAAGATGAAGTTTGAACGCTTTTCAACGATATAAACTTCTTCATCAATTTTCTGAATAAATAATTTAAAAAAATAGTAATGATATCTGTATTTTCAATGATCTTAACCATTTTATGGTCTGCATTAAAAAATATCTTCTCTTCTTCCTAATAGTTTCCTAAAAGGTTTTGTTTGGATTATTTTTTACCATTCCAGGAAGATTTCTCCCCAAGGAAAAAGTAAAAAAAAAAAAAAGCAACGTAAGTGAAGACCCTTGTCTCTGCACTTGTAATGGGCTGTTATGAGCTCTATGCCACCCGTAGAAGATAGGTGAGAAGATATTTTGGTTTGTCTTTTTATTAACACTCTTATTTTCGTTCAGAATTCATTGCGATAAGCCCGGTTACAACGTTGTTATATTATCACGGCTTTATTACAGTCGTTCGTCTTATCACATTTTACCCATAAACTCCGCCTCCCATTCCTCTGATAGGATTAATACCATCTTTTCTTTAGCTTAATTTTCTCACATTACCACCAAAACCGTACAAAGACCTGTGTTAATCTTAGATAAGAGGGCAAGAGGAGAAATCTGTGATACGATTAAATAATTTTTACACTCATTCAGAAGAGAATCAATTTTCAAAAAATCAAGATAAATAAATAACATTTGGAGAGATTTTAAAATAAAATACTATCTTGTTGTTCTTTCTCTTTTTATTGTACTGCCAAGTTTCTTTTCCCCTTGTACGATTTTTTTCATATCTAAAGATCTTTGCTTTCGCATTTCAACTTCCTCGTTCTATCTGCAATTTCTTTTATCTGTCCTGTTTTTTTTTCCTTAATGATTTTAACGCAGGCAAGAAAATTATTCTTAATCGATAACAAAGTGTAGAAGACGAAATAATATCAAACAATCTTCTCATATTTCTTATGTTAACATTCGCGGGCTGAGTGTCCAAACAATGTAAGTCGCAAATGTTACCTTTTTGTAAATGGAAAAAAGCAGGAAAATGATCAAATGTATCAACAGAAAGAAACATCAATCGCCTGATGATATATGTTCGACCTAATCAAAAACTACGTGATCAAGTTTCTGTTACTGATTCATAAACTTTATTCCTGCAAAGTGTTTTAATGAAAACACCAAAGCCATTCCTGGCTGTACGGGCACATCATCGTACCAGTTGACCTTCTTCTTATAGAAAACACAGCTGGTAACCAAGAGTTTTCAGATTTTTCTCAATTCAAAGTTTATTAGGCTTGATCTTGTCGGAATAGTTGATCTAGATTTCATAATGTTTTGGTAGCAGCGGATACGCACATTTCCGAAAACAAAGCTCAAGGTGTTCAGACTATTCTAATGTTGAAATACAATAGAACTCAATCTAATCGCTACTTACAAATTGAAGGGTTATTAATTAGTAAATTTTTTAGCAAGCAATTGCTCTTCCCTTGGAAAATATGCCTGGTACACAAAAACGTGAGGCACTTCATTTTTCAACATAAAATTCTTACAAATGCTGTACCAAGCAGAAGACATTCACACATGTCCCCACCTACTCTCTATTTGTAAAAATAGACATTATGCTACTTCTAAGATCTGAATTGAATAAATAAAACACACCCCAGGCGCATATACGTGGTTTCTCTGAATCGACAGAATCTACACAAAAATATTACAAGCTGTATGCCAAATTGATAAGAAATGTGTAATCAAAGAAAAATTACAATGTAATCCTTAAATGGTACTTATGGTAGATGGCTACTCTGTGAACTGTGCAATATGAATGTCAGATTAAGGAATAGGAATTGAAGATTATATAGATATGTGTAATAGTTAAATATTGATCGTTGACTTGAAGAGGTTATGATTCTAGGATTAAAGAAAACATTCCCATGGGAATCTGTTTATAAAAGCAGATGTTTTTTTGGGGGGAAAACATGTCTGAATCTAAGTTTCCAATTTAATGTAGACGGTGAGAACTTGGTGCGATGTAAAATTTTGAATTGGAAGACTTAAAGAATGGAGCTCGTCAGAATATTTGTCATGGAAATATCGATAAAATAACGAAAGGCTTGCCAACCTGCGTTTATGGAAAAAGGGCCGCAGAGTGGAAAAGCTATTACCCGCGTACGGCCGGGCAAATAATTAATAAAATGAAATGTTTGGCATTTTTCTGAATGAGTTCAGAAAATGTCGAACATTGGATTACATTATTTAACCCACTTTCTCCGGCCATTTGACGTCGATAAAATGATGATAGGTTTTGTTTTGCCGAAACAGTTTTCCGTCAAAAGATGTGAACATTTTAAAGAGTAATAAATATGTTGATTATTATGAAATGTTAACATCGATTTTATAAAAAAAATTACATAAGTCGACGCGAAGACACGTTAAGTACTGCAGAATCGGCTGGAATATATTTATGTCTCGCTTCTGTGTTTTACAATTAGAGAAAATATTTATTTTAAATTTAGATCAAATGTCTCTTTCTCCATATTCAGGACTGGAAACGCATGCTTATATTGTAATTGATGAAAAGTAATTCATTATTTCAGCTGTTGGCATGCAACACCTGATTGAATTGTAGAACGTTTAAAGGTAATCTAAGAAATCTTATTCACATACGGTCGATAGGTATTATTTTACTTACGTCGGATTGTAAGTAAATAAGTAAGAATGATATATTAACTTTTTTTTTGCTTAATAACGATGAACTACTGAAAATAAACCAGAAAATTCTTGTTTACGTTCTATATGTCAAGATTATTAATCTAAACGAAAATCTACTAGTCGATCCTCCAATTTATTTTTTGCTATAATAAAAACATTTTAATGGTATATTCATATAGTTCTTTATCATTTGCATTAAACTGTAATATCCTGATTTTCCACACTACTCCAAATAAACTGTTAGAAAGTAAACCGCCATCAATACTCGAAAGGCCGATAACAGATACTGGATTTGCGCAGTCTGTTTCCCCGAAAGATTCTATTAAGAATAAGATTTTCTGAATTTGCTTGGTCAATGAATACCGAATGTTTCCTTAACAAGATATGGCTAATGTTATCATTAGTATCTAGAGAGGTAACTGAAATTTAAGTGCTCTGTGAAAACTTTTTTTTTTTATCGTAGAAACTGTCATAGACTTTCTGCTAGTTCAACTGACAAATCCTCTAGACAGAGATGAATATTTTAAGAGCTAACTAATCTCGCGGAATATTCTGATGACGTAAAAATTCTTTAAACACACACGCGAACACACAAACGAATCTAACGTGTGTAACAGCAAAAATGTACAAGTCGCGCAACAGTAACATTGTTCAATTGTTAGATTAAGATTTGAACCGTTGTAACTTAGAAATGATTAAAGATATCTTACTGGAATTCTCTGAGGTTTTTATAACACTATTAAATTCTATTTCGTACAATAAGACTGTATTTAGCTTTAAGTTGAAATAAGGATCCACTTGTTGTTGTGATCTCCTGATCACGTTGTCCTCTCTATTGGTATCACTTTTTTTAATATTATTCATCGTTCACTTGATGGTCCTTGAATGAATTTTGAAGATGAAAGCCAGAATTTGAATGCTTATACCATAACTGAAGACCTAAATTATCTTTTTACTTTCATTATTGTTCAATAGGCGAAGACATTGTGGGGCTGATACAAAACGATTTTAGCCTAATCTCTTTCTAACTGAATAACACAAAAGAGAGTTTCGGTCATTTTTACGACAATATGGCTACACGTCTTCTCTGAAAACCTGGAAAAAAGAAACTCAATTCATTTAGTGCTTTTTAGATATTAAACATTTTGTGTGATGGACTATTAGCCTATGATGTTATACGATTTGGACAATTTTGCTGTTACAACAGGTATATCTGTGAAAATATATCTGTTTTATATAAGAGACCTTGACGCATCACTTAATTGGGCAAGCTATATTCAAGTAACATTACTACACTAACTAATTCAATTTTCACTAGTTGTACCACAATTAGGCGGCTTTTCACCAAGGAACTACGTACATTAAAATAAATGGACTTGGTCCATTTTGAGCTTATTGGATTTCAATACTATCCAATATATATTAGATTAAACAATAAACAAATTGGGTTTAAATAGTAATGCTAAATGCTAATTCCTAACTAAAAATATACCTTAGTTTCGGCGCGGCAGATGTGGAGGGGTGTAAGCGTACACAGTGGATTAAAGGATATGCTGTTGTTCTTCATAACAATGAAAGGTCGCAGACAGTAAGAATAAAAATAAATTTTGTTACTCCTTTGTTTTTTTTTCTATCCCACCTGCCATTTTCTCCTGGACTTTCTTCAACCGATTATTACGTTTGATGAGGACAACAATCTCTTACGAAAACCAGATTCAAAGACATTGTCGAAAACCTTTTTACATAAAAACCAGTGAACGTTTGCTCAAACGTCCTGCCTGTTAAGTGGCACTAAGTTATTGCTGATAATGGTGAATACGTAATTAATTTAATTTTATTGGTTCCTTTTCTACGCCTTACCAATCCTTTGCATTATGATCTTAAAGCAAGAAAATATGTTTAGATTGTACCATTGTTTTTCAGATAATAATGGTTTATTGATAAAATTCTTAATATCTAAACCGTAGCTGGGGAGAAAAGAAGTGAATTAATACCTTTTTCAAGGGTATTTTTGCGAAAATGACTCTAATGAACACAACGAGGAATTGAAACTCGACTCACCGATTATAAATTCCGACCCATAAAAGCATATTCACCTTCAAATTTCAGCAGCTGGTATTCTCAAGCAGTACCGGGAAGAGAATTTCTGAGGTCGAAAAGGGAGATACTGGGGCAAACAAACTCGGCATAGCGTCTTACAAAACTTTTTAAAGTATGTGTTTTACTTGGAAAACCTTGCGATCAAGTGAGATTCGGCACGAATATTAAACTTATTTTGCGTATTTTGCTTCAATGAAAGTTTGAAAAATGCACTTTTAAGCGGTTTTAGAACTGGTTTTAGTCTGTATATTTTTTTTCAGTAAAATACGGATTTGTAATTTTGCTGACTATTTTTTATATAAAAAAAAACTTTATCTAAACCCCTAAAGGTATTTTCTTGAGGATTTCGAGGCACAGCACATTTGTTTTGTGCCCCCCACCCCGTCACCAAGAGTTCACCAATCTAGGTACGTTGATTAACTTGATTGTACGGGAATCGGTGTATCATCGGAATACGGCCGTAAGCTGAATATGTAATTATATAACATGCAGTTGTACTTCATCACTGAAGAATAAATTTAATAAATCAAGAAAAAAAAAGAGAAATTATTTCTGACTGAATCTAATAGTTACATACTTTTCTAAGTTGCCATAAAATGATAAAAATTAGAATTTGAAGCACTTAACGAAAACACAGACCTTACTAACTTGGGAGTATCACGAATCATATCCATCCGTCGGACCCCATTCCATGCATGTACTATTGTGTTGTACTGAGATAAATATAAATAGAGTTTAGACAAAAGATATACACAGCATATGAGATGTTAAGACCGTATTAATAATTCATTGAAGGAGCACGTATAGTTAGAGATACTATTTTCATAGCGTGGAATCTTTTCTTTATTCATCGGCTTTTTCGGCTGCGTCCATCCTAGGAGATATGGAGAAAATAATTCTGAAGCTGGTGTTTGTGTTTAGCGATAATACCAATCTATATTAGAGTTCTTACCCCTTATAAATAATCGTGTGTTGTTAACAAGCAAATTAATCAATGCATATTTACGTTAAACGGATTTCTGATTTAAATTGATTACTTTATTGCAGTTAAATAGGTTTTTGTCATTGTTTTATTAACATGATGCTTCATTTATTTCGATGTGATGCTGACGAACTGAAACTTCGTTTTCTAGTTGACAGTTTATTTCCAGATGCCGAAAATCCTTACCAGAGACAAGAACTGCAGAACGACCGATGAGGAACAAATATACAGCGCAGTAATATTCTGCAATACTAGCAATGTTTCGAAAGCCAGAATGTGTTTATTCATAAGTATACTGTATACAATACCATAAATAAACAAAATGTATAAATGTATCAAATAATATATATATATATATATATATATATATATATATATATATATATATATATATATATATATAATAAGAAATAAGCAATCAACATCCATAGATATAAATAATGCGAAATTTTTTACATATATATTTGCCCAACAAATACGCACATTAATTGGTCTGATGGATAAATTCTCATCTAAATTAGGCAGCAATGAAAATAATACTGGCATTGCAATATAACAGATATTTTTTACCAACATGATACAAACATGACAAGAAATGCTAAAAGAGTAGATTTGTTCAAGAAAATCCCCATTGGCGTCAACCACTGCCTCCAGACGACTTCGAAATCTTCTGCATCTATTTTGGACTGTTTTATGATTAAGTTGGAGAATTCGGTCATAATCCTTGCCTTCAGTTCATTTTAGGTGTTACAAGAAGATTTGTTGGGCTCATACTCAAATACGACCCACACATAATAATCGAGGTGGTTGCAGTCTGGCCAGATGACAGTAGTGATGTGGTCACAGAAATTGTCTGACTACCATGACTGGCTTCTACAGCTTCTATAGCATGGTGCAGATTTCTGTTGCCAGACATAGAGCTTTTAGGCAGACACTTTCTTGACCCAGGGTAGCTTTACCTCCTCAAGGCACTTTATGTACGCCTCTATATTGAGTCAGAGTGTCTATGGGAAGATAAATGGAGACATGATGTCACCATCACTAGTTTACTCACCATTAGGCTCATCCAAGAGGATTATTCTTACTTTTCAATGATATGCTATGGTTTCAATTAGCCACCAAAGACTTGGAAAGATTTAAAAGAAAATATAATTTGCGAGGAATTTAGTTAAAACCAATCATTTTACAATATATCACCCAGTCATGCAGACACACACAGACACACACATACATCTATCTATCTATCTATCTATCTATCTATCTATCTATCTATCTATCTATCTATCTATATGTATGTATGTATGTATATACAAACATATATATATGTGTATGTATGTATGTATGTATGTGTATATATATATATATATATATATGTGTGTGTGTGTGTATATATACACACATATATATATATGTGTATATATATATATATATATATATATATGTATGTATATATAAATATATATACACGTTATTCTTAGTGGATACTCATGTTTGAGCAAATGCTTCGTTTATTTATTAAATGGTATATATATTTATTTTCGTCTACCGGCTTGTATATTCGAGAAAACTGCGCTCTTTGGCAGGTTTTGAATCTACGTCCCCATCAGCAGAGCAAACCTTCGAATTCTGAGGTGCTTATACCGACTCAGCAACGAAGAGCATTCAGCTAGTCGGTGACTTCAAGCCTAGATGGTGACTTAAACCGTAATCCTTTTCGTCATAGTTTAGCAAAATTTATATCAGCTCTGTTTCGTTTTTTAAATACATTTTGTATAAGTAAAAGTTTTATTATTCATTAAACCAAAAAAAAAAAAATCAAATATGAGTATCCTTTTAAAATAACGTTTAAATTGAGTAATAAATAAAAATTTTCTAGATATTATATATATATATATATATATATATATATATATATATATATATATATATATATATATATATATAGCGACGATTGCAAAAAACAACGTAGTGTCACCATCAAACCCCTCATAAGTTTATTTTCGATCAGAATTTTGAAGACTGAACTTTATAAAAGTGTGTGAAAAAAGTTTATCAGTAAAACTGTTTTTCTTTTTCTATACCTTCACAAAAAATTGTGCCATTGTTCGAGAATAAAAGAAGAAAAGACAAGGATAAATATAATAATGTTCAAAAGTGTGAAGGTTGCCTCACGTGTGTTGCGAAACGAACATTAAAAAATATCGGTAAGTAACGTAATAGGAAATTAGATCAGGTATGCCGTTATCAACGTACCTACTCGGGCACACTCATATGCATTCTATTATCGAAATGTTAGAATACAAAATGTCATTAATTATCAGGGAACCATGATCAAAGCGCTGTTCTCGAGTCGGAACAGAAGACGAAAGCAGAAGACTGTAATCGTGAACGCAGGCGTAATTTCGAAGATCTCGCATCTGGATGAGAAAAAAAAAAGAAAGAAAAGAAAACAAAAAAAAAAATAAACGAAAGAACGAGAGTGAAAGAATGGAAGCGAAGAGGAGAGTGAGGGAGAAGACCAATTTTCGGAATCATATAACAATAAATTCTTGTAATAAAACAAATGAAATAATTTAATTAAATTTTCTGAAAAATTTAAAATAAATAGAATAGAAAGGAAACATCTCCAATTCTAGTGAGTTAATTTTCTCTTAGCAAATAATAATAAAATAGAAATCTCTAGACACTTAAAATATCAAAGGGTTCGTTCGTCTCGCAGAACGCTATTGTTCTGTGATTTCCTGCAGATAGCCAAAGGCCTGATTGAGCTCTGTTTCGTAAATAGCTCGTGAACCTCCTCCGATAGTGCAGCGGTAAGTAATCTTGTCCCATAGTTGGCGTACATAGAGAGTCCGTGCACGATTGAGTTCGTGTAGTAAAATCAGTTAAACCGAACAAAAAATAAAAAAATAAATAATCGAGATATATTGAAATGAGAATTAAAGGAAGATTTTTAAAAAAAATAGACAACATTATTTGAAAGTCTTAAGGAAGCTAGGTTCAATAAGAGAACTTAAGAAGTACTAAAGTTTACTGACCCGTTAGTAAAATAAATAAAAAAAAAAATATAGGAATATTTGTTTTGAATATATTTTTGTAGATTTGCATTCATTACACATTTTTCTTCCGACGCCATTTGTTAGTATCGTAAAAAATAGATTTTATAATTTTAGAAATGGGGAAGTCCTATTCATAATATAAATGTGACGTCCCTCGGTGTCGCTGCGCCAATCGTGACGTCTGCCTGGCCGCGTCCGTCGTGCTATCCCGGTCACGTGACCAATTATGACATCACCCCATTTGTCTCCGCGCCCTCGCCGTCCTGTCCTGTCCTGTGACGACCAATGTGACTTGGTATTGGTCGCGGCACCAAACTTGACGTTCTAACCTTTTACTGATTCGGATGGGAATGTGGTTAGATTCGGTATCAGCCTTGTCGTTCCCAGCTCGCCTCCAACGTCTGGTTACCGAAGTAACTGTTTTGATTTTTAGTCTAACCTACCCACGTTGTTATTTGATCTTAGGTAGACGAAATCAATCAGTCGCCGGGCCGTAATGCAAGTCGAGTCCGAACAAGGGCAATATCTCACAAGTATATGTAAAAGAAAATAAAGTAATAACTCGAAAAGTTCAAATGTGTCAAAAAAAAGATAACAATATTTTATATCTGGTTTCTGAATACAGGACTGCGTCTTTCTACCAACCCACTTATATGGATTCGTGACACTTTTTGTTTGTTAGGCGAGTCTTAACATCTTAAATTGTTTATCAAGAAACTGGTTTTTGGTGTATGTTCAGGTGATATACGTAAAACTTGTTTTTGGTGGTGTGAGTCTAAGTCGTTCTTCAAAAATAAATTGTTCTTGGTTAGATGTTGAGTTCGGAATTGCGTGGAATCTTAGTCAGCTTTCTGTGAGGCGGGGCCAACTCAATTCAACTCAGACGCCAACTCCTTAATTCAACTGCCGCATCTCGTTGCGACTCTGCTTATATAGACGCCGACAAAAACCGGGGTGGGCCTGTCGGGGTTTGAGGTTCCTTGATAATTCTAAATCCGCATTAAGAATCTTCTTTGTTTTTGGTCAGGAAAATTTATTAATTTCCATTTTTGGAGGTCTTTACTTTCTAGGGTGGGGAATCGTCCTCCCACCTCCTTCTGTTCTCATGTTGGTATCTCACCCATACCCTCAGAGGGTGTCAACGGGTTTCCCCTCTCTCTCACAGTGGCATCGCATACCGATCCCTTCCGGGGGGTGTCAACAGGCCTCCCCTCCTTCTTCACATGATTACCTTCGCCTACCGCTCACGCCAGCATTCAGCCAATGGGCGCCCAGCAATGTGGGTGCGGCCAGACTTGCCTCGGTTTAAAAAATCTTGTTCAAAGAAAAAAAAAATATCTCTTTTTTTCTTTTCTTTCTTTTCTCCTGTCCGACAACAAACCAATACGACCCGTAGTGTGGTCTCTTAATCTCAATTTTATCCTGAATATCACCTGGGATTCATCACTCGGGACCTTCGCCAAACAAGTGGGTGATCATCCGGCGATATTCACGTTCCAGTCAATTATTCGTTCTGATAAAATAATTTTGCTATCATGGCCAGCCCTTGACACAAAACAGGTCGCCTTTCCAAACGACATCTCCGTAGATAGCTAATTGGTCAGTTTTTCTTTCTTTGTAACTTGGGTTGTCCAACGGATATTTTGTTTTTCGCGGCCCAATTAATTTTTATCTCTCAGTTTCTGTTTCGTAGGCCACCTAAACGACCTGAAATTTTTCCCATTGTCATGGGCAGATGGCTATCTTGTACTCGGTGCGCCGTCATAAATCAGACGCGACAGATCAGGGACCTTACTTTCTTCGCTAATGAAAATAAAATCTTACCACTTTTCCTTGTTAGAAAAAAATAACATCGTCTTTTCGTGATAGATTCTTATCACCTAATTTAATTCGCGCCTTTTCTTTTTCGTCTTTCTTTCTAGCAACTCTAAATAGTGTCACATAAATAAAGTATCAAATCTCTCCCAGCATACATGAAGTGATTGTCTGTCAGTCAGTTATGTGGTCATGTGTGATACATGATTGACGAAGCAGATCTTTTTATTTTAAGGTTGCCATTTCTTTCTGCAGTAGACCAGTTGCCATTTCTTTTCTGCAGTAGACCAGTTGCCATTTCTTTCTGCAGTAGACCAGTTGCCATTTCTTTTCTGCAGTAGACCAGTTGCCATTTCTTTCTGCAGTAGACCAGTTGCCATTTCTTTTCTGCAGTAGACCAGTTGCCATTTCTTTCTGCAGTAGACCAGTTGCCATTTCTTTTCTCCAGTAGACCAGTTGCCATTTCTTTCTGCAGTAAACCAGTTGCCATTTCTTTCTGCAGTAGACCAGTGGCTATTTCTTTCTGCAGTAGACCAATTGACATTTCTTTTCTGCAGTATACCAGTTGCCATTTCTTTCTGCAGTAGACCAGTTGCCATTTCTTTTCTGCAGTAGACCAGTTGCCATTTCTTTCAACAGTAGACCAGTTGCCATTTCTTTTCTCCAGTAGACCAGTTGCCATTTCTTTCTGCAGTAAACCAGTTGCCATTTCTTTCTGCAGTAGACCAGTGGCCATTTCTTTCTGCAGTAGAACAATTGCCATTTCTTTCTGCAGTAGACCAGTTTCCATTTCTTTCTGCAGTAAACCAGTTGCCATTTCTTTCTGCAGTAGACCAGTTGCCATTTCTTTCTGCAGTAGACCAATTGACATTTCTTTTCTGCAGTATACCAGTTGCCATTTCTTCTGCAGTAGACCAGTTGCCATTTCTTTTCTGCAGTAGACCAGTTGCCATTTCTTTCTGCAGTAGACCAGTTGCCATTTCTTTCTGCAGTAAACCAGTTGCCATTTCTTTCTGCAGTAGACCAGTTGCCATTTCTTTCCTGCAGTAGACCAGTTGCCATTTCTTTCTGCAGTAGACCAGTTGCCATTTCTTTCTGCAGTAGACCAGTTGCCATTTCTTTTCTGCAGTAGACCAGTTGCCATTTCTTTCTGCAGTAGACCAGTTACCATTTGTTTTCTCCAGTAGACCAGTTTCCATTTCTTTCTGCAGTAGACCAGTTGCCATTTCTTTCTGCAGTAGACCAGTTGCCATTTCTTTCTGCAGTAGACCAAATGACATTTCTTTCTGCAGTAAACCAGTTGCCATTTCTTTCTGCTCTAGACCAGTGGCCATTTCTTTACTGCAGTAGAACAATTGCCATTTCTTTCTGCAGTAGACCAGTTGCCATTTCTTTCTGCAGTAAACCAGTTGCCATTTCTTTCTGCAGTAGACCAGTTGCCATTTCTTTCTGCAGTAGACCAATTGACATTTCTTTTCTGCAGTATACCAGTTGCCCTTTCTTTCTGCAGTAGACAAGTTGCCATTTCTTTCTGCAGTAAACCAGTTGCCATTTCTTTCTGCAGTAGACCAGTTGCCATTTCTTTTCTGCAGTAGACCAGTTGCCATTTCTTTCTGCAGTAGACCAGTTGCCATTTCTTTCTGCAGTAGACCAATTGCCATTTCTTTCTGCAGTAGACCAGTTGCCATTTCTTTCTGCAGTAGACCAGTTGCCATTTCTTTCTGCAGTAGACCAATTGCCATTTCTTTCTGCAGTAGACCAGTTGCCATTTCTTTCTGCAGTAGACCAGTTGTCATTTCTTTCTGCAGTAGACCAGTTGCCATCAAAGGCTATAGAACTCGGTCTGTCTTGCTATTTATCCTTAGGTGCGGTGGAAGAGGATTCATACCTTTGCCAAGGGTATTAGCACGTAAGTGAATGTAATGGATTGGACTGGAATTTGAATTCGGCTCTATGATTCGTCGGTCCGATCCACTGTTTATTACTCCAACGTGATAACTATATTTTTCTCAACTTAAAATCGTTCTTAATTTATTGATAACTGCCTACTAATGAAGATATTTTTATTTCCAAATCGTACCCCATTCTAAAACATCCCCTATATCCCCTAAATCGGTCCCCATTCTAAAACATTAACACATATATTTTTCTCTGTTATCCTGGTATATTCTGGTATTCTGATATTCCCTTATTCTGGTATTCTCGTAGTCTTGTATTCTGACAAATACTGAAGGTGGACGAAATTTTAATCTACAAGAAAGAAAAAATGTTCCATTTTTCAAGTGGACAAGTCACTTTAATTATTGCCGAAACTTAATATTATATTCAGAATGCGTGAGTTAGATATATATATATATATATATATATATATATATATATATATATATATATGTATATATATATATATATATATATATATATATATAGAGAGAGAGAGAGAGAGATAGAGAGAGAGAGAGAGAGAGAGAGAGAGAGAGAGGTTTACCTCTCCGGAGCAAGTAGAGACAAAAGAGGGCTTTGGGAATCACACATTTACAGGACAAAACGAACGCAAGATAAGCTATGAAAGCAGCTGGTAACTTAATGAATTTGGGTAAACCGAGCTTAAGCAACGTTGAGTCTGGTCAGTATTCAGACAGATGACTGCTGGGGAATACCAAATGATATCTGCTACGCAACAGGTGATAGATACAATATCGCAGCTTTTACTAACAGTGGAACTCAATATGCGGAGTTGATTCTTGGCTGACTGGTCGCAAGACCAACTTGGAAATGGGTGACGAGTGAGTGGCGTGTTTATGCAGGGCGGAACGGAGGCAAAGACGCATGGCTGAAGATTACAAATTACTTACAGCAACAAAAGACAGGAATTTGAGATTAGTCAGCTACCGCTTCTTCAAGAGACGTGAATCGTGAAAGAAAAAAAGAGGTGATTTTCTTACCCACTTTTTGGGGTCATTTTACTAAACTGAACTAAATGAAATCAATAAGTTTTAAATGATAAAATAAAAGAAACATTTTTTTTAAAGTATGTTGCGTCGTATTTTATTAAAAATATGACAAATTAAATAGTATATCTGTTGAAAGCTTGAATGCAGGAACATTGTTAACTATATAGATGATGAATTAAATATATTAATGAGATATATTGAGGGGGATATTGCAGAAATAGTAAGAGAGCAAAGAGAGAAAAGAAAGACAATGCATGTGATATTTGCACTAGAAATAAAGAGCGTAGAAGTAAAGGGAGACAAGAAACAAATGATAAAATAAAAAAAATGAAGCATCAGACATGAAAGGTAGATTTCAAATGAAATATCTGAAGAGGAAATTAAATGTAATTCATAAAGGTACACGGCTCTTATTGTAAGAAAATATAATTTAAATGTATCAAGATGCAATAATGATTAAGATGTTTTTAGTTCTCTGTCTCTTGCTTGAGGTAATTTCCAGAAATCAAAAGAACTTTGATGTCATTAAATATTTTACAAGTACAGGATTGATAATTATGTATTAAATCCGTTAAATTAACAAATAGATGTCATGAAACGCTGCAGCGAATTGACAGATGTAAGTGTTTTCAGCTCTATTGGAAATAAAAGAAAACCTAGGTTGTTATATTAAGAGATTTAACTAATTGTGACAAAAGAGGCTAACATTCCAACAGACATAATTGCAATAAAACAGTAGGATATTGAATATATAATACATGTTAATCATAAAAATTCAAAGGTTAAAGTCATTAAAATGATTAAAAGTTTGCATACCCAATCATAATTGTGATCGCCGGAGAAGATCGTATGTCGAAGCTGCGCTCAATTACCAGCCTAGTTTGTGTATTGATTTTAACACGAAATTGTGAATCCATGACTTCGTCAGCTGGTTAAACAGAGTAATCTAGCCTTAGGCGAGAATCCAGTCTAACAGAAGAATAACCAGTAAGCAAGATTTGGAGTAGGTAATGGAACACAAATTCACTATATTTCCAAAGGTTTCATAGCATCCGATTTGATCGTTTGCTAAGCGATGGTTGTAGAGTTTTTTCGTCTCTTTCATAAAATTTGTATCCTTATAACTAAATATTTGCATATATTATTTCCCGGCAAATCACGTCTTTAAAAATTACCATGTTTCGTTTGAACCACAAAGAATGATCATTGAAATATACTGCGAGCGACTCTTGTATAAATTGTTTGTAAACCAAGGTGTTAGTCACAAAATCCTGTTAAACCGAAGCCAGCATTGACAGATTAAAACATCAAGCGCTCGTTGTTTGTGAGCAACTCCATATCAACATTGATTAAAACAAGTAGTTTCAGTTATTTCTGGAATTTTTCTGTTGGTTATACATACATACACACACACACACACACACATATATATATATATATATATATATATATATATATATATATATATATATGTGTGTGTGTGTTTGTATGTGTGCGTTTATGTGTGTATATGTATTTGTTTTTCGTTAATAAAAGGAAAAGGTACTTTAAGGAAAGACGCATAGAAAATGTGGACTGTTACACACACACACACACACACACATATATGTATATACACACACACATTGGGGATGTACATATATATATATATATATATATATATATATATATATATATATATATATATATCCCCAATATTAGTAATAAGATTTGTAGACTGTGTTTAGAAGAAGAATTATCAATATTAAGTTTTAATAATCCAATTATATTATTATATTATTAAATATGAAGAATGAGATGTCGCCATATTAACAAATATCCACTTTGTGATTTTAATAATAATATACAATAACACATCAAATGAAACATAAAATATTACAATGTCATTAATATTATAATTTCATTAATACTATCAACGAGTTGACTGGGACTCGTTCCGTTTTTTCCTCCGCGATGTCCCCTGGGATGTTGTCCTTACCTTCCCCGTCCAAAAATGTGCTTCTGAGGCCTCTTCCTGGGTTAAAGCTGGAATTGACGCTTTCACACCCTCAAAGAAATATAGGGTCAAGTCACGCTCCCCCCACCCTGGTTCTCCGCTGCTTGCTCAGCCGCCATTGCCTATAGGAACCACTTCTTTCATCTATTTCCGAGCGACATGTCTGACTGCGATGGACGTCTCTTTGCCTCCGTGTAAGCGTGTCCTCAAAAAGATGCTAAGTCACTATTTACGGCTCGGATGAAGGAGCGTATTGCATCTCGCAGATTTGGATCCAAAGATTATTGGCGTCTCTGCAAGAGCGTATTGAACAATTGCAAACCTTCTATACCTCCTTTGTTCAACCAGTTCGAATTCCTGATCTCCTCTGCTGACAAGGCAGAATGCTTTGCTCGGATATTTTCATTCAACTCGACGCTCGACTCTTCCGGTGTACCCATACCCGACTTCCCTCTTATAACTGAGGCCCTATTGATTGGGTTACACATAACCCCGTCTTTGGTATTAGGCATTATCTCCAATTTAGACCCCAACGAGGCTAGTAGTGGAGATGGGATAACAGCCATTGTCTTGAAGAAATGCGCGCCTGAACTGGCGCCCGCCCTCTCTAAACTATATAACTGCTGCTTCAAGGAATCTTGTTTTCCTGACTGTTGGAAGTCCTCTTCGATTGTTCCTGTCTTCAAGAACTCTGGCGACCCCTCGGACCCTTCTAACTACCGTCCTATCAGTCTCCTACCCCTCTTCGGCAAAGTCTTTGAAGCCCTAATCAATACTGAAGTGGTTAACCACCTCACATCCCATGATCTGCTCTCAGACAGGCAATATGGCTTCCGTTTTGCCCGATCTACAGCTGATGTGCTTACGGCCATCACTGAAACTGTCTACCAAGCTCTTCAAAATAACGGGGAAGCTCGTGCCGTGGCCCTAGACATCTCCAAAGCGTTTGATAGGGTTTGGCATGCTTGCCTTCTTCGCAAGCTCCAGGGTTATGGCATTACGTGTCGATTATATAACATAATAGAATCATTCCTGTCAAACCGTGAATTGAATGTCGTTTTCAACGGATTCTCCTCCAGTTCCTATCCCATGAACGCAGGTGTTCCTCAAGGATCCATCCTAGGCCCAACTCTATTCCTTATCTACATAAATGACCTTCCTGACACCATAAATTCCCAAGTTGGCATCTACGCGGATGACACCACAATTTACTCCTGCCTCAAAAACAAATCTAGTGTCACTGAAAAAACTAACCTGGCCGTGCGTCTCGAAAAGGACCTCCAATCGGTTGCGAACTGGGGAAGGAATTGGCTGGTCAACTTTAATGCCTCAAAAACAAAACTGCTCTCTATTAATCACCAGAGAGATCCTTCCTTGCCCTCCATTAGAATGTCTGACGCTCAAATTCTCGAGAGCACCTCTCTGCGGCTGCTCGGTCTCAAGTTGACTGCTGACCTGAGATGGAACAAATACATTGAGTCAATTGCTTCGTCCACCGCAAGGAAAGTTGGCTCCCTGCGCCGCGCCAGGAAATTTCTTCTCTCCGGAATCGATCCTCCAGATTTACAAATCAACAATTCGCCTTTGCATGGAGTATTGCTGCCATATATGGTCTGGAACCCCTTCTGTTTGCCTCGGAGTTCTTGATAGGCTTCAGAGACGGATATGCAATATAATTGGCCCTGTTCTGGCATCTCGCCTACAGTCACTCTCTCACAGACGCGCCGTCGCCTCTCTCTGTCTGTTTTACAAATACTTTCATGGCAGTTGCTCCGAGAAGCTGCATTCGCTGGTTCCCAGACTTCATGAGTTCAAGCGCCCTACGAGGTTGGCATCCCGCTCTCACCCTTTCACTGCCGAAACTTCTAAATGTAGCCGTCTCTTCTACTCCAATAGCTTCATGTCTCGCACCTCTCGCCTGTGGAACTCCCTTCCCTATTCCAGTTTCCCTGAGAGCTATAATCTCCAACTATTCAAATGTAATGTCAATCGACATCTCTAGTTGCCTTGATCTATCCACTATTCTTCCCCTCATCCTTTCCTGTATCACTCCTATCTGACCTTCTCCAAATTTTTTGTAGCCCCTTACGTCCTAGTGGCTTCTCGCCTTGCTTGTGGTGAAACGCTTAAAAATATACTAATTATGAGATACTATAAAATTTAATTAATGGCATAACACACCCCAACAACGTCAATATAAAAAATACTGATAATTCTAATTTTGAAGAAAAATTTAATGCTGGATGAAATATCAAACCAGAAGAAATACGAGGATTACAAATAAAAGTAGATTTTTCTTTTTAAAGCGCGAAAGTCGTTGTTTTGGGATGCGAAGGAGACAGGACGAAGAAGGAGATACGAATGGATGACTGATGAGATTAGTGACATGATCGAAAGAAGACAGAAAACTCGGCCAAGATACGGAACGGAATACAGAAAAGGAAATAAGAACCAAATACTGGCTAAATAAGGATGGCTAAACGAAAAATGTGCAGAAATAGAAAGATTAGGTACTACCAACAAAAGAGACATGCACAAACACATAAGACAACTAACAGGACGAAAGGCATGCTCGTCAACAGGCCGTCTAAAATCAAAGGATGGAACGCTGATATTAGAAAATGAAAACATTCTTCAACACTGGAACGAGTACATTGGAGAACTCTTCCACGACGTAAGGGAACAACCAGTAATACACAGAACGACCGACGGGCCTGGAATTCTGAAAACCGAAGGTAAAAACCATACTGGCCAAATTGAACAGAAACAAGGCAGCTGAACCAGACGGAATTGAAACGGAAATGCTGACAGCCTTAGATGACTTTGGCATAGACAAAATCACCGAATTAACAAAAGAAATCTACAATTGTGGAGTTACACCGGAAAACCTCAGCCAATCTATTTTCGTAGCTATGCCTAAGAAAACAGACGGAAACGAATCCGAACTCCACCGAACAATAAGCCTAATGAGCCATGGGACAAAACTCATCATCCATATTCTAATGAATAGAGAGCTCAACAGAATCAGCCCAGAGATAAGACAAGAACAGTGCAGGTTCGTTAAAGACACTGGGACAAGGAACGCGATATTCACGCTCAGAATGTTATCAGAGATAGATAGATAGAGAGAGAGAGAGAGAGAGAGAGAGAGAGAGAGAGAGAGAGAGAGAGAGAAAGAGCAATACAGTTGCAGAAGGAAGTGTACCTATGTTTCATAGACTACGCAAAGGCCTGCGACAAAGTACGCCACAAGGATCTGATGGAACTACTCAGCAACCTCAATATAGTCAGAGCAAGTGCATCTTATAAACTCCATAAACGTTACCTTTTATAAATATAAAAATGTAGAGAAAAATCGAAACATATTTAATTCCTTTATATTGAAGTGGAAAATTTTGGCGAGTTTTCTAACGTGCTTTCAAAATTTTAACTATTAATTTGGAATTAATTTTTATAAGCTTATTATAGGTACGCAAAGCCACACACACGATATGCATATAACACGGCTAATGATCTATGACTTGTGTTAACTGATTGGTCTCTTTGCCAGTACAATGTCTGAACAATGCAGGCAAGACTATTTGACTTGAGATGTATCCTCAAAGCTGTTTATTAATTTATTTAAACTTAATAACTATCAAGAACAAACTTTATTATTAGGAGTTAGTTTAAACGCAATGATCAGAAATAATTTTAGCTAAAACTTTTGTATTATATTGATACCTATCAGAGAAATATTTTATAGAATATTTTAAAAGAAACTACTTATTGAAAGCACATCACTTGTGAAACAAATAGCTGATTACGAAATCTTATTCTCTTTACTCTTTTCACCTCAAATAAGACGAGTTAAAAGATAATTAAATATTCTTCTCTTGCAGACAGATTTATATTTTCTCCACAAGCAGTGGAGACGTCTGCCTTTATTACCAGAGAAATTTGTTTATAGATACTTTGTTCAAATAAGTTTAAATATGTTTATTGTTTGAAGAATTGTGAAAAAATAAAGCGATAAAGCTAATATGACTCAAGGATTTACTGAGTGTGATAAAATACTAGAAAAAAAACTTATTGAGGAGAGAGGACAGTAAAGGAACAGGATTTAAAGAAACAGAACTTGACGATCGACATTGAATTTACATTTGGAAGATTGTATTTGACAAGGAATCAAGCAGCCAGATAAGTGATCCACATGCGAGAAATTCAAGAGAAGAATCAGCATAGATCTTATAGTAATAGCAAGAGAAAAATGTTAATTTATATAACTATTTATTGTTTTAAATTGCTATTGCTTTAATGTTTACATTAGTTTCTTTTGATGTTAAAAAAAAGCAATAAATTCTACTGGCGATAATAAATAAAAATAGTAAAAATCCAAATAGCATTGTTTACTACCTTATTTAATACCTGTGAAAGGAAATAGCTACAAAATATTTTTCGGCTAACATGGATAAACGTGCCCGCAATAGTTTCAAAAGGGCAGTTTTTTCCATAACACTGCTTTTTTTTTAACTACCTTCTTTCTTCGACAACATTTATTGTTTTAGAAAGCGATTATGAGAATTGGAATAAAACCTAAACACATGATGAAAGTGAATTTACACATTTATATTTGTTCTTGAGAATTTCAAACAGTAGTTTAATGACAAAAGTAAGCAGGAGTAAGCTTTAAGAAAGATTTATTCAACTGACAATAACAGGTTCAGTATAGTGTCCTTTTATAATGCTAGAAAACAGGAATAGCTCTCTCGAAGAGGAGAGTAACAAAACAAGGGGGGAGAACACTCTTGATTATTCATAACAACTAGATTGTTTATTTTCGATAATTTTATATTTATAACATTCTAAAAACTAATGTAATCAGACTAGAAGTAATGCAATGGAATATTTATCAATTTAGAAATAAATAAATGTGAAAACAATTTTATTCATAAAATTATAAACAGTTTCTAAATTATTAAAATAAGTGAAACAACAATAATGAAATCCTATTTTACCATTTTATTAGGTTAGAATCAATTTGCAATTAGTCAATATTTTGCCAACAATATCAATAAAGAATATAATTAATAGTGTAAACAATATAATATGGTTTATTACTTTTGCTATCAATTCTCGAGAACAAAGAAAATGTTTAAATTCACTTTCTAAAGTTTAGATTTTATTACAATCTTAATCACCATTTTTTTAAAACAATAAACCTTGCCGATGAGTGTACATAGTTAAAAAAAAAAAAAAAGCGACGTCACAAGAAAAAACGTCGTTTTGACACTCAGTCTTATTGCAGGCACGTTTATCAATGTTTACCGAATTTTCTTATGCAAAATGCCAAGATTATCGATGAGATTCAAATATTAATTCATCTGTGCTAACTACTCATTTTGCAGTTTGATTGATTCATTTTCTACGGTTTATCAACCTATAGCGGGTTATTTAAAACTAGAAAATTGTTATGTTTTGCCTCTCTCTCTGCGGAGTAGTAGCCGTTGTACAGTTCTCCGTGATCTGAATAACAAACGGGTTTGCTAGGCATAGCCACCCAACGTTCGCCAGTTGTCCTCTATTTATACTTGTCTATCTAATTTGCATATATAATTACAAAAATATTTTTAGATTGTAAGAAATCGGGAGGAAATAAGGTTATAGAAGTCTTACTAATTATCCCATAGCTGGGGGGTGTAGGAAAGTTGGATAAATACCATTGAAAAATATTAGAATAAAAAACTAATTAGCTCCTCAAAATCGATACGAATACACCGAAAATTGAAATAAACAAACTAAAACTGATGCAGAAGGACCTTTCTGGTTATGGGTAAGCAGAGAACACCTACAAAGAGAAACGGATTTGTTCATTAATGCAGCTCAGAGAATATAGATGAGAAGGTATATAGATGAATAGAAAATAGACAAAACCATAGAAAATTGGAAATGAAAATGCGAATATTATATTTCTGTATTAATTATTTATTTCTTGCATATGAGACAGAATTTAGATTCTATAGGATTTAGATAAAATCATGAATGAACAACGAAGTTTGGAAAAATGAGAATGAAGTACCAAGGCGAGATGTAAAGGATCATTATACTTGTTATTGTGCTTAAACCAATTTATACAATTTTATAAGCAAATAATATCCTATTCGTTTAATCATCTGCTCACTATACTTACAAAGAATATCTATGAACGACAGAGGAAAAGATATTAAACCTTTTGACCAGCAGTTTCATTTCGTTTCGCGTGCGTGCATTAAAAATCTTCAGAAAATTTATTTTATCTCTTATTTTTCCAACGCTTTGGAAATGGTTAATTTTCTCTCCATTTTTTTTTCCCTTCTTTCTCAATTTATATTTATTTTTTTCTATTTGGAAAAAAGCATTTGAGTCATTTGCAAAGATCCTACCGCTTTTTCCTAAAAATAGCAACAAGTTTGATAATATTGATGGCCGGTTGCGGTAGTAAAAATACTGGTTCCTGAGAAAGAAGAATTAACAACCTTCAGTGCAAAGCATGATCTTAATGTTGGTACCCCAATGGCGATCTGTGATCAAATTTGAAAGACCTGTAAAAAGTTTGCCTTCTTTCCTTCAACGCCTCAAAACCCCAGAAACAATGAGAGACCCATAAAATCAGCCTGCAGCGAAATAAAGAGAGCAGCAAGTGACTTTCAAGAAAGCAGCCTTCTGATGAAAACTAAACGTAAATAGAAAGAAAAAAAAATATTTAAAAAAAATACGGCAAGGAAAAAACTATCCAGAAATCGACCTTTTTTTTAATTCTTGCTCAAATATTGGAATAGCATTGTGTTTGCACGAGGAGACAGTGTTGTATGGGAGTTCTTTTCTTGGAACGTGACGGGCGTAGAGAAAAGAGTGCCGGTCTCGGCGGGAAATCCTTTTATCAGTTCAGTGTGAAGCAACCGCAATGACTAAACAATGTTTCAGTTTTCATACTTTACAATGGGAACAGGTTGCGAGACGTGTAAACATTTTCCCCATCAGATTCTGCATAACTAATGCGTAATAAACTGGAACCGTTGCTGTTTAAACACGCGACGAGTGCCTAGTGCTTTCGGGTATAACTTCACAATCAAAGTAAAAAAAAGATATAGATATTTGTATAGTGAGATAGTAGAAGTAACGTGAGTATGCGCACACACTCGCACAACATCCTCATATATATATATATATATATATATATATATATATATATATATATATATATTTATATATATATTTATATATATATATATATATATATATATATATATATATATATATGTATATATATATATATATGTATATATATATATATATATATATATATATATATATATATATATATATATATATGGTTGAAACTTGGTACACGAATTTAATTCGTGCCGGAAGTCTGTTCGTAACCCGAAAGGTTCGTAAACCGAAACTATTTTTCCAATAGGAATCAATGTAAAATGGGTTAATCCGTTCCCGGTCACAAAGTGATTTCTTATTCAAACTTCATCAACAGTTCTTTGTGCAAAAGTTTATATACAAAAATAATGGAAATCATTAAATCTAAGAAAAAATAAATAAACCCAATACTAAACAGATAATATATAGACTAAAACTTCCATTTTAACGTTCCTGTATGTAGGAGAATTGATGGCGTTAGTGGAAAGGCAACGAAAGAGATAATATTGTTTGGAAAAGGGAAGTAAAGACATGATTGTCTCTTTGATTTATAAGAATAGTATAGAGCGTTGATTTTGCCATACTAAATTGAGTGGGAAGAGACAATATCATCATAGTAGCAATATGATCAACAATTGCTTTTCTCTTAACATTTCTATTTCTTTTACCAGTATCACTGCTATTAGATTTCTTTGGAGTCATGACTAAGGACGAATGAAGATGAAGCACAGGACAATAAAACTGGAAAAGCAAAGCACAGCACACCATACGGAGTTCGACTCAGAAATTATTCCGTATGGGTTAACTCGGTTCGGCAAGGTTGTTCGACAACCGAAATTTTGTTCGATAACCGAAGATTTTCATCTCGAATATTCTGTTCCAAAAACGCTTTGTTCCACACGTGAGATGTTCGACAGCGGAGTTTGCTCTGTATATATATATATATATATATATATATATATATATATATATATATATATATATATATATGAGAGCATAGTAATCTCATATATATATATATATATATGAGAGCATAGTAATATATATATATATATATATATATATATATATATATATATATATATATATATATATATATGAGGTTACTATGCTTTTCAGAAATTTATTCAGTTCTTCAACGCTTTCAATAGTGTCTGCAATAAGCTTTAGATGAAGGGACAAGTGGCAAATATATATAATAGAGTAAACTAATAAACAGTATAAACAAATATTACGGACCTTAATGTCCGAGAAATTTCGCAGAAAATGTGCGTCCTACGACAGGAATATATTTTATTGTTATAAGGTCTTTTTAAAGAAACAGATATTTAAGTAAATTCTCTGTATATATACATAATGACGTAATAATGTCGTTTCTTGACGTTAAAAATACGTCAAAAAACGACATTATTACGTCATTGTTTTGCACCAACCTAATATATATATATATATATATATATATATATATATATATATATATATATATATATGTCTTCACTATCCGACTACGTTGTTTTTGTTTTTTTTTTCAAAATTAAAATTAGTAAATATTCAAAAATTATCATTTTTTAATCCGAATATTTTTCGACTTTATTGATTCGTCAGTATTATGAATGTATATAGGTTTATAAAAAATGTCTTTGGGTAATTTTGGCCAGTCCTAGCTTGCTGGAACCAATTTCAAGTCACTTAAATGTGACGTTATTTACGACGATCAAACTGAATATTTACGGAAAAAGTAGTCTACTTAATCTTGAATGTTTCCCTTGTATTACAACAACTTCAAGAATTTATATCTTTAGATTCATTCGTATACAATATTTTCGTGACGTCCTTTAAAATATGTCTTATGTTAGTATTATTTTCTTTAATTGTGATATATTGATCTATATCTGTGCCAGCACATCATTTTGATTCATGATTGACTCGGCAGAAGTATACCCGTGATTGGCTGCCGTTCCTTTCTTCTGAAGAATAGTTGATAACCAGGGCTATTAGACACATAGTTGGGGGGTGGAAGAAGAGACACATGCATATTCTCCCCAACTCGACGGGAATTCGTACTCGGTTGTTCGATTTCAATTTTCCAGCTGTTAACAATCACACCACCTGCACATTCAAACTTAGAACCGTTAGCTTACCAAGGATTTTACCTATCTAGTTATAGATCAGACTAAACTTGGTTTAACTTCGGTGATCGTACGAGAACTGTTGTTCCCACGTAATAAAACTGTACGCTATAATAATAATAATAATAATAATAATAATAATAATAATAATAATAATGCAAGTACAGCACAATACACCCGCTGAAACTGCAAAATACTTAAAAAAGACAGCACAGACAAATGCAACCGACCAGATACAGAAGCGATGGCAAGATCAACCACTTCATGGCCAATACTCTGCCCGTGCCAAACAAGTTGACGTAAGCAAAACCCGTACCCATAAGTGGCTACGTAGTGCAGGGTTGAAAGTTGAAACTAAAGATTTTATCCTTGCTGCGCAGGACCAATGCAAATGATGACAGAATTATTTTTGTTAAAGACGGTCAGCTTTTCAGTCACCGTGGCACACTGATACCGATAAATACAATTTGATTATTTTTAATTTCGTATCAATCTGAAAAAATTCCATCCTTTTCAACCTGATGATATTTTAATAGGATTCATTTTCAGTGAAACTCATATATACAATCCATCTCTAAATGAACAGCAAAAATGGTCACCTGCTTGTACAGACTCAAACTTTACAATAATCAAATCATATAAAAACGTAGTTTTTCTGCCATTTCTTGACTAGAGCCACCAACTTCTCACTTATTCGCCTTGGAAGAATGTGTTTACACGTCCTTGATGGTGATGAATTATATTCAAGCCTATAACCCATTTCCCACAGAAGGAAATGTTATAAACCTATTATTACACTGTCGCGGTTTTCGTGACAAATAATGATATGTCCTACATTGCATAAATTCACCTGTTCAAATCATTACAATTTTGATTCAACCTGCCACCTCCACAGTGTCGAATCATCTTCCTTCCTTCCATATTTAATTGTTATGAAGGAAGTTAGACTCAGCTTCTTTCCAAGATTTTAATCTATTCATGTCTACGATCAAATATTATCTGTCCTCTATAATATCATTAGTTGTAATTATATCGCCCATTTTCGGCCATATAACTAACGCATTCTCTAACATGATTGGTTCTAAAGCCTTGTGCTGGGGGAATACTTAAAAAAAAAACAACAAAAAACAACAAAAAACAAAACGCTTAAAACCTTAGCTGTATAAGCTTTATGTAGGATAAGATTCGATTAATGTTCGATTGCTCCGACATGAATAGAACCTGTATCCTACGTGTGTGATACATGTTCGATTCCTGTCGGTGGACACATATTTTTTCTATGAAATTTCTCGGACATTCAGGCCGGTAAATATTGTTAATACTATGTATTATAAACAGAGAATTTACTTACATATTTGTGTCAATATAAATAACGTCTAACAATATAATATATTAAAATAATTATCGGATTTAGTTCATTTCATAACATATGACGTTATTTTTTTACGTTAAGATACACTTCGAGCAGATATGAACGTTCTAAGGCAATAATGAAAAATTTTTAGTTTAAAAGCAGTAAATTGGCATTACAAACCATTCGTTTCCTTCGTAGTTTAAGTGGTATAGCATTTTAGTCTATATGACGATACTGTGGAGGATACAGGTTCGATTACCGTCAGAGGACGCATATTTTGTATGAAATTTTTTGAACATTCAGGCCGGTAAATGTTTTTATACTATTTATTATAAACACAGCATTTACTTAAATATTTGTGTCCATAAAATATATATTTTGAATATAGGAAGCAATCCATCTTTTATACATGTTTCGTTAAGGAAGTCTGACAAGGCACTGCGATTAGGCTATTTATTTAATCTTTATTGTGTACGTACATTGTTTTATTTTCTGGATACAAAGTGTGTAAAAACTGCCAGCACGTCCGAGTGCTTTTGGTTATACATTTTAGCCATTATCAAGGATGATTTTATTTTTACTTTTAAATGAATGCATGGATTGTATTATGTATGTATGTATGTAGTGTTAAAGGAATGTTTTATCTTCCAAATATGGTCAGCATATTGTGGCCATGTTCATAGTTAATGTTATTGAATGTTTGCTTTATCTTATTATTAGAGCTTCCTTTATTTTTCGTCCTTTTTTTTAGATATGGATGATGTTATTTATGCTTGTATGTTTTTCTAGTATGTTTCAGATGGAGTCTGGTAGTTTTTTTGTCTTAAACGAGTCTTAATAGAGCTGTGGTTGGGTAGGTGTAATGTAACTCGTTTAAATAGGTATGTGGTAGTGTGAACGATGTATTTCTTTGTGAGTTTGGTTTGATCAGAAACACAGTAACGTAAGGTGCATTTGAAATTGTAATTAGTGTTCGTTCTTTTTAGTTTTAAATTTGCTGGGTTGTTGTTATTTTTTCTATTCTGAAGCGTAAACTTAATTAACAAATACGAAAATGAGTTTTATATAGTTTTTAAATACTAAACATTAATAAATGGTTATTTCAGAAGAAGTGCATCAAACAGATGCTTTGGAATGATCAGAGTCCATATCTGAAAGCTTCAGAAATTGAATGGATTCTCATTAAATTAATTTAAATGGAAACATACTTTCAAAACTCATTAGCTGTTTAAATTCATTAAAGGAAAAAAAAATTTTCTTCGTTCTATAAGAAGTTATTCTTATGCTTACCTATATGTATTAAAAACATAGGCAATGAAAGGGAAGCACACAGACACACACACACAAACACACACACACACACATACATACACACACACACACACACACACACACACACATATATATATATATATATATATATATATATATATATATATATAATAAAAAGGCTTAAACACTAATATTCCATTTGTAGGTCTGATGAATTGGATCGTATTTATGATTACAATGGAATAAATTATGATCATGGAATATTAGTGTTTAAGCCTTTTATATTATAGTATTACTCTGTCTGGACATTGAGTTCTACCTGGATTCTATCCTCTTGGAATATTTTTTTTATACAAATAAATATGTATGTGTGTATTTACCACTAATATTATCTATCTATCTATCTATCTATCTCTTTCTCTCTCTCTCTCTCTCTCTCTCTATATATATATATATATATATATATATATATATATATATATATTATATATATATATATATATATATATATATATATATATTTATATATGTATATATATATATATCATGACGAGTGAAATAGACCGAATCATAAATTTAAAAAAAAATCCTATTTAAATGATAAATGATGCATAAAATTATGTATATATATATATATATATATATATATATATATATATATATATATATATATATATATATATTATTTTACTTCATTTAATTCTAGCTTATGCGTCATTTATCATTTAAATAGGATTTTTTTTAATTTATGATTCAGTCTATTTCACTCGTCATGATATATAATATATATATATATATATATATATATATATATATATATATATATATATATATATGTGTGTGTGTGTGTGTACGTACGCGTGTGTGCGTTTGTGTGTCATTAGTGCAAATTAAAGTAATATGTCACAGCTGATTGATATATAGATTAACGTCCTTTTTTTTCTCTCGCTGAGGTGGCTAGTACGACGTCGAGCAAATGCATGTCCATTACGACCACCACAAAAAAAACCCTTGACTTTCTTGTGGCTTGCACTGAAAGGTCTTATTTACAGGTTCAAAATGAGATCGATCACTGAATTAAGACAAACAATTTCTGATACATTTTCTGAAATTAATATAGAAAATTTCTTGCATTGGGCATGAAGGGGCGCATTTTGAACATGAAAGGAAGCAGTTTGAATATTTTAAATTAGCTTGTTACTCATAACAAATCTTGTTGTTTTGATGTGACAAAACTTTTGATATAATTTTTTAAACTTCTGAAATTTGTTTTTGTTCAATAAATACTTAATAAATAAAAAAAATAACGTTAATTTTGCCGCAAGCAGTAAGAACTCGTACAGTGAAACATATATATTTCTACATTTAAATAGGGACTTCTTGTATGAGTTAGAGTAAAGTGTTTTGTGACAAACTGGCATCGGATCTCGTTCGTTAGACTTTTTAAGTTTAATTCCTATCATGGTAGATTAATTTAGAATTTAATGAATAAGCGAATGTATATGTGTATATCGTCACGAGTGAGTTGCGAGAGTGTCTACTAAGAGTATCGGTAGAAAGTGAAACTGGAAAGTTATTCTCTGACGCCTAATGGGTCAATTTCTATGTCGTCATACAGAAAGACCTATTAAATCCATGTTCTCCAACTGGTTCCATTCTTTTCCCCATGGACTGATATCTCATTTCTTTAACAAAGGAAGAGCTTTCGGGTTTTGTTTTGAACATAGTGAGTGTTCCTGTATGGTTTTCTTTTTCTTTCTTTCGGAAGGCTTTATTTTTCGCAGATTTAATCAGTGTGACAATTAAAAGTAAGTGCACTACATTAACTCGACCAGCATTGTTTCTCATATTCTCTCTCCCTTTCTAATGAATCGGTGAACTTACTATTTAATCTTCGAAATTAAAAGCATGCGACAGTCCGCTGAAAAATCGAACATCCAAACAGCACAACGTGGAAAAAAGTAAAAAAAAAAACAAAAAACAAAACAAAACAAAAAACGCATACCCGTTGGTATTTAACGAGATCAAATTGCAATGCGCCATAGGGAGAGTAAGTTCGCATACGTACTCTATATTAGCCACTGCGTGGTATAATTTAACCCGGGATGGTCATTGTTGCAAAACGAGCCGTGCTGATTATTTAAATAACTGCTGAACTACGAGAAGGAATACGGCCATATCTTTCTGAAAGATCGGCTCTAGTCCGATCATCGAAGTTAAGTAACGTATAACGTGGTCAGTACCTAGATGGATGACCAGTCGGGATAACTAGATTCTGTAAGTTTGGATGTGCGGGTGGTGTAATGAATAAATGCTCCGAATGAGAAATCTGAAAGTTGAGATCAAAATCTAGTCGATTTACTTATATTCATGTCCGTCCAGATAAAATTGGAGAAAGTATGAATCCATCTCTTCACATTCAGCTATAGGTTAATTAGTAAGACTTGTATCAGTAAATCATTCTTATCTTTAAAATATTCTGATAATGCAAAGACAGGTTTCTGTTTTAAATAACTTCAAAATGGATGATAAGCGATAAAAGAGAAATCAATAAAACAAATGAAAAACAAATCTACTTGTATTTTAACGAACAAACATCTCTTGTTTTTCTATGAATGGTCGGAATAAAAGAATATCTGTAGCCAGAAATACTTTGTGGCCGAAAGATATTGTAGGAGAATAGCCAAACAGGTTATGCAAAGACAGCAGTAGCATAAACTTTAAAAGGATACAAAAAACTATAACCGGACGCAACACACGTCGAACTTCGAAGTATTTGGGCAGCAAAAATAGGAAATGTGGCTGCAGTTAGCTAACGCTGAACAAATTCATATGATACAAGATTGGAAAAATGTTGCCTGCTCTGATGCTTCTTGATATAAGCTACTGGATGGTGGGGCACATACTTTCACATAAACAGCATGTAAGGGTGGATCTATCTTGTCTTGTATCAATGGTTCAGGCTGGTTGTATTAGCGGAATGGTACGGGGAATATCTTCTTTGCAAACAAAGTGACCCTTTCTACCGATAAAAGATAAT
>OZ010573.1:109039567-109089567 GCA_963932145.1 Acanthosepion lycidas
TTGTACGCTCTATCTTTTGCCTTATGTACCTCTTTTTGTGTTCATGCTGAGTTTCTATAATCTTCAATTCATCTCATCCCAACCAGTATTGTTGTTGATCCATTTGATTAGTTCCAAAACCGGATATTTTTTTTCCGTAACATGAAATATCCGATCTGCAATAGAAAAGAACAACGCAGTAATAAAAGCCAACAGTTGTTGACTCGTGAATCAAGCAGGAAAATTGATTTTCCCAGTGCGCTTCAATTTCTCCGTGCTTATCTTGAATCAAAGACACGATGAAGTTCAGTTTGTCGTTTACTTGTTCTCATTTTGTTTCCATTTCATTCACGTGCTTCTTTTTCTTTTTTGTTTTCGATCGAGAGTTGATCGCAATTTGTCAATTTTTAAAGATCATCGTTCTGATTCCGTCATAAAGGAATCGAAAAAAAAGGTGGGAAGGAATAGAAAATTCAAACGAATTTCACTTTACATTGCAGCAAATCTAAACAAAAAAGGCTACCATATATTTTTTCACATATTTTTCAACCTCGTATAACTGACCGGAATTTTAACGATTTTTCTGGAATATATTTTGAGTTCTTTAAAGCTTAAATATAATAAAAATAATGGCTTTGTAATTAGAGAAATATATTTTACGATTAGTACTTTTCAGAGAGTTTAAGAAACAGACATCATCACTCTGTTTCTTTGGAACGGTTAAGTTATCTTAAACAGTAACTTAGTTGAATTCAGGACATTCATGAGATCAACGTAACTTGGTGGGGAGAGTTTGAGACTCTGGTTTAACATTACTACAGAGTAGTAATTTCCACGCTAACTGGATGCCTCATACCTCATGTTTTGTGTCAAACTAACCAAACATTAAAATAGATCATGTATTTATTTTTAATCTCTAAAAAAATATTAGAACAATATTTTTATAATGCAGAAGCATGAAGAGAAAACATGAAACAGAACATTATTCAAAAATGACAAAATGATTCCGATTTCTTCTTTATCAATTATATGAGCTTGAGTAACACTTTCCCTTATCAACACAATTCGCCTTTGATAAGAGAAACATTATATATGTCAAAAAACTACTCAGTCTCGTTATGCTGATCAACCAACGTATTTCATATGTCGTTCTGTAAATTTTTTCATTATTTAAAAATGCTCTCATTATCTCTAAAACTTATTATAGCAATATGATTAAAAATCAGAAAAATACCCCCAAAAAATCGAACACATCTAAAAAAATAGACCATTAATCATGAAAAAAAATGATAATTTTCTTCTCTTTTAATTACGTAGACTTGATTGACACGTTTCGTTTTTAACCCAATATTTAAAAGATTGATTTGATGGCATTCTTGTAGGACCAGATACATAAGGGTGAAAGATACTAAGTGAATAAAAAGAGGCCTTCCTTTGTTTTCTCTAACGGACTTTTATTTATACAAATAGTATATGCCGGAAGCAAATATATTTCTATATGAGGATAAATATTGAATAATCTATAGCTAATACTGTTAATACCTATTTATTTCACATTCTATCTATCTATCTAGCTAGCTAGCTAGCTTGCTAGTGATATCTGATTCAGAATTAAACAGTAAAAAGAGAAACCATGTATTCATTAACATTAAGAGAATGAAGTATGGATTAAAAAAAAGAAAAAACGAAATAAAATTCACGCCGCAATCAATCCAGAGATTTTATTGCTTTTTCATTCATCAAGACATAATATTTTATTCTATCTTCAAATTTTCGGACGTGGACGGTTTTTGATTTTTTTTTTTTTGTATCTTTAGTAATTGATTGTAATGTTTAATACATTTTTCAAAGACTGACGTATAGATTTTCTAAAGAAGAAATATTTTTCTTTTATTTATTCATGCGACAGATATCATCACTTTAAATATTTTTTAGTGGATAACCATAGCTGAGTATATTCTCCGTTTATTTTTTTTAACAAGTTATTTATTCATTCTTGTCGTTTATAAAATAAATAATGTTGAGAAAAATTAACGGTACGTAGGTTATAAGTGTGCCATGTTGGAAATAGCATAAGTTGAAGTTAAGTAAGTTGTCCTTGTCCGAGGTTGTCTTCCTTATTTTCTTAATTATAAATAGCTGGATACTTTCCAGACAGACCATATGACATATATCCGAATATTCGAGAAAGTATTCGGGATGGTAGTAAAAAATACACATAAATAAACGGAGCGACTTCTTAAATATGTGTATCCACAAAAATTACTTTTAAAGTGATAATATATATACATGTGCGTGCGTTCGAGAATATGATGTATAATTTGAATTTAAAGTAAATTAATGACAGCAGGAAATTATTCCGTCGAACGCGTCTCGTCCTTTAGAACAATATCAGAATAAAGCTATTACTGGTGGAAATCACATATGTGCATGAAGGAGGGGGGATCATAAGAAAGCAAACGTTGGTTATAATTATGCACGAAGTGAAAATTACGTGAATGTTCGATACGCTGAATCTCTATTACTCCCTCCCATCTATCACAATCATACGTATTATTTTTTAAAGTTCTAATGCATATGGCGAAATTAGAAAAATAGCTGAGGAAATATTGTCAAGAAATGGTGCAAATAATAGTCTCTATACAGTAAACATCGTAATCTACCATTCACAAGATTTTGGCCAGTAATTCTCATGTAATTCTATAACTATGGAATCGGAAACAATATTTGCCGGAATTGCCCGAATAAACCATAAGACTGTGGGCAGAGAATCTTCTCAAATATCATTAGAATCTTCCGAATCTGATCTGGTAAGAGTAAACGTGATATTTGCAGTTGGATTTTAACAAAATATTTGACATTCATTGCGCAAAGAGTTTGCATTCGGTTCAAAAATTTACAAATTCATTGTCCTTGTCCAGGAAAATAGGTTTCTTATATGTAATATAATATGTTGGGGTGACATCTTGGAAATGCAAGGATTTACATTAAAGCATGAAGAATAAAAGAGACGCAGAATGCCCTCTGGGTGACTCTAGCGGGGTGGGAGAATATGTCACCCATCAGACTGATTTTAATGGAAACAACCTGGATATGGACCCGGCTACAACGTGTGATTGCGGCAGAAGATTTAACGGTTTACGCGGTTTACGTATCCATAAGGCACTCTGGTGCAAAAAACGTAATTCTCTTATCGGAGAATGTAAATCGAGTGATGGGATTATGAATCTGGCCTACACCCACAGCGTTCAGGATTTCATCGTTGAGCGACAGCACCCTGGAGAAATCCTAAGTAAACCAAGAATCCAGTGGCCCAAATGTAACCAGAAGGCTGTTTGGACAAATCTTGACAAAGCTTTCTTTTATCATTTATAACAATCTTAAGGGTCCGATAGGGCAACAGATCAGTTCCTTTTGTAGAATAATATACGACGTTTGCTTTGAATGGTTTGGACCAGTAGTGGAAAAGAAAGATAAAAAAGGGGAAAAACGACCAAATCGACGACAAATCCAGAAAGGAAAGTTACAATCAGAACAAAGATTACTGAAGCGCCGTTTTAAAGAAGCTCCAATTCAGGAGAGGTCAGGCAGAACTCATGAACGATATCAGAAAGAAAATTGTAGTGATATCCAGAGAAGAAAATCAAAGGAAGCATCAGAAGAAAAAGCGGCAGTCTCGGAGATCTTTCTTGATAAATCTGCATGCATTTGCTAAAAGACTCTTCGTGGAAGCAAAGAGCGGCAAGATTGGTATCCGACAGAAGGAGTTGGAGAATCACTTGAAGATGACGTATTCAGATAATATGCGAGATATACCAATCCCTCTTATAAAAGATTTACCAATACCTCAAGATCCGACAGTCGTGTTCGATGATACTGGGATAGAATTAAGTCAAGTACGAGATTTTATCCGAAGGCATGCGCTTGTAGTGCCGCTGGAATGAATGGGATTTCATATAAACTATATAAAAACTGCCCATGCGTTCTTAGGAAACTTACTATCCTCCTTTAGCGGGTTTGGAAGCAGAATATTGTACCACAAGCATGGTGTTTGGCTGATGGGATTTGGATACCTAAAGAGATGGATTTAAAAGGCATTTCAAATTTTCGCCCCATATCCCCCTATTAATGTAGAAGGAAAACTATTTTTTGGAGTCCTCGCTCGTCGCATGACAGATTTTCTTATAGGAAATGATTACATCAACACATCTGTCCAGAAGGCTGGGGTACCTGACTTCCCTGGTTGTCTGGAGCATGCACAAATGATATGGAACTCCATACTATCAGCCAAAAGAAATAAAACAGAACTCCATGTAGTATGGCTTGATCTTTCCAACGCATATGGGTCAGTCCCACATCAATTAATAGGAATGGCTCTTGACTTTTTCAATTTCCCTGGCAAGATTAGGGAAATCATTATGAAGTATTTCGACTCATCTTTCATGGCATTCCGCGTTAAAGATTACACTACCAAGTGGCAACCACTTGAGATTGGTATCATGATGGGCTGTGTGATTTCCCCGCTTCTTTTCGTTTTGGCCATGGAATTGATTTTACGAGGCGCATCAACGATAGACAAATTAGTGATCACTGAAGAACAACTAGTCCTCCCCCTTCTAGGGCTTTTATGGATGATATCACAGTTCTCGTCTCTTCTAAAATTGCTGCCAATGACCTGTTAGAAAAGTATCACGATCTTTTCATATGGGCGAGAATAAAAGTAAAGCCCAAGAAAAGTCGAACCCTGTCATTAGTCAGGGAGTCTGTTAAGGAAATCCACGTTGAAATTGGTGATGGCACGTTACCAATAGTTAAGGAAACCCCAGTAAAGAGCCTTGGACGGCTGTATACAATCCCACTGACCGATCGACATCGGGGTACCGAGGTTCATAAATCAGCTTTAAAGGGACTAATTCCGATCAATAGAACCTTTCTGCCCGGCAAAATGAAGGTGTGGTGCTATCAACATGGTCTACTACCCCGGATTTTGTGGCCTCTGCAAATGTATGGAATTGTATTATCTCGTATTGAGCGCATTGAGCAAGTGATCAATAAGTACTTGCGTAAGTGGTTTTGAGTTCCTCCTTGTTTTTCGAAAGTGGAGCTATATACCAACTCCGGACATTTGCAGCTCCCTATACATTCATTGATGGAGGATATTCAAGGTTGGGAAGGTACGCCTTCGTATGATGATGCGTGAATCAGATCATGACTGCACACGAAGGATGCATCCAGAGATTAAATTTGGTACAAAGTGCTCAGATGCAGAGGCCACACAAGAAGCAGAAGCCAGCCTGCGTGTCAGAGATATCATGGGCTTGATTCAGAATAATCAGGATTGATTGGGAAACACGACGCACAAATACTTCTCCAAGGAGAATGCAAAGGGGAAAAGGCGTATGGTAACTGAAGAAATCAAAATGTTCGAAGAGGAGCATAGAATAGCTACTGCTATTACTCAAGCGAAACAATGTAAGTGGACAACATGGAATGATATCGAACCCATTAAATTTTTGTGGAATTCATTATTTGCGTTGGAACCATTGGCGATATCTTTCCTTCTTCGATCTACATCCGATCTTCTAAATAAAAACAAACCTGAAAATGTGGGGATACACTCACACAGATCTATGTTTTTCGTGTAAAAAAGACCGAGGTACCTTGCGTCATATGCTTTCGGCTTGTCCACAATCGCTCCAGATATACACGTGGCGACACAACAAGCTATTAGAGGTGATAAGGGATCTAATAAGAACACAATTTGCGACAGAAAATCAACAGCTTGTCGCAACCAAGGAAACTAAGATTGAATTCCATAAGGAAGTGGAATGCCCTGCAAAGAAAAAACAAACAGCCTCCAATATAAAGCTGCTGAGTGGTGCCAATGATTGGAAGGTTTCAGTGGATCTAATGACATCCTTAGAATTTCCAGTACACATAGCACAGACAGACAAGCGTCCCGCCAGTGTGTTGTGGTCCGACTCTAAAAAGACTGTCTTCCTGATAGAACTAACAGTCCCTTGGGAAGAGAACAGGGTGGAGGCGCACGAACTAAAGAAAAACAGGTACGAGTCACTGCGTGCCGAATGTATGGAAAATGGTTGGACGTGTTACGTGATGCCTATTGAGATTGGGTGTCGTGGGTTTCTGGAACATTCGGTCATTTCCTTCCTTTCAAAAATAGGCATCGCTGGCCGTTGGTTGAAACGCGTTTCGCATCGCATTCAAAAACTGTTCAACACGCGTCAAGTTGGATTTGGTCGAGACCAAACCAAGCAAATAAAATGCGCGCTACATCACGAGCTAACATGCCCAAGTGAAATATATGGCTGGTCGTCTATAATGATTTTTACAAGCGCTTCAATAACGTCAAACGCGTTCAGGAAACTTTCATTACGGATAGAAGCTGCAAAGGGGACGCGGGAGTCGTGTCTACAGACGAGTCTGTGCACAACGTCCGTGTCATGGGGGCGCTGGGAATGCCACACTTGGCGAGCCACAAACTCGCCTCGAGGTTGGCTATCCTACACCGCGTGTTGACAGGAAGAGATACGATTATAGCGGGGATTGTTAGGAACGCGTTCCCTCGCCTTACTATCTATCCCCCACCCCATCTCGCTGGTAGAGCGCCTTTGTAAACCCCGGGATCAATCGGATTTCCTTCGCAAGTGTCGGTCGGCCTTGTTGGTCGTTCCTTGGTCCAGTGACCTTTCACAGCCTAGGAAGGTCTTCTATCGTCTTCTAGTGGAGGGTGTCGCGAAGGATTCCCTACGTGAGCAGCTAGGATTTTCGGAGGAGGAACTTCGCTCTTTCTGGTCTTGGGCGCCAGCGGCGGATTATATCAGTAACTCTGAGTTTTAGCTTACCTGGCTATTGATTCGGAATCGGCTACCTCTCAATGACAAGGTCTTCATATGGGGCCTAGCGGATTTGCCAGACAGTGAACGGTGTGGCCTTGGTCTGGAAGAAACGGCTTCGCACACATTCTTCCTTTGTTCCCGTGTCCGCCCCTTAAGGGACCATGTGGACGAGGTGAGGTCTCGTCTCGCTCCCGAAAAACTTGTGCTCATTGATCGCGCATACGCGTGTGATAATGTGTCGCCCCCGTATTCTGGGGTGAAACGGATGGTGTTTCTTACGCTACTGGCCATGGCCCGAATGGTGATTTGGATGACGCGGAGGAGGAAATCTTGCGAGGCCACTGTCTTTCTCATCAGGATTTGATCTGATTCTTTGAGCATCAGCTCAAGATGAAGATTAGAACTGATAGTAATCGCTTACATTCGACAGTCTTCAGCGAAAAGTGTGTGAATGAGGCGAGCTTGGTTCGTTTGAACGGGGCTAGACTTGATTTTCTCTTTTAGGCCAACCTACGTCACATCGGCGTGGTTTCCTGCGGATCCCTCCGTTTGGTTAGGTTAGAAAAGCTTTTGTGTACCTAGTTAATGTAAGTGTTGTTCTTGGCCTGTTCCTGGCTGCGTCTTTGGTTATAATTTAAGCCGATATCCCCTCCCAGTTTGTTTCGGCCCGCCCTTTTTCATCACGACTGGGTCAGCTTTATATTTTCCCATGCCCGTATTATTTTTTATTCTTTTCTGCACCCGTAGTGAGAGAGTTTCTTTATTTTGTCCCATGGACAGGATACAGCGGCCTCTCCTTTTTAAGGGTTGGACGGGCCCTACTAACATCAGTTATGTTTAATTTGATTTGTGTTAATATTTCAGTTTGTTACTGGGTTCATCTTCCCTCCCTCTCATATTTTGATCTCACATGTAATATATATTTCACTATCATTGAATCTTTATGGCATGGAGAGCGTTTTGTAGGACCCCCTAGAGAGGATGTGGTATTATGGTGCATGGAGGATTGATTGGTGATGGACGAGTTCTTGTAATGATTGGGTAAATTGTAATGAGTGAATGGCTCGTGAATCGGATTAGCTAGGTACAGGATAGTTAGTGTGGACCAGCCTTATCCCCTCCCCTTTTTCGGCCTTGTGCCACAATTATGTAATTTTTACATAAGAAATATCTAGAAGCTGCCAAGTAGAACAAAAGTTTTATTTATTTCATTACATGAATGTACAAAAAGGAACGATCAATTAGCTTATCTTCATACCCTACCTGGTGGCAAACGCTGTTGGTGGCGCCAGGGGTGGCGGTCCCGCCATAGCCACCGAAACCGTGTTATCGCCCCTGCAAACACACCTTGTATGTTAAAAACAATAAATTGTAATATAATATCATATAATATGTAATAGTTTTCACTCTTTCTATTAATTATTGGAGTTTCCTTGCGAAACGACTTGTTTCAGTTAGTGCGGCACGTAAACATCTTGATAATGTTTCTATTATTTGTGAAGTTCTTTTTGATTCTGTAACGTTAGAATATGAGATGTAATGAAGGACACTCCTCCACGACCGACTGGATTAATTTGCTTCTATCCATTTTTAATAATTGATCTGAAAAAAAAAATGGTTTCTTTTTGAGACATTTCATATGAGAGTTTAAATCCGACGAAGATGTTTAAAACATTATACGTGTTTTGAAGTTAATATTTTCGTTATATCTTTGGGTGTATAGGGCGCAATAACTCCAGATATGGGCAAATAGTAATCCCCCCTCGAACAAAAGACTATGGAAGTAAGAAATACATGTTTATAGTAAAATAACTGCAATAAATTTCGTAAAAAAATGACCAACAATACATTTTATTTATAATTGAAGTCATAAAATTGCGTTTAAAATATACTTTATTAAAGCCATATAATCGTGTTCGAGATATTTAGATTAAATAAACTATAGTTTGATAGAAAGAAAATCAACCACGCAACATTGTTCTATCTTTACAAACCAAATGTATTTGAATCTTAATGTGGATAGCCGAAGCTTTCATTTTGGTATGAGATACGATTAAGTCCCCTGAAAAGAATTTGTTCAAAGGTTTTGTGGTAGAAGAATTATTTGCCTTTGCCATCTGTGGGCTACGCTGCCTAATTAGGGTTAATAGAAATTTGGCAGAATTCAATTATTTTCTTAGATTACTGATTAAAACTGGCTTCAAACGGATAAATCCTTTAAATCTTCGAAGATAATCGATTATCAGACCGTATAATCTTCTGTTACAGAAAAAAGAAAAAAAAGAAAAAGAAGAATCTAATAAAACATACCACATCACTTAATACCTTCCAATACCAGGAACAACAAAATTAGATTCGTATCTTAATATACAATTACACTTTCAAAATGAGAATGGAACCAAGCGAAACTGAACAGTTCCGATACAAATACACTAATGCCTGTCAAATTTGAATAAAAATATTTAAAGAAAAATTGAACAGGATAGGCAAAGATTATCGTGCAATGTCTGTAAATGGAGTGAATACAACTTGTGTAAAACGACTCAGGTTTGAGTGGATTTCCTGAGTCTTCAATCCTCCGTGGAAGTGGTTAATTAAATTTCGACACCCACCCCTATTTAATCTTATTATTTCTAGAGAAGTTAATCATTGTAACATACACCCTGAGATTATTTTCGATCCCTTGCAAGATCTTCTCATTTTATTTTTCCCCATTTTTCTTTTTTTTTCTCTTCACCCAACAAGTTCTATCCGTATTCCTTTCCCAATTATCAATTTCTAAAACTTCCTTTGTTAATAACTACTACCAACATCGGTAATGAGAAACAATAGCAAAAAGTGAAGAGGTTGTCTACAAATTTAGTTTTGGTAAAATACACATTTGACTTAAGTTATGTTCACTTGATTGATTTAACGACATTTCAAACCATTCTTGGCCATTCACAGTCAATGTTTGCAGTCTTTCGAGCAGACTGATTTTTAGTCACTGCCTTCTGACATTTAAATATGATCTCATGGAATAAAGTATTTTCTTGAGTGTGTAAATGTAAGTGTCAGAAGCTTGTATTGCCAGTTGGTTGATCTGGCTCACCAATCCAACCGTCTCTCCTGGATAAGGGGTAAAGTAGAGAATTTCAGTTCTCATGTCCATTCAATCTTCCGGATCAGTGACACCGTCATTCCGTCGTCAAGGATTGCCAATGATATGGATTATCCATGAATTTTTCGAGGTTCTTACATTGACATTTTCTAATCTCTGACTATATAGTAATAAAATACAAGAACATTTTAGTTTATATATGAGGGTGATTCATATGTAATTTCGGCTTTGGGTAACCAATTGTAGTGTTTAATGTATCATCCTCAATAAACGCACCTTAAATATGTCATAACTAGTGGTGAAATATAGGCCACATACCGAAATGTTCAGCGCAAAAGACAGTGGATTGACAAGGATAATAATTCACAGCCTATCCCAAAAGCTAAGCTCCAATGAAGAAAGGTAACTTTGGGTGTATAGTGCTATCCTCGGGGTATTGTTAATTGAGAGTTCTTAAAATGCATTTAGACACTAAATGCATATTTTTATACGCCTGGCCGCTATAAAATATCCAGAATTGTTTCCTGAATTGTTCAACTGCACTTATCAACATGGGAAATACTGTCCTCTTCCATGACATCGAAAGATAGGAAAAGAATAACAGAAGAAAAATGGAAGTTGGCTTGTTTGTCTAAGCTTACAAGGGAAAATTTTCTTTATTGAAACCCAAATTCAAGACGTTGTCGAATGTAACATGATTTGTGTTAACAACCTACACACACACACATACACACACACACACACACACACATATGTATATATATATATATATATATATATATATAAATTTCACGATGTCAACTATGGCTCAACCTAATATTTAGAACAAAAATTAATGAAAGAAAATATGAAATATTGTTGCGGTATTTCCCACTACACATTATAATGTGAAACAACTTCCCACCTAATGACAAATTCATAAAGAAATCATTAAAGTCACAAGCAATTAAGACATTTTAGTCTACAGTTCAAACTCTGTTACAAGGCTTGACAGTTGGCGCTTTCGACAATCACCGGTTTTGCGAGTTAAATGGTGAGATTTGAAACTTTTGAATAGACTTCGCCTGCTGCTAGATTTTCTTAAGCCTGAACGCAGTGTACACAACAGGTAGAGAGAGATTAGGCAAAAGTAATCTTCTGCTCATATCAGCGTTAATCTTATGATTAATAACAGAACGTATAGGATTCCTCTTTATTCAGCAAAGATAGAAATATGTACGTCGTTGAATCTACAATGCAACTGTATTGCATAACGGTGAAAAAGCGCCAGATATTTAAAAGAGTTTTAATACATTTTGCTTAGTAATTTGAAGTCGAATTTCGATATTGTCCATCTTCAGTATATATATCTACTTGTGTACGTGTATATATTAGCAATAAAATATTTCTTTTTTACTAGTAGATTTTCCGTCAATATGGCATGAACTATATTTTTCAATAATTACAGTAATGTCACACTTATTATCCGAAAGTTTCACGTTGGATCAGTTATTATAATTTCAATTAAAAGGTGCAATTAATTTATAAATTCATGAATCATTCATAAAAAAAACAAATATAGAGATTAATGATTTAAATGGCGAGAATACATTGTCGCAAACACATAAATTGTTATATTTGTACAGAAACGCACAATCTTAAAATTTAAATTCAAACTCAGCGTTGCGACCGCACGTCCCAAAACAATAAAACATTTCTCATAGCATTTATTCGGATTACATCTGTATTTTCGTTGTCCTCTTATTACCGAGAAGTAAAACAAGAACAAAATCTACTTCCATACCTGATGATGTCTGTACGAACAGACGAAAGCTTGTGTAAAAAATTAAAAAGACCTTCTGCAACTGGAATTTATAAACAGGGATCATATCATTCATATACAGGTTCGGGGTTGGTGTATCTTATTGATATTGTTTGCGAAGATGTATTCTCGCTATTTACATCATTAACCCCTATATTTGTTTTTTTGTATGAATGATTCAGGAATTTATATATATATATTTCATACCCCCATATACAACAAAATATATAATGGTGCGAAGGAAAATTCACTCGGTATTAAATCATGTGTGTGTGTGTACATACACGAATTGAACTGTACAAGTACAGCCAAAGAATATATCTCGTCAATTTGTATATTGTCTTATTTGTAAATATGTTGTTTTTATGTTAAACCCATGTTATACGCGGTACCTTTTTTAAGTTCCTATTTACCTTTCTAGTGGTTTCGAGGCGCGACACATCTCGTAAGACTTTTTGTCCATTATTCTCATACATTTTTCTTTTCGAACGTAAGACCTTTTGTCTATTTTATTTTAAACATTTTTTTTAATTCGAACGTAAGACCTTTTGTCAATTTCTTTTTTTTTTTTAATTTTACATTTATACGAACATTTCGCATTTTGCATATTTTAAATCTGAATCATAACGCGTATATAGTGTATTTATAAAGTTTTTTTCTCTCGATCATCGACATATATCGTTTGTATATATTATTTTTATTTTATTAGTTTGTCATTGGTTTTAAGCCATACATATATATAAATATAATATGAAGCTTGGTTAATACTTAATATACTCCAAGATCATTTCGTCGTCTATTATATTTAAAGACTTCAAATTTGTATATAGTTTAAATCAATGTTAAGGAATATTATAGTGCTTACTATACTTTTATTTTATTTTATTTTATTTTTAATTTCATTTTTGCATGTACTGGAAATATACGCCGTTTATGGACAATTATTATCTTAATTTTGCAAATACATCCATTTAAAGTTAACATGTTTAGAAACAGGCTAAACGATAAAATTTGATAATAGGGTTGAGTTTAAGTATCCCCGCCAAAAGAAAAGAAAAAAAGTACAAATAAAATAAAAAAAGCCAAATAATTAAAGCATACAATATTCAAGGAAAAGGGTAAGATTTAGGAACATTAAGATTACCTCCTCGGTTATCCATCGAAACCGCAATCCACCGAAATAAGAAAAGAAGCCAATCCCAACCGCGGGCCATTTAAAAGATATTTCGCGCACCGGATTGGTTGTTACAAAAATCCAATCGGATGTGCGGAATATGTTGTCTATCTTCCTCTTATTCTTTAAAAAGGCCAGAGTGACTGTTAGCGTTAAGTTGGAAGGGGGAATCAGGAGTTGATCTCCCCTGATTGGGTCGATTTGGTGATGGGGAGTATGATGTTGAAAGACCCGAAACTCCGTGATGAACCAAATCAAAACATCACTGACGACCCCCTTGGGCGCCTACTTAAAAGCGTATTTTCGAATTATTAAATGTATTTAGAAAGCGCAAGATTTTTTCTTCCAATCGTGTGTGTTTGTATATATATATATATATATATATATATATATATATATATATATATATATATATATGTGTGTATATGTGTGTGTGTGTGTGTGTGTGTGTAATGCAGTAATATATATGGCTTTCTTTTTCTCATTTCGCGTTCAGTAAATCCTAGAGTCTTCGTGGCTTTATCATCACTCTTGGGATGAAAAGAACAACAATAGCAAAACATATTTTTTGGAAGATATATCTCGTGTCTCCGGGCATATCTATCTCTTTTTCTCTATCACTTTCTACTCTGTATCTTCCCCCTTCTATCGTTATTTATACATACATACATACATACATGCATATATATATATATATATATATATATATATATATATATATATATATATATATATATATATATATATATATATGATAGTTGGCCATTTACATTGGAGACTACCTGTCTACTAGTTTGGTTACGCAATCCCTATTTCAAACCCTCGCTTGTTCTCATTTTGGGTTTGCTCAACATCCGCAGAACCCACCTGTGGTTTATACTGCAACGATGCGGAGAAGACCTTAGTTACAGTTTCTAGGAGAGAGCGTGTTTTCTAGCGTGATCAACAATTTGAACAAGGCCAGCTTGCCCAAACTCTCGGCGACGATAACTTGTTGTTTCATGGCGGCACAGCTATCGACGGCGCACAAGAGTTTCGCCTACACAATTTCACTCACAAGGCTTGGGTTCCCCTGTGGTGTGGTTTTCTGGCACTTACCAAAGTTGCCGTACTCTGAGAGAGACCAGGATCAAGTCCGATAACACCACGAAGTTTCAACCTGTCAAATCAAACATGGTGAGATTCAAACCCGGGTCTCATGGTCAGTAAGAGAAATTTCTAACCACTCAGCCATATATATATATATATATATATATATATATATATATATATATATATATATATATATATATATGTGTGTGTGTGTGTGTGTGTGTGTGTGTGCGTGAGCGTATGCCCTACAGGGAAAATTGAATAAGAACTTCTGTATGTTTAATCAGACGGGCTTTGTTGTCTGGTTAGCAAACAATATTTGCCGTCACCTTCTGCCTAAAGAGGTCGACGCCAAGATAACTACGACATCAGACCGCTTAGCATAAAGCTATGCCTCTGGCTTACTACAAAACGATGGTCTGCTCTTAACGAAAGCTCAAAGAATTTGAGGAGAACATTTACCGTACACTTTCGTCAAAACTTTGAACAGCCGACGAAACTGTCATCGCCTCAAGCACTTCGTCAACGATTTACTAAGGCCCGTTTGATGACAAATTTAGAAACGAAAACCAACCAGATTGTAAATCGCTACCTGATGTCGCAGATTCATTTAGGCCTTAGAAGTGTATTTCTTTCCTTCTCTGCAATTACATAATTTGCTTCTTCAAACAATACACAATGTTGGCAAAACGATGGACTTCTGACGATATAAATCTACGCTCTTAAGTGATGCTGCTCTTTGATATTTGATCTACAATCACCGTTCACTTAACGACTTATATGTTTAACGACACGAAGACATACGACCAGATATAAAATTTCAAAAAAGAAGAAGAATCCTTCCTGTCTGTATTGAACGTTGTAGGAAAACATCGATCGTAGTTCCATTCTCTTGAATAAATATGACGTGAAGTAAACTTTTTTTTTTTTTAAGCAGTTCCCCGCAAGCAAGGCGGGAAGCCACTATGACGCAAGGGGTTACATAAAATTTAGAGCAAGATCAGATAGGAGTGATAGAAGAAAGGATGAGGGTAGTGGACAGATCACGGCAACTGGAGATGTCGATTGACATTACACTTGAATAGCTGGAGATTATAGCTCACAGGGAAACAGGAAAAAGTCAGGGAGTTCCACAGGCGAGTGTTGCGAGACATGAAGCTATTAGAGTAGAAGAGACGGCTACATTTAGGAGTTTCGATAGTGAAGGGGTGAGAGCGGGATGCCACCCTCGTAAGGCGCTGGAACTCATGACGTCTGGGAACCAGCGAATGCAGCTCCTCGGAGCAATTTCCATGAAAGTATTTATAGAAGAGACAGAGGGAGGCCACGGCGTGTCTGTAAGAAAGTGACTGTAGACGAGACGCCAGGGCAGGGCCTACTACATTGCATATCCGCCTCTGGAGCCTATCAAGAACCCTGAGGCAAACAGAAGGGGGACCAGACCATATATGGCAGAAATACTCCATGCAAGAGCGAATTGTTGATTTGTAGATCTGGAGGATCGACTCCGGGGAGAAAAACTTCCTGGCGTGGCTCAGGGAGCCAACTTTCCTTGCAGTGGACGAGGCAATTGATTCAATGTATTTATTCCATCTCAGTTCAGCAGTCAACGTGAGAGCGAGAAGCCGCAGAGAGTTGCTCTCGAGAAGTTGAGCGTCAGACATTCTAATGGAGGGAAGGGAAGGATCTCTGTGGTCATTAAGGGAGAGCAGTTTTGTCTTGGAAGCGTTGAAGTTGACCAGCCAATTCATGCCCCAGTTCTCTTATGTAGCGTGTTGGAATCATATTTTTAAATTAATAATTATATATATGCTCTACTTTTGTATCGAGCACTCTCTTTTAAAAATAATAACAAAAATACTAAAGAACTTTGGATTATTTACCTAACAAGTTCTTTCCTATTTTCTATATATTTTCACACACACACACACACACACACACACATATATATATATATATATATATATATATATATATATATATATATATATATATATATTAAAGAATATCAAGCACTTAAAATACCATAGGTAGTAATCTATTTTTCATGAAAGCTTTAAAAAAAATCCCTGAATCTTTCAGGCTTGCAAAACATATATATATATATATATATATATATATATATATATATATATATATATATATATATATATATATATATATATATATATATATATATATATATATATAATACCGACTGCCAATCCTCGTAACAGATTGTAAACTAAGAATTCTTAATTGCTTACGATTTCCATGATTTCTTGGTGTATTTATCAACTCTGAAATTTCTAACAGTGTAATATTTAGCGGGAAAGACGACAATAAAATTAATATTTTTTTCATTAAGTTTTTCTCTTAAATAATAATAGGTGGAGTTATATATTTTTATTTTGTTAAATTTATTGTTTAATATATAGTTTATATATTTAAACATTCATTATGATTGACAATGATTTGTTGACCCAAATTGTGTACCTTTCGACGAACTCTTGACAGCAGTCATTACTTATGTATCAGCCTAATATAAAACTACCAGGATTTTGTACTTTGTTAGAATGTAGTCAACGATTAGAAAACGTCAATGTAAGCACCCCTCTTGAAAGGATTGATTGTGTTGTCTGTGTTTTTGGCAACCTTTGATGACTCACAGCGGAATTAAGGTGTATGAGTTGTGTCTGAGTTGTCTCTGAGCTTGACGGCTTAGTTGTGATGAAAACTGAAACACTGTATTTCATCCCTTATCCGAGCGAGACGGTCAGATAGGTAAGCCAGATCAAGCGGCTGGTAATGTGGACATTTAAATTCACTCACCGAAGCAAATAATTGGTAATATTAAATCATTCCAATGCAAAATGCCATCAAGATTAACACTATAACTAATGTCATATATAAAAAAACAAAAGATGGTGCATTGATTGAAATGTCGTTAAATCTACTAAATAGTTATAACATTTGAAAGCTGTGCATTTTAACAACATTTATTTCCTTGATTACCTCTACAAATTCTGCTGTTCTTTCTCACAACAGAAATCAGTAGTTGTTATTAACAGAGGACGGTTTAGAAAAATATTATCTATAAATAATGGCTACAGGTTTTTCCTTCATAACATAAATAGATTGTAGTTGACAAATTAAAAGAATATAGATTATAGCACTCAAACACCTTACATATGGAATATTGAATAGTGCTACTGCACACGTCACTATTACATCCAGATATTTCCCACAGGAATGACGTCAGGGAACAAACGAAGCCAAATTATTATAGAGGAAAATGATCAGTGTGTTATGAATTTGTTGTCTTTGAATAATATCAACTGTTTATATACGTAAAAAACAACTTTTCATATCTACAATATTTTTTTCGTGATTTTGGGATCAACTTGTGTCAAAGTTTCCCTTTCTCAATATAAAAAGCATTCCACATTTCGTAGTTAAACACTTCGATTTACTGTTGGTATAAATTTATAAAATATTTACATTAAAATAATTTCCCAGGAAGTAGATTTCTCGTGTTTACATGTATTATGATTTCTAGTAGCGTTTGGTATTTCATTGCTTTTGGTCTTGACGAAAATTAACAGCTGGATTATATCCTAATTTTCACTATGTTACGATTTAACCTTAAAACTGAGACTCATGCCAATCAAAATAGAATAAAAAATATTTTCAAATTTGGACAGGACCAACAAACACAGATATTCACTTTTACTTTTTAGAAAGGGAACAAACTAAATTTTAAGAAAATGAAAATAGTTGTGTGGTAATATGTTATACTCACTAATCCATGCATAGAGGGAATTTTTGCCACTTAGAAAAAATCTGCACCTTAAACAAGTGAAACAAATAACTGGGAAAGGGATACAAATAAAATTTGATGGGCGAATAAAAAAATAAAATGTGAATAAGGCTCTTGTAAGAGATTCTAAAAATGTCTAAGTCTGGGTATTACAATGATTATACACGCTAAGAATAAGCTTAAACTTAGATGGGTGCTAAAATTAAATTAAAATCTTCCACCTAGGAATGAAAACTCAGGAAAGCCTGGATCATTTCACACAAATTGTATTCTCCATATGTACCCACCCTGCCTGAAAAAATATTAACGATCCATTTCAATTTTTGTTTAACTATTTGTATTTAATTTTGATAGGCATTTTGGTCTGTTTGCTTCGGAACTATTCAATTTCCTTGGTTCCATTCTCATTTTGAAAGTGAAATTGAATATTAAGATATGAATCTAATTTTGTTGTTCCTGGTATTGGAAGGTATTAAGTGATATGTTATGTGTTATTTCAAACAGCTTTGTGTGTTTTTGTAACAGCAGATTATACGGTCTGATAATTGATTATCTTCTTAAGATTTAAGGGATTTAACCGCTTGAAGCTAGTTTTAATCAGCGATTTAAGAAAATAATTGAATTCTGCTAAATTTCTATTAACCCTAATTAGACTGCATTTCACATTGCGGGTAAAGTCATGTATTACTATAATTCCTCTACCACAGAGCCTACGAACAATTATTTACTGGGGTCTTTTTTCGTATAATATACCAAAAAGAAAATTTATTTCTGCCTCTTCAAAAGCTTTTTGCCTGTAAAGATACAACAATGTTGGTGGGTTGCTTTTGAACAAGTGGTTTCGGAAGGGAACTCGAATAATTACTAAAAAGAGCAAGGACTATTATACAGCAGAACCTTATTTTCCTGAAAAAACTTTTAAGACCAATATTTTCCAAGTTTCCACCGAAAGTAATGCCAAATCTTCGCACAATGAACGCTAAATATTTCGTTAAAAGTCAACTAAAAATCCAATATCATATTTACCATTACCAGATCAAATTCGGAAGATTCCAATGCTATTTGAGAAGAGTCTCTGTCCACAGTCTTATGGCTTATTCGGGGAATTCAGTCAAATATTGTTTCAGGTTAAATAGCACAAGAACTACCTAGGAATTACCCGCCAAAATCTTGTGAATGGAAGATTACGATGTTTACTCTGCAGAGATAATTATTTGAACCATTTAGGAAAACATTTTGATAGATTTTATGCGGAATATGTTATGATTCGCATTGTAGTCGGCAGAGAAGTATTTCATTTTTCCAAGTTTTTTTTCTTTTTCGCCATATGCATTAGAAATTAAAAAAAAAATACGGATGGCAGTTATAGACAGGAGAGAGGAATATAGATTCAGCGTCTCGAACATTCTTGTATTTTTCGTTCGGTGCATAATTATAACAAAATGTTCGCTTTCTTATGTCCCTCCTCCGCTTCATGCTCATATTTCCACTAGTAAAACCATTGTTTTAGTTTGATGTTATCAAACGGAATAATTTTACGTTCAGTTTAAATAACTTCATTTTGGTTGTACTTAAAATAAAATCAGAAGTGAACATTGGATTCTATTTAAGAGCATAATATTTACTCGAAAGGGAGAAATGTGTTAAAATACCTTCAAGAACCATCAATACCCTATCTCATTTTCAATGCGAAGCAAAAGGCTCATAAAATATTCCAAAATGGAAGAGCTGTCCTTTCTGACAAACCCAATGAAAAAAATATTATTCTACCCAGTAACTCTTTTCATAATTGCAACCGAAAAGAATTTATCTTAACTCAACATAAGATTTGACACACCTACGTCTAAAACTATGAAAGACTTGATCAATGAAATACAAAACAATCAACCAAACTCGAAGGAGGAATTGACTCTATCAATTGCAGGAATTGCCGGAATGAACAGAGTGGAGGAACTTCAAGAAGATTAAACAAAATCTTTATGAACACAAAAGGGACATTTAAATAACAACAACCCACAAAAAAAGAAAATAATCAAGTAAGACGAAAATGTCTGGAAAGTGACTTGATCGCTAGGTCAACCACGGTAAATTTGCGTCCAGGCTCATACGATATATAACCATTCTTGGTAGATGTTCTGTCGTCACAGTTTGGGGTACTCAGGAGCAAAGATGATGGAGAGAAAAAGAAAAAGAATAGAGATAAATGTGACTGTACTGAAAAAAAAATTCTTTAAAATAAAAAAAAAATATTCTTTGCAAAATATTGTTTAAAAAATGCTGGAACTACCAGCGTCTCTCGCTTGGTGCGACAGTGTAGACTTGGCAACATCAGCAAAGCCCAGTCCAATTTAATCCTAATTGGATGAAACGCGTCACATAAACTTTTTGCAATGTGTCATACAATTTTCCTAAATACTGTTTGTTGATACATAAAATTATATATAATTATATTGTATATATATATATATATATATATATATATATATATATATATATATATATATATATGTGTGTGTGTGTGTGTGTGTGTATGCGTGCGTGTGCGTGTGTGCATTTGAACTATTCATAATCGATTGGATATATAAATGTATGTATATGCATATATATATATGTATATATATATATAGTCAATAAAGATAAATTATTGAATATATATATATATATAAAAGTGAACATTGAAGTCAACACTTAGAGGCGACAGGCTGGTTCATGCTAGAAGCAATTGTCAGGCCACAAGTGTTTTTTTTTCTCGGCTATTTATATATACGGGTCAGTGGTGCATTATGGGAAGTCTATTTTGGCGGTTATTATGCACGAAGTCGTTTTACTTGTTTATTTGGGTTAGATTGTTTTTCTTCTTTTTATTTATTTTTATTTTCTTACTTTTTATTTATTTATTTATTTTTGTTTTAATCTGTGTTTTATTAACGTAGTAAAAAATTATATCGCTCGTTTAATAGTTTTGTTTTGCTTTGAGAAGATAATTAAAGCTATTTATTCAATTTTGGGGCTGATTGCTGTAGTTTATTCTAACTATTATTTTGGCGGGAGCAGTTTTTAATTTGTTTATTACTTCATTGATTTATTTGGATTGATTATCTTGTTTTTTTTATCGATTAATTTATCGGGATCGGTTTGTAAATTGTTTATTTATTTATTTGGCTTAATTTAGATTAATTTATTTTACTTGTTTTTTATTATTTATTTATTATACTGTGTATTTTTATTTACTCTTTTCGGTTTTCGATTTTTAAATAGTATTTTTTTATTGTTATATAACAATTATAGTTTATTTGTATGGGTTCATTGATTTTTTTAAATTCTGTTTTGTCTATTCTAACGGGTGTGATTTGGTAATTTGTTTGGGTTAATTTATTTTACTTATTTTATTGTCACTTTGTTTATTTACTTCTCTATTTTGTTTTATTTTTTTCAGTTTTCAATTTTTAAGTAGCCTACTAAAAATTTGTTTCCATGTCTGCATTTTGAGAAGAGCTCGGATCGTTTATTTAATGATTTATTTTGGTCTGGTAAGGTATTGATAGTTATGTTTTCCTCCAAGCAAAGTTTGAAAGTTTTGGATTGGTTGTTGTAGGCTAATGATCTTTTCCTTCTTTGCCAAGATATTTTGGTGTGATGTTCGTTTTGTTTTTAATTTTCCCAGATATATTTAGAAAGCATTGTGCTGTTCGAGTATTTACTATTTGTGAAAGATGTTTTTTGTGCATAATTTCGTTGTTTCTAAGCAAATTCAGTTACTCATATGTATACTTTTTCTTCATTATCTACACCAACCAATCCAATCCCTTCATCTTTTCTTTATTTTATTTAATATTTTACCTTTTTGGCAGACTTGCTCGCCTGAGAATCATAACATTCTCGATCACTTGTAATATTATATACATATGTACATGGATTCATACACCCACAGTCTGTGTGCGTGTATGTATCATGTGTATATATTGTTTTATTCTCTCTTCTAAGAATTCCTGTTTATTATGTTTCTGTGAGTATTTGTTAGTGTGTGTAAGTGTCCGAATAATAGGACCCACTTCCACTGTTTGGTATATATATATATATATATATATATATATATATATATATATATATATATATATATATATATATATATATATATATATATTTGCATACTATGCAGAGATTAAGGTCAGCTGGTTTCATTTTCAAGCCGAAGTAATATAAACATCCACCTGGCGTCTCATCTATTTCAGATTATATAGTATTTTACTATATTGTTTTCTCTCACTACAAAATTAAATATTATATTAGTAAAACAGTTTAACATCTATTTTAATACTAGCGATTTCTTTTTACCTCTGGCGAGTCTCGCTATCATGAATCATGGAGGAGAATTAGTTTGCGAACGACACACTTTTACTTTTGGGTGCGATTTTTTCACCCGGTATTATTATGGAATTAATCAAGTGAAAAATATCAAATATGTTTGCTAAGTCTTAGAGATGCCAAAGTGCAGATGCTAAAATACGCGCGAAATCCGAAGTTTCATTGGCATGGCAAAAGATATCTTCCAACTTCTAAACAAAGTACTAACAAACAAGAAAACAAATTGTTCAAAATAAAGAAAAGCATGATAAAACGGTACGCAATATAAAATCTCCAATTTGGCAGTGAATTCTGTACAATTTCCTCACAGATGAAGAGGATCCGTGAGGAAACAGAAATGTGGTTGTACAGAAGGATACTGTTAACTCCATAGGAGAAGCGCGTAATCAACGAGAAGGTGTCGATAGAAATCGAAACAAAACGTTATCCAGAATCAGAAAAACGTGTTTGAAACTTTTGTGTTCCGTAATGAGGAAATTAGACTAGGAAAAATTGAAACTTGTTGGAGATATAAATATCAAGAGAGTCAGAGGGAAATATGCGATAACAGACCTAACAAACTTGTAGAAATGGGAGAGAGAGAGAGAGAGAGAGAGAAAGATGAGTATTAAGGATATTAAAAAATATGAATATTTTTAAGAGATATAAAGTATAGGAAATTATGGAGGGTCATAACATTTCTCATCCTTGAGGGACGTGATAAATTCCGTATATTGCACTGAATGCTATACCAAATATGGCTTGTTTCTATAGAAGAACGACGAAAATAAAACGCTTCGAGTACTCAAAAGATAAGTCAAGAGGAAATCGACGGATTCTCTATTTAATGAATCTGTGTGTATTTTAGAACAAGACCCACACGAAAAAAGAGCTGGTGCAACTAAGCAAGTATTTTCTAAAGTAACAAAATAAATTTCTTGGTTGTCATGATCGTCTAATTCCTAAAAGAAGAATTTGAATATATATTTGTTAGATATCACAATTATCGCAGCGCAACCGATAAAGCGATTCATTTCCGTGTTATAAAATAGCCAGCGACATTTTGACCAAATAATAAATACTGTAAATTTGAACTCGTCAAAGTTTCTAAATATGTCGTTTGTATAATCTGTCCATCCTAAATATTTCCTTTTTATATGTGGATGTCGATAAAGTAAATGTGGAAGAGCATGCTTCAGTATGTCCATTCGGAGTGAAAAGAGTACCAAACACTTACGTAATATCAGTCCTTCTATATAGGACCTTGAAGCAAAAGATATGTGGTTAGACAGAAACATGCTGGGAATACAGCGTACTGAACATATGAGAAATGACGAAGTTTTAAAGGAAATAGAAACAAAAAGGTCATATATATATATATATATAACACCAGAAAAAGGACAGTTATCATTTCTGGAGTATAATAATGAGATAAGTGGGGTTTTAAATTTTGGCACCCATAAAGCATAAAGAAGACAAGAGGGGCAGCAGAAAACAACACATAACCTACCGAACGGGCTTGTGTAAATTGATAGTTGAACAGGGTTTAGAGAAGTTAGGACAAAGAAAAAAAAACTTACTAACAGGTATAAAGGACAGGAAATTCTGAAGGGCCATGATTGACATGGCCCCTATATTTGATGTCATATAGAAGAAGAAGTACGCATAAACATCGAACATAATACAGCTCTCTAATAACATTTTCACCAAACTCTAACAGTTTCTACTGAATAAGCATCCAAAATTACCGAGTGGAAGTTAAAAATGAAAACATACTTCAATTCTACAGATACGATTGCGATAAAAATAAACATATCGTAAATATTCTTGTTTTACGCTACGTTAAATTTGGATAAGATATAAACACACTTAAAGCAATATCGACTACTTTTGCTTTAAAAAAAAACGAATATACAAGGGGCGATAGATAAATTGTCTAAATTAAGCAAAAATTAAAATAATACTGGCATGTCATTTTAACACATATATTTACCAAAATTACACAAAAAATATCTCGAAATAGTAAATTCATTGGCTTCAAACATGACCCTCAGAGGAATTCGTAATCTTCTGAAGATTTTCTAGGCGGTCTCCTTGTTTAATCTGGTGAATGCTGTCATAACCCTTGCCTTCAGTTCATATTTTATGTTACAATGAGTTTTTGCTGGACTCTCGATCAACTGCACCCCACACATAATAATCAAGGAGGAGGTAGGTGGCGATAAGGTCGCATAAATTGTCTGAGAGGAATGACTGGTTTCTCCTGCTTTTGTGGCATGGTGCATATTCCTGTTGTCAGACATAGGAACTTCCAGCAGCCACCCTCTTGATCTAGGGTTGAACTACCTTCTCAGAGCATTTGATGTAGGCCTCCGTGTTGAGTCTGAGGTCTCTTGGGATGGTGAATGGAGGCATAACGTCGCCATCACTAGTGATCACTCCAAACAGCTACCAATCCAACTCTTTCCGAATCCTCTGTAGTGTCCTCAGATTGAAACACAAACACATTGAAATGTCCGTATTGGAACTTCCGGTGCGAATGCCAAATAAAAAATGGCGACAATTTACCCGTCACTTTGTAAATCCTAGTGTTTAAAATATATATTTTGATTAAGGGCAATTGATGAAAATAAATCACAGAAAATCACAACTTTGCAATGTAAACCGATATTACATATTCTTTTATTGGTTTCTGCGTTATTGACGCTTCAGATTAATCATGGTGACACCAATTTTCATCTTCTATGAAAATCACCAGCAACATTATTCTTTCCTGTCTGACAAGATATAAAATGACTGTCTAATGCTTCTTTCTGGTAATTACGCATCTGCTTGTTTTCTGCATCTTGCCTATATTTTGTAAACGTCTTGCAACTGTTGCTTCATCTACACCAAGAATTCCAACCAATTCTAACATTGATTGAGTGGATATGTCATCGAAAAGAGCTTGCAATTCATCACTTGAAAATTTTCTTGCTGTCGACCACTGCGTCGCCGGTCCGAAAATTCAGCTTCACTCAACTCAAACTTCGCAAATTATCCACTAGAAGTCTGAATCGGAACAATGTTCATAGTTTTCATCAATCAATGTCATCTCTTCAGGTGCTGTTTTTGTTCACCTTCCAAAGGAACAACATGCAGTGTTGCATGTGTATCTTGTGCGCCAAGAGTTTTATTTGTTTTTTGTTTCCTTCCCCTTAAATCAGGATAAAAAAAAACTACATATAGAACAGACAAAATCGGTTTAAATTGAGTTTTAGTCAACGGTTCTTTTTTAAAATAAAATTCGAACTTTTACACAACGTATATTTAGTCAATTGATAACAATCTGAGGCAAACTTATTAATGAACGTTATTATTAACGATCCAACATGCACTCTAGCTAAACTTCTATATAATATAGGTCTAGCTAAACTTCTATATACTATAGGTCTAGCTAAACTTCTATATACTATAAGTCCTTCAATATTGCAGTTAATTCCGGACAATAGCATAAACAGATGCAACAGAGATGAGGTTCTCCGGAATAAAATGAAATGTTATGCTTAGAATTTAAAGAGTTTAAATTTATGACGCACATTTCTTTCAACTATTTCAAAGTAACAGCAGATTTAGAAGGCGATAGGGACAGGAGTCTCACTTGCTGAACTACTGTTTAATATAATTTCTCGAATATTACATTTTTATCAGCTTTATTCGATGTTCGTTTGGACTAACATAAAATGTAGTTAAAAAAAAGCAATAACTGAAAACTGTTAATCCAAATATAAATATTTAACTATAAGCGAGTTTTGTTTAAATTCAAACGATAATAACTTGTCAAATGATTAGTTTTAGAACAAGGTGACACTAGTTCTCAAATATTATATAAAATGGTCTAATTTCAGACAAGCTATAACACACTATCTTGAAAAATGCTAAAAATTGCCAAATGCCCGCTTGTGACACCACTGTCCAATGGTGTATTTCTTGTTTTTAATTTGAGTTCCATGATAATGCAACAGTTACGAACTGACGGTAATCATTTTTAATGTTTGCAGAAATTATTCTAAATGAGGCTTAAGTTATTTGGCATACAGTTCAGGTGGACTTTACAAATCATGTTTTTTTTTAATATTAGGACAATTTATGTTTCAAATGAAAATAAGAAATGAATGTTTAACAAGATTCATTATTTCACGGATTGTCCACTAATAAAGATATAATAGTAGTGATAAGATCAGCCGTTTCTATCCAAGAAACATTCGAAAATTAGTGACCGAACAATAAGCGTTAGTGGTTGAAATTTATAAAATCTCTCTGTCAAAAACAGTTTTTCAGCAACATAGGTTTATCATATCCATTATTATCAGCTGCCATTATTGATAGGGACTTTCAGACTAACTTTTCTTCTGGAAGTAATGTGGAATGTCAACGTTTTCATCAGTCATTATTTTTTCTTCGCGTTACATGTGCTCTTCATTGTAGATCTTACTGCTGTGGAATCTTTTCAAGTGGTGAGATTTCTTTTATTGGGTACAGTTCTTTATGCTTGATTCTATAGCGGCAGTAGCAACGTGTGAAATATATAATAAAAAATAATCCAGTAATCTGGAGATATCTAGATGACTTCCTTCGTTGTGAATCATTGTGAAGAGAATGTTGACAGTTCGAATAAGGTTTGTGATTCATTACCAAATTAAGATACGGATATATTCTCTCTAGAATTATAAACACTAAGGGTTTTATGAGCTTTTTCATGGCTGAAATGTTTAATTATGTAATGGGCGGCAATGATAAAGTTAGACCCTTCCATTCACTGGACATAACATAACTGGAAATTAAATGTCTTAATTCTACCCATTATCATAGCTTTTCTAGTACCGATGAGACTTTCCTTCCTAGCCTTTTGTTTCAGCTGTGTGGAAAAGCCTGTATAAAAGGACGAAGAGGATTATATGTCTGATGAATATGCAAGTAACTAGGTAACACATTGTCGGATGAGGCGCAAAGACCATGTTCATTATTTTTCACCAAATTTTACGTAATCGTCTATTAGGTTCTCTTACAATATTTCCGCATTTCTATCATAAAAAACTTATTCTATAAATATAGATAATTTATAGTCCACCATTCTTGAAGAATCATGGTTCTTGCTAAGGTATGAAGGGTTTATTTGCTCGAAACAATTTTGAACTAGTGTCCTGAAAGCAGTTGTGTACAGTTGACAATTTAAATGATTTTGAACAAGTTTTTCGTCTTGCATGATAACCATATGAAAGATCTGACGAGGATATTTAAGAACATTACTCTAATTCTTAGGTTAATGAACTCGATTTCTAAACATTTCTGCTATTAGGCGAAACTGCATTTATAACATTCTATTTTCAATTTCATCATCTTTGGAAATAATACACTTATATTTGTTAGAAGTGATTCATAAACCGACGTATTTTAATTGATTGTTTACTGTGTGATGTAATTCTAACCCCGTCATTGGCTTTTGCTATAAACTCCAAGTTTGATCCATACAAGGCAAGTGGACTCACTTGTATACCTGCAATTGTACATAAAAAACGTTTTGAACAGGCCTCTATTCTCCACAAGTTCTACAGCTGATGCCTTGCTGGTTCTTGTCTCTCAGCTTTCTTGGTGTAGTTTCTGCATTTATGAAAATTGATGCACTATCTGATCCTCGAACCATCGAAATTTTAGTTCCTTAAATCTCTTTTGCTCTAATGAATTCCGACTAGGTCAAGCATCACACCACGCAGAGTCTTCTTTCGATTAAAGAATGGTGAATTTTGCTTTCTATGTCAACCAGCGATGTTCTGACGATTAATCTTAAAGTGTCTGTCAAACTTTAGATAAGAATGGTGAAGTTCGGGCTGTTGATTTAGATATCTAAAAAGAGGTTTAACAGTGTTTAGAATGATGACTTTTATGATCGTTTCGTTGATTTCATTAGATATATTTTGTCGAATCCTGTAATGAAAGTTTTCTTGGATGTCCACTCTTCTAAATCATTTTGTATTAATGCGACTGTACTCTAAGTATTTATCCTTGGTCATACTCTAGCTCTCATTTTCATGAACAACATTCGGGATATTATCAGTTTCCGCCTCGTTATCCATGTTGATGCCAAGACCATTTGCTCCTGCCTTAATAGCAAATCTTATAGGCTAGATAAATTCCTACTAGCAGCTGATCTGAAGTTTCTCGAACATTCAATCCGGTAAATGTAATTAATACTTTTTAATAAAAAAAACCCAGTGCATTTACTTAAATAAGTTATACCATATAAAAATAAAATGTATTAAATAATTGTCATATTATATATATATATATATATATATATAGTTATCCACAGACAGACTGTTTCGCAACTAATCAGTGTTTCTAGACATCCGATTGTCTCAAGGTAGGATCGAAACCCGACTGATTTGGCATCAATCGGAGAATGTAACCCTCAGCCATTGGCGCTAGCTGAGATGGAGGTTAGTTTAAGCGTATTTATTTTTAGATAAACACACCGGTGACTGGGAGAACACGGAGGGCCTTGTATTAGCAGCAGTAATAGTCACTGTTTACAAATTAACTTTTTCCTTTCGGAAAGCTAAATCGAAGTATTTTTTCAGGAGCATATATATATATATATATATATATATATATATATATATATATATATATATATATATAGATAGATAGATAGATAGATAGATTCCATGGCATTTGATAGTCACTTATCTTTTGGTTGGAACTTCTAACTTCATCTTTATAATTTCATCTGTGCCAACAAAATAGGGCACTCAGTATTGCCTCTGTTTATTTCATGGATAAACTTTGGTTCTCTCGTGATATGTTTGACCTTGTATTCTGAAACAGTGGATAACTCTACCATGAGATACAGATATGTTTGTTCCAAATGTCATAAAAGAGAATGCGTTATTATAACTGCACATATTGTCTAAGGAATTAGCGTTTTCGTCAGTGTTTTCTTTAAGAAACGCACGAAAGCCTTGTGGGTATGGTTTCAGTAATGGAATGTGCACTTTTCCAATAATTGTATGATTCACCTCTGAAACGAAATGCTCTATACTGAGAGCATGTTAAATTCTTACTGTCAATATTAAATCGGTTATAGGAATTATTTTCAACGAAAATATTAAATTTTTTCAGTTTTTGTAGTCTAAATATGATGCCTTTTTTTCGCATTCATTTATTCACTTCTCTTTTGATCAGTTTATCTCATTTACTGTTGGGAATCATTTCTTTCTTCTTTAAGACTTTATTCTCTTCTTCTCTTGTTGTCTATTTTGGAATCTTTTTCTCTTCATTTAATCATTTCTTGTATCATCTAAATATTAGGTTGGTGCAAAAATAATGACGTAATAATGTCGTTTTTTGACGTTAAAAATACGTCAAAAAACGATATTATTACGTCATTATTTTTGCACCAATCTAATAGTTTTCTCGGTCATTCTCTGCGCTATTCTGTAGTGGCAGCATGTTATAGAAGATTATTCTTATTTTAATAATTAATATTTTCTCTATGTTATAAACATTATTGAAAATATAATGAAAAAAGGAATGTATATATCGCACGATGCTTGTTTATTCGTAACATTTAACCTAGGAAAAATAAACAGTTATATCATCTCTCCACACATACCAGAAGCAGATATAACACATGTAGAGAGTGTTTCCACTCCTCTCTCTTTCCCCTCGAACCATCATATCACATTACCAAACGATTCTGCACGCTGGTTGTTTTCTCTTGAAAAGTAGAGCAAAAAATCTGTATATTTATTCTTTGAAAATATATTACCAAATAATAATGTCCATTGCTTTATCAGAATGAAATAAAACTTTAATTTTATTTAAAATTTAAAGAATATCGCAGCGTTAGAGAAAAAGTTTGTAATTTCTTCGAACAGATTCCAAACTTCGGTTTCTTTCTTTTTGTCTTTCATTCATTTTTTTTATATTTTCCTGGAACTAGATAGCGTCTATGATGCAATACATGATTACTAGCAAAAGAAACAGCACAATATGAAAATACCAAATTGTTGATACCAAATGCAAACAAGTACATCAATAGATATCGGGCCGGAATTAGAATTCGCAGAACCGAGTTCGAATTCCAGTCAAGGTTGTTAGATTCACTTACGCACAAATACCTTTGGGAAAAGTATGAATCCATCTCTTATCACCTCACTTATGTATTGACTAGCAGGACAGACTGTGTTTTTTAGCCTTGTTTTGCAATCAGTCTACCGCAGAAAGAAATGGCAACCTGCTCCGGGAAAAATCAGCATCGTCAGTCATGTGTCGAAAGATAAATAATCGCCTAAGCAGGTATCACGTATTGCACCTAACTGACAACAATTTAAATATCTGGAAAGAGGACGGATATTTCGACATTGAAATCCGAAGGCGGATTTTGGAAAGCAAATGAGGCTCTCCTAAAGTTAAAAAAAAGTAATAAGAAACTGGAAAATTTCTTTAGAGTCCAATACAAGACTACTGAAAATTTGTGTTGTACCAGTCATCTAATATGATTATAAATCCTGAACAATAGTCGTATAGTTGAAGACGAGCAACAGAAATATGGTTTTACAGAAGGATGCTTAGAAAAAATGGGCCAAACGTATAAGCAACGACATTGTTTTGGTGAAAACAGATACCAAGTGTGCACTTATAATTAAGATCATGAAGAGACAGTTGAAATTTCTAGGACACATAATGAGGAAAGAGGCCATATATATATATATATATATATATATATATATATATATATATATATATATATATATATATATATATATGTGTGTGTGTGTGTGTCTGTGCGCGCCCGCGCCTGTGTGTGTAAGGTGTTAAACTCATGATGGTCCCATTGCATCTTCTATCTTTACTTTCTTTTTCCATAATGGTCTGTGTTATTTTGTTCTGACTGCAGTGATTATTGAGTGACTATTGTGTGGAACTATCCAGTTGAATTGGTGTGAATTATTGTGCGTCGATAAATTTGGGTAAAGCTGAGTCGCGCCATTAAAACTTTATTCATTTGAAATGGCTAATTATCTTTGGTTGAATTTTACTTCTTTGTTCATATTAAGTATTTATTTGCGGTTGTAATTAAATACTGTTTTATTTTAACATTGAAGTCTTGAGTTATACTTAATTATTAATTGCCACTGTACGTCACAATAATTATTACTTTTAATAATTTGTCGTTGTGTTGATTTTCCTTGGTCTGTACCCAAACCTGTATAGACGAAAATTTGGTATCCCTGTATACTCAATATATGCGAACAGGTGCTAAACTCATGACGGTCCCATTGCATCTTCTATCTTTACTTTCCTTGTTCCTTCGTTTTCCATGATGGTCTGTGTTATTTTGTTCCGTATTTTCACGAGATCAAAATGGAATAGTACAATATGTATGAGGTGTTAGCGAGGCATATCTTGAATGGTCACAATGGATCAAGTAGGAATATGACTCGGGCTACATGTGATAATTAGACGGTTTTGCTATATTTATATTCTGATGAATCATATATGTCATATAGGAAGGAAATAATTAATTACCGACACCGACGTTCGAACGTGATACTCTACACTTATGAATATATGTTTTCCACCAGCTGTATAAATAGAGAAGTTAGGCTATTGACTGCACTGATTATTGAGTGATTATTGGGTGGAACTATCCAGTGGAATTAGTGTGAATTATTGTGCAGCGATGATTTTGATTTAAGATTTACCGGCGGTAAGTCAAGCCGCGTTACTAATAAGGTATTCCCTGAAATGTTTAATTATTTTGGTTGAATTTTACTTCTTTGTTCTTGTTAAGTATTTATTTGCAGTTATAATTAAATACTGTTTTATTTTAACATTGAAGCCTTGAGTTATTCTTAACTATTAACGGCCACCGTACGTCAGAAATGTTATTATTTTCTCTTCGTGTTACATATGCTAACGATTTTGGATGTTGCCGTTTTTGAACATACTCAAGTAGAGAGTTTTTTCATGAAGTTGTTTCTTTGTGATTACATGGCGGCAGTACGGGAGGTTTGAAGAAGGAAGGTTATCTCAATGACTTATAGGATTAATTCGCTGGAGCCGCTTATAATTCTTGTTCTAACAAAACGTTTGAATACTGAAGTGAATTAGTTGTAAATTATAGAGAAAAATCCGCGAAATTATCTTCATACAACGGTGTTATATAACTAATTGTTTTCACCGAAATCACTAACATTTTCAGCAAGCTAGCAGTTTAAAAACCGACTTTACACGAGTATATAAGGGACTATATTCGGAAATAATTTCGCATGTTTGCCTGGTTTTATAAAGTTTAAGAGAAACATCCTCTATACCTAAATAAAAGAGCTCACATCGAAAATAAAAATATGTATTTTAAAATATTCATAGCAATATGATATGAATATATATTCATCGTGTAGACTCTTCTCATCTAATAAATGGTCACAACCTTAACGGGATAGGTGTTGCTGCTATGTTTGCTGTAGCATGTAGGATTTAATGGAGAAATTTGTTTTGCCAACCGCTTTCGCAATCAGGTTTGGAATTCTCCTTGATTGGTTGACAAACAAGGCTATATACTCTAGTTTGTGATGCAAATAGACACTAGCTGTTGGGGAAGAAGGTATGGAGTTATAAATTCACCAGGCATGTGTAGAAAAGAGAAGATATTGCCCTCGACTGTGATTTGAATTGGACAGGCCAAACCTACTTTCGACGCCGATAACCTCTACGCTACACGCATATGCATTGTGTAATATATACATGTATATCAATCACCTATTGTCAATACTTAATATTCGGTTAAGGAAGTAAGAATGTCTGCTAACTTTCGGATATATGTCACTCAGCTTTTTTACGCCAAACAAAAATAAAAAGCAGCAGATAGAACAGCATGTTATGTTCATTTCATGCGTTCTCTGATGAGACATCTATTCAATTCTGATAACAGAAAACGTACAAAAGCTGCATTTGCATCATGGCCTTCGCTGTAACCAGCTGTAGATGTATTATTGTAAAGAATAACATATGTTTGATACGGAGTTTTCTGTGGGAATATCGTGAAAAAGGTAATCATTTTCTGTTGATATACGACAATGCTGGTTAAACATATACAGTAAATTAACTGTTGTTTCAACAATCACAAATGACAAACCCCGTCATAAAACTAACCTAAATATATTGTATTGTAAAATGGCGTACCATTTTCGCGTGAATGTCGTCATCTGAAAACATAACAAATAGTTCCCATACCAATAATTGGACTATGATAGCCGTCACTTCATTGTCAGGTATGACCTTCACCATACAAAGGTGTCCCTAAAGTCTATTAACATAGAAATAAAAACCTCTATATATTTTGTTTTACAACCACAAAATAAATATGGTTTTGTCGAAGGAATAATAAATTACCTATTTTTCTGGGTTATGATAAAGGAGAAGGTGCAATCATGTAAAATCACAGATTCAACATGATTAAACACATAAAGAGTGAATCCACTAAAATTGACAGCAATGTGGTGATATTTCATCAAGTTCACGCGCAACCTACAAAGCCTATCAACCTTTGCATCACAAATGATGGAAATTTGAAGATGTTACTTGTTAATATTCCCCTTTAATAAAATGTTGAAAATTTCTTGTAAATATGGAGTTTTGCTTATGTGTCCCGATTTTAAGTTCACCTCTGTATTATATATTACATAATTATGCCTGGTTGAAATGTGCATCAATAGAGAAATTGTTGTTGTTGTCTTTCATGCATTTTATTGTTGTTGGACCGAAGACGGTATTCTGTGCCTGTTTCTCCAACCTAATTCATTTTTTGTATTTGTGGCAGAAAAGTAAAATTTGAATTAAAGTCAAACTTCATTGTTCATTCATAGTCTTGTTGAAAAAAGACACAGACGTGTCCTAAAATTCAGTAAATGTCTGACTTCCTGAAACTAAAGAATGTGGTGCATCTGCACATTGGCATAGAAATAGTGAAAGTGGTGTAACAGTCTTCCAAAGTTATGTGTGGTTATCACACATATGTTATGTGTCATCAGCACAAAAGACCTGACAACCGATCGTCAATATATCTGTCTAATCTGATTCGTGTAAAGGTAAAGCATGCAAGGAGAAGACAGATTTTTTCTTAAAACGATAGAATAATCCAATCATTTTTTCCAGCATCTTCGGGAATAGATTGGATATACGTCTTCGAATTGAGGCTTGAAGTGAATTTGAAACCGATGTGGTGTTCAAAGAATGGAGCCTCATTGAGACTCGAAACGTTCAGTGGGAAAGTTGAAAAGTCAGGTTCTGATCGGTGACAATGTAACTTCTAACTCCTTCTATTTTATATATGTGTTCAATTTTGTATTTATACGTTTATTTTAGGTTTGTCAAGAAACAGATTTTTACTGTTTTTTTCATTTTTTTGCTTACTTTCAGTTTTGACGTTCATGTGGTTAACAGATTAATTTGTTATTTTATTGGGATCAGTAATAAGTAACACCTGTAATTAGGAATGTATCAGCCTAATGAATTATACGTGATAGTCAATAAATTCAAAACAAAGAGCACAACTGATTACACTGCATTGATAGAACACAGCGAATTATTCATCTATCGTTGCACAATCTGATTGCTTCTTTTTTTGTTAATCGCTGCAGATAGTTTTCCCGGTAAAACTTTCTCTAATAAGACTTTCTCTAACCAGACTCAAGCGTTAATCGGAAACTTTTTCAAATCAAAACCTACTGAATATTACCTAAAATAAACCGCAAAGCTGTCTGAAAATAATGAGTGTATGTGAAATAATGCAGAATATATGATAAAATATAAAGGGTGTTTCATTAAGACGGATCAAAATCATTTTATATAAATCAGTGTTATTGGTGAAAATTTAATCATTTCTCTATTGAATCATGTTATTTAAGTTATTGCAATTTTGTGTGAAAAATAATATCGCCAAAATATCCGCCAAATATGAAAGAAAAAGAAAAAAAATCATTAGACGTTAAACTTAATTCACATTTAAAATCGATCCAAATTATTGGAACACAACTTACAATTGAATAAAATAACATTGTACTTTATTATTTGGAAATTACATGTAAGTAAATAAAAACAGAAATTATTTATGACCCAAACAAATATGTATGTTTTTCATTATAGTAAAAATGTACAAACAAAATTATGTAAATACTCGTGGTGTACATCAGAAAAAAAAATTCTCTACAAAAAAATCCTAAAAAAATCAATAATTTAAAGAGTGTAAATTATTTGTATGCATTACGGCCTTTCACCAATTTATTATTTGTACTATTTTTGAGAAAGTGTCAAGGTGTACAACGGGTGTAACAGCTGACATGCCTGGGCTGGATCTGCCTATTACGACCTTTCCAGTATTGACAAAGTTCAAACTTGTGCACCGTTATACAACACCTTTTTCACAGGCGCAAACTTGAAAGCCTGAGCTTAATCTATTGATATTTCTATGGCAAATATCCAATTGTGCACCATTCTTTAGTTGAACTTGTTCAGGGCATTGCAGTTTTGGCGCGCCGTGCTACACCCACGCTATCTAATCACCGACATTCTTTCCGTAGTTAAGAGAAAGTCCCACTAAGTTAACTTTTTTTTCCCCAAGAACATCTACCTTGTGGAAAAGACTGCTGCGGTTATGTATCCCTGAAAGCTACAATGTTAAGTTTACAATTTAAAACTCAGTCGATATATATAACCTTTATCCTTATAATCTTTACACCCTTCTCCCTCATCTGTAATTCATATTAGAAACTCATTAAGTAACCATCTATATTGAATTGGGCGAATTTTAGAATAAAGAGCGACAGTCATTACGGGGTAATGAATATTTTCTCTCATATTTTTTCAGCCATGGCGCTATGCAAGAGGCGTGCAGAGCCTTAACACCCACGGTTTTGGGACGGTGGGCTCCAAAGCCGACTGTCCAAAATACATGAGTGGGGGTGAGATCGAATCTTTTGTATGGTTATTCGTGCGAGGTGAATATAAGTTTATTTCATTTTCCATACAAATAAGCGTTACGTTACAATGTTAGATCGGTTTTATTGTTTTGTTTTTTTGTTTTTTTTTGTAGGTAGTTTTAGAAAACGTAGGACTTATTTATTGCTTATTTTGGGAAACGTAGGCGTTTTTATTGGTAGTTTTGTAAAACGTATGAGTTTTTTATTGGTTGTTTTGTAAAAGGTAGGAATTATTTATTGCTTGTTTCGTAAAACGTAGGTTTCTTTTATTGGTCGTTTTTGAATACGGAGGTATGCTTTATTGGTTGTTTTGGAAAACGTAATAATATATACGCCTATTTTTTTATCTTAATTAAGTACATTTACGAGTAGTTAAACCATTCTGGGTACCAAAATGCGGAAGATGTATCATAACCATCTCTAAAGGATTGAGAAAACCAGCGACTTGGGTTCTTCCTTTCTTACGGAGGGTGAAGCCCAGAAACGCATTTGTTTGGAGGATTCGTTGGCTTTGCATATAAGAAAGACTCAAAGTCGGGCATATTGTAATATTAATCGTAGTTCATGACATGGTTTTGGATAGCTCATGAAATGCTCACGAGTTGGTATTTGATTGATATCAGGTCGGTCACCTGGTTGAAGGAGTATAATGCTGTATAATGCTGAGAGACCAAAAACCCTTATGGCTCTCAGGATTATATCACTGATGATGGCCAAACTCGTCATACTGATGTATTTCTTCATACCGTTCACAACAGAATTAAATATACAGTCCATTTTAATTTGTGGGCTCTCAGAATCTTGTATAATGAGTGTGTACAGATACTCCGTATCCGTAGTGGTTCTGCCATAGGCATTAACACTTTACTCCTAACCCTATTCATTGAAATATGGAGGAACACAAATGAGTAACGATATACTAGAAACAAGGGCTATCTAATGATCAATATTGTTCTGCTACGGATGGCTAGAAGTCATTAAATTTCTAGATACATACAATAATCGAAGGGAAAAGGCTAATGTTATTTTTTTAAAAGATTTAACCCTTTTTTGTTGTAGATCGAAATCTACATTGTATCTGATTCTTTCAGATTATTTCCTTTAATGTTTTATCATTTTCTTTCAAATGTTTGTGGAATCCAATTATAAATGCTTCCGATTCAGTAAGAATTGCTCAAGAGTTCTGAGTGCATACTAAGTTCAACTTAATGTCGCGAAAGCTATGCTGATGCGAAGAAGAGTGTATCCCAAGAATGCAGAGATATAATCAAACAATTTTAGAGATATGGGAGGGAATGAACAACCTCCACAATAACAAGGATTGACAAAATTCCAGATCCCAAAAAGTACACAAAAATGGAAAACGGAACATTCTTTTCTTTTTGTGGGTTATGTCCTTTCAGGACGTAGGCGATCATGGCTCTCCACCTCTTTCTATCACTAGCAGCTCTCAACAAGTTCCTTCTCTCTACTTCCTCGCCAATAGCACGTTTTTTTCATTCACTTGCTTAAGTCCACCAGGTATGTCACGCGTTTTTTAACTTGTCTCTCTTTCCCTCTATTCTTCCCGTGAGTATCAGATTCTCCAGGCTCTCCTTCCTCATTATGTACCAGAAACTTACGCTGCCTCTTCCCGATATTAAGCATAATCCCCCTCATTAGTTGCAACATCTTTATGATCTCATCGTTGCACACACGCTCGGTCCATGATATCCTTAGCATATTTTTTGAAAAAGGCAAATAAAGAACAAAGATGGAGATATTATTACGAATCAACCGTAATGAATTTCTAAATAAGCTTTCCTAACGAAATTCTGATATCAACAGTGATGGCTGTTGCAATGTGAAAAATGTCGAATGTAACACGTCATCTATAAGAACAAGAAATCTATTCTTCAATTGATTATGATGTCCCAGCAGAATGTGAACGATCATTACTCTTCAAAACCGTCATGGTTATGACAGTGAATCACATCCGGCAGTAAGGCTTCCGATGGTGAGCATTTGAGGAGTTTGGAGCCACGTCATAGTTGCTGCTGTTTCAAGGTTCATCTTAGCCGGCGGTTGTAACGAGTCCAATGTGCAAATATCGAACACTCAAAATGGGGTTAAAAATCTGAAAGTATAAAAATGCATTTTCATAATAAAAAAAAATTACCTGTAAAAGATTTAAAAAAAAAAATTACTGAAGCTCCAAAGAAAATTAAATTCCGGCATTAAATGGCCGATAAAGAGTTGATATGCCGTTCAACAAAGAAAGAAAAACCTCTCCAAAATGTTCTATTGCTTGTAGTTCAGAGTCTGTCTATATTTCTGAGATGAGGTATTGTGTACAGTATTTACATTATGCGGACTATTGTCCTCATCTTTGTGGCCATATTTGTCACAACGTTTCGGCCGTTGTACGCTCCGGCCTTCATCAGGTGGTTGGAATTTCAACCACCTGAAGAAGGTTGGAGTGTACAACGGCCGAAACGTTGTGACAAATATGGCGACAAAGATGAGGACAATAGTCCGCATAATGTAAATACTGTCCTTGTAGTTCTAATCAATTTGTGAATACTTACTATTTATCACATTCCTTTTATTCTACTCATTTTAAAAAAGCTCATTAGTTTAAATAAGTATGTGCAACCGTAGGTTCTATTCTAAGATTTCTTTTCTCACACTTTTTACCTGAGAAAATCACTTCCGGTTTATTACTTCCTTCCAACCTACAATTTTAAAAAATTGAAACGAAATATCAAACAGTCCCCGCTGTATTCCTGAATCTTGACCGTTTCTCATCTATTCTCTTCACTAAAGCCTTTTTATTCTCTTCCACTTTCAGTAACCTCTTGCATCTTAGTGGTATTATCGCCTTACCTAAGATGAAATGACGAAATAATCCAACGCGGAGCTCGCAATTTGGGCTATCTAGTTTGTTAATGATCATACTTTCTATCTTAAAAGTTATGATTAGTCCTTTCTTCTTCTTCTTTATCTTTATGACTTGTCTTGGAATTTCTGCATTTGACCATTCTGTGGCTGGCTTCACTGTCATGTACGCATCTTAATTCTTTGAGCCGCTTTATCGGTTGTAGTGAAAAATGACGTAATGCCGAGCCACCGGTTGAAGAGTGGTAGAGAAAAATGACTTAATAACCAGTCACCGGTTGAACGGTGAGTAAACACTTGTAACTATTTTTATATCTACTGTAAAAGATTACATATCAAATATTTGCAATTTTTGATCAGAAACCCAGAGAAAATGGCTGAAATTGTTCAGGGACGCAGGGATCAAAGAGTTAGGTTGTTAAGAATTGTTTCCCCAATAATAAATCCTGGTAGAACATTTAGTACTTATAGTATTTCCACGTTGTATAAGTTCTTAGGTTGGTGCAAAAATAATGTCGTTTTTGACGTTCTTCAAAAGAAAAACGACATTATTTTAGCACCAACCTAATAGATAAATCCAGCGAGCGTGTTAATTTACGCCAATTATTGCGTATTTGTTCAAATCATTTTTTATTGACATGCAGGATGTTTGTTCCCAGTAATTCTTTTGGATTCTCTTTAAAATATTTCGCTGCATTCTATGATTAATCATTAATTGAATAAACTCCTAAGAAGCAATTAATCTTTTGACAGATAACGAAACGTGGACTTTGGTTTCAAAGAAGATATTTTTGAATATGTGTGTCTGAGAATATGATGAGAATATCATTACTATTAGCTTGGTGCAAAAATGATGTCGTTTTCTCACATAGTAACATACGTGAGAAAACGACATTATTTTTGCACTAACCTAATACAAAATGGTTATGATGTCCGTGCTAAAAAACATAGGAATTAGTTATCTAAATTGATATTTCCCTACTCTAGTAACAATACTGCTTTATTTTTTGTCCCATATCTATTAGCAGCTCTTAATTTCAAATAAAAAAAACGAAGGCGTAACAGTTTGCAGCAAGCAATTAACAATCACGTGTTATCGCTAAACTGGTTTTGTTTTCAAATCTCGCATCTCAACGCTCATTAAATGTTCTGTAACATAATGCCTTTTCAATTAGAAAAGAGATTTTGTTTTCTTTTTCCCGCGTTAGGAAAGTTTAGTTGCCAGTAGATTTCTTTTTCCTTGTTTTATTCATTTTCATTTCTGCTTCGACGATGATAAGCCACATTAGTCGGGTATTTTAATTATGTTTCGGATAAAAAGCTCAAGGGGAAAACGAGAATTTAAACATAATTTTTGTTTTCATTTCGATTTGGTTTGTACTAGATTTGAGATGTAAAAAAACAGAAAAAAAGAAAAAAGAAAAATAATACCTGTAAAGGATACACCGGATGTCATGTTCGCATCAGTATTGATCCTTTTCTTTTCTTTTCTTTTTTTTTTATTTATATTACGAAATCGGCCTAACGCAAGCACCCACACACTAGAATAAACAGAGAGTTATGGGGAAGATGTATTAATATTTGGGGAGATTCGAAGAAGATCGCAGCTGTTTGTATTCCAGTGGAGATCGAGACAACTACGTCATGTTATGTTTTGCAAATGTAGATATTTTGTAACATGGGTGGTTATCAGACAAAACAAACACCCATCAACCAACATACATACACACAGACACACACAAAGACACATACACATAATAATTTTATCACTTTAATAGTTATTTGTAAAGAATTCCATTATTTGATTAGAAGCTCAGATCATTTTTTAAAAAGTTTATTTATTTTGTCTAACGGCAGAAAAAATAAAATCTATCGGATATAAAATATACATAGCTTCTTTATTAATATAGCAATAAATAAAATTAAATGTTAACTCATTTTGTTTCAACAGAGATTGCATCAATTCTTCAGCAGATTTTAATAATTCCTTTATTTATTATTATTATTATTATTATTATTATTATTATTATTATTTTCTTTGCTTTCTGGGGTTTACACATTTCTTTCCGGGTCCCACCCAGGGACCTAAGGTTAGAAATGGCATCATGACACATTTCACTGACAAAAAAATAAAAAAATAAAATAAAATAAAAATTACATAGATAAAGCCCTTCGTAAAGTGTGGGCTGTACTTGTCAGAACAATTTTTTTATCTCCTTGAGGCATGGGCTTCCAGGAATCCCTGCAATTATTCTACTGAAATCTTTTCCAACCAGTCCTAGGGCTCCAACTACAACAAGCATTGTTGATGTTCCCATATGCCACATTTTCGAGATTTCTATTTCAAGGTCCTTGTATTTTGACAGCTTTTTGAATATCTTCAAAGATACAGTGCAGTCAGCAGGGACTGCCATATCAATAAGGAGGCACCGTTTTTGTTTGTGGTCTTTAATAACAATATCTGGACGGTTGGCCTTGATTGTTCTGTCAGTGTGAATTGTGTAGTCCCATAGAATTGTAACAGGTCCTATCTCCGTAACCGGGTCTGGGTGGTGTTGATACCAGTTTCTTTCAGTTTACTTCCCGTAGAAGTTGCAGATTTTCCAGTGCAGATATTGGCCCACTCTGTCATGTCGGGTTTTATATTTAGTGGGTGCCAATATCGTGCAACGTGATACAAGATGATCAATCGTTTCTGGATATTTATCACAGAATCTGCATTTTGTGCTGACACAATATTTTAGTATATGTGCTTGATAATTCCTAGTTAGCAAGCATTGGTCCTGCGCAGCAAGGATAAAACCTTCAGTTTCCGCTTTCAACCCTGCACTGCGTAGCCACTGATGGGTACGGGTTTTGTCTACATCAGCTTGTTTGATACGGGCAGAGTATTGGCCATGAAGCGGTTTATCTTGCCATCGCTTCTGTATCTGGTCGGCTGCATTCGTCTTTGCTGTCTTTTTTAAGTATTTTTCAGTTTCAGTCGGTGTATTGTGCTGAAGTTGCATCTCTACGAGCATTTGAAGTTCCATTTTGAATTTGTTGGCTTCTTTCATTTCGGAGTAAAGACGCTTACTACTTTCATGTTCCTTGACGCATACCATCATCCAGTCTTCTGTAGTTTCCAACTATCTTTGGATTCCAATTGTTGTAGTTTTGTAGGACAGTTCTAGTTGAACTAATCCTCTGCCTCCTTCGGATCTGGGCACATACTGACGATCAGCATCAGCTTTGGGATGATGCATGCGATAGCAAGTGAGAAGCTTTCTCGTTTTGGCGTTCATTCGCTTAATTTCAGCTATGGTCCAGTTAAGGTCATTAAAGCTGTAATGCACCACTGGGACAGCCAATGTGTTTATAGATGATATTCTATTTTTTGAGTTTAGTTCAGTATTTAGTATCAGACGTACACGCCTGTAGTACTCTTTTCTTATTTTTTCTTTCATTCGGGGGTGTTGTATGCCATCTTCGCTAATTCCTAGGTACTTATAAGCTTCATCATGCTCCAATTCCCTAATCTTTGTTACAAAATCTAAATCTATTGAGGGTGTTTCTGTAATTCTACCTTTCTTGAATGTTACTTTTGCACATTTATCTAATCCGAATCCATACCTATGTCGTCACTGAAGTATTTTACAATATTGAGGAGGCCTTTCAAATCATAGTCGTCTTTGGCAAATAGTTTGAGATCATCCATGTATAGTAGGTGATTGAATATTTTCTTATTTATTTTGTAACCATAGCTACTGTTGTTCAGTTCATGTATAAGAGGGGTTAAGGATAAACAAAACAGAAGGGGTGACAGAGAGTCTCCTTGAAAGATTCCACGTCGGATATTCAGACGGTTGGATATGGCAGTGCCCCCGGTGTGCCTAAGGTATAGTTTTGTGTTCCACATCCCCATGCTGTGCTTAAGAAAGTTTAATACCACAGGGGAGACTTTGTACATTTCCAAAGTCTTAAGGATCCAAGAATGTGGAACACTATCAAAGGCTTTACGATAATCAATCCAGGCTGCACTGAGATTTATGCGTCGTCTCCTGCAATTTTCCAGGATCATATGATTATTATTATTATTATTATTATTATTATTATTATTATTTACGGTAATGAATGAGGTTTCTTTCTTTTATACATAAACAGGTACCATTTATTATTGTATACCTTGATAAATTACATACATTTAATTATTGTACATATATCTTCATATATTATCCTTACACTCGTTCATATTAATAATGAAGTTCATTAAAGTAAACCGAGAAAGCGAAAGGTATCATTTCTGTCTATCTTAATATATATATATATATATATATATATATATATATATATATATATATATATATATATATATATATATATATATAATATTTTACATATAGAATTTATATATTATATATATAGAATTCATATATATATATAAAATATATATTATATATATAATATATATTATATATAATAAATGTATATATATATTATATTTATAATATATATATTATATATAATATATATTATATATATAATGTATATAATATAATATATATATATTAGGTTGGTGCAAAAATAATGACGTAATAATGTCGATTTTTGACGTATTTTTAACGTCACAAAACGACATTATTATATCATTATTTTTGCACCAACATAATATATATATTATATTATATATAATATATAAATTCTATATGTATAATATAATATATATATATATATGTATATATACATATATATATATATATATATATATATATATATATATATATATATATATATATATATATATATATATACATATATATATATGAATTCTTTATCTCCAATCCTGAACATTTTTATAGATATAGAAACATTTAACAATATATATATATATATATATATATATATATATATATATATATATATATATATATATATATATATATAAATATATATATATATATATATATATATATATATATATATATATATATAAACATTACATTATCATTGTTGGAATTTACCAACTCTGACTGTGTTTCATTATATATATATATATATATATATATATATATATATATATATATATATATATACGCACGTTTCATTGAATATTATCGTTGTTGCTATTAGCTGCCTTAGACAGAAAACGCCTAACATGGAGATCGAACAACTGATTAGGAAATCCGTTATTAATAAGCGTTTTTACGTTGTTTAATTCTGTAAAGAAAAGCGTACGAGAGGATGAATTCCCGTGAGCACTTTTGAGCAACTTTTTAATTACACCTATTTTATATCTAAGAGGGCATTCACTCGACAATTTAAGACTGCAAGACTATAGCACAATTAGATATCATTTAAATATTAATGGAGACCTACCGGACCCTATTCGTAACATTCTCGTTGATAACACATGCATAATAGCACCATCCATATGCAAAAAAGGCAAAAAATAATGGAAGAATTCGTAAAAAAACAACACTCAATAATATCAACTATGAACATGGACACAATATCTTGACCGTGTTTTGAAAAAAAAAAAGCGAAAACATTATATAAATACATATGTGCACAAACTATTTCTTATTTAACACTTAAATATTTCATCCTTTAAAATCGTTAAATAAGTAACCGAAAGCGCTCGGTAAAAAAGATTATTCTGACAGTTTTTATATAATTTATTATCTGAAAAGAAAACAATATCAGATTACATGAGAAATTGTATAAACAAACTTAATCAAAACCCCTTGCCTGTCGTATTCAATGAAATTTGCATGAAGGAATGATTCAGTCAAAATACACACACACACACACACACACACACACACACACATACACACACAATTTGATTTAAAGAAAAACAGACCACTTTAAGGCTCCATATGTAATAATTTATTTCACAATACAATTTTATTTTTCTCTGGATCTTCAGACTTCACTTTGAAAATGTGGGAAAAAAATGAATTTAAAATTTACACTTTTGACGGGCAGTATTAAGCTTATATAAGTTGACATAGAGGGTGGTATGGAATAGTGTGAGAGTCATGGTCGAGTTTAGAGAGGGAAGGGAGAGTTTTGGCATTTATCTTTATATTGCTTTTTATTATAATAATTAATATTGAGAAAAGAGAGGGTAAGGATCAGACATTGATCTATTTAATCGGTCAACTCAACGGAAATTATATAGCAAAAAAAAAAATGTACGTAGGGTTTTTGGAGGAAGACGAGGGGTGGTATAGCTTTAGCAATTTAGATAAACACACATTTTAACGTTTGACAATAATTTAAATGTATAAACTCCACAAAGAAATTACATTTAATGCTGTTTGCAATTTAAATATTCAACTTCTCCACAAATAAATTAAGGATTTAATACAAGCCGAATCCTATATTTATAAACAACAATAATAAAAAAAAATACTAATTGTAATATTTTAATATTGTGAATGACTGATAAGGTAAAATCTTTTTCAGTTAGAATCAAATTAATGAATTTGTAGCTATTTTTAGATGGGTAATATTTCTTAATTAAAGTTTAGGTTTCAAATCAAGATGATAATAGTAAAAGAAATACGTTTTTTCATTCATACACCACATACCTATTTACGTAGAAACACATACACATACATTCATTTACATGTACAATTGCATACATAACCACATACCAATATATATACATCGGTATATACGCATATACATATACAAATACTTATATAAACATATATCCACACGCACCCATCTTTATACATATGTAAATGTTTTCTTAAATTTTACAGTTAACGTTAGATTGTTAATTAAGTGTTTAAATTTCAAAAAATGTTTTTAATTTAAATATTTTTAACATCCTGAATACTGGTTTAGGAAGAACATTTTATAATTTAAATCTAAGTGATCAATTTAAATTGAGATTATCTCCAGATGATTAAAATTTCCAATCTTTTAAGTCTAATGAACTCTCTATATATAATCATACACCTATGTATACATATATATGTATACAACTATATCCTACACATATATTCATACATATCACATAAATAAATACGTAATACACACACACACACACACACACACACACACACACACACATATATATATATATATATATATATATATATATATATATATAAAATATGCATGCAACCCCATATACATGAATCGATATATATATAAACATATACCTATCTAAAATTACGAATAAACATACACATATAGATTAAAAGAACTAAATACAGAAGAACACACAAGGCCTTAAACTAAGCCTCCCAAGGTTTAGAATTCTGAGTTGCCCATTTTCTAACCTGGTTACAAAACAAGCTTATGGAACCAAATCTGTCCTACTATTTAACCCATGACTAGGGGCAGATAAATTAACGATTCGTACCTTTCCCAGTTGCGTAACTAATGAAATCCATTGAAATACGAAGTCGTATTTCTCATTCCGAGCTACTATCCTGTACACTATGAGTGCATCCGTAAAATGTGTGGTTGTTTCTGTACAATGCTTTACCAAAGTAATCAAATATGTGCGAGTAATCTGGATGTTTGTTTCTAATAACTGAACTGATTGACCTTCATACGTACAAACATTACTTGACGAGCCATAAGATATATAATTGTATATGAAAAAAATAACATTGCAACACATTGAAATGCATATTCTTTTTTATGGGACATTATTATAAAAATAACAGGCAGCCTGAATACAAAACCGATCTGAAGAAAAATGGGCTTTTTAGCATACCTTACTCTAGTCACAACCAACTAATGTAGTGGTACTCCTTCGACTCTGGTTTGTTAGATGACTCGAGATGTGTCGTTTCAGTATTAGCATGCTCGGGGGTAGGAAATATTGTGATTAATTATTAAAATCTCAAAACTTTTGTGATATGCTAACCATCCAACCAGCGCACGTCTATGCCTTAAATTCATCAATAAAACATGCGATTATTTTAGAAGTGTTGAAAGAGTTCTATGAAACTAGGTATCATGCCATAGAAAAACATCTTTTGTTTACTTTAAATCTGTTTCAATCTGTTCTTTCGTGAGCCTCTTTGATGATTTTGAAAAAGAACACCGCATCTTGCACGTGAGGGCATTAGTCGTGTTTCGAGATTCCTACACCGGTACACAAAGCTCAATGTAGCCACATAGTAAAGAATCTCCAAAAGACTGGCATCTCTAAGGCCTGTATTGACTGTAAAACCCACAGCAGTCTATCATATATTTAAAAAAGGTACATAAGTATAGAAATGAAAGACCGAGATAAATCATAGGAGTTATATTTATGTTGTTATAGTCAAATTAGTACACTTGTATCCATTAATGTTACTGTAAGTTAATAGCCCTCGCTGACGGATGTGATAGGATTGAGGTGGTAATGATTTTTGCGAGGGCCAAGGACAATCTAAGGGAACCCAACCAAGTTCAACGATGTGAGTAAGTTTGGATCAGACACTGTAGACGGAGATGACATCTGCCAGTACGGTAGGTTCATGGCCCATTACATTAAACAGCGACCATTCCTATTGGATAACCGGATTTAAAAGAAGGACTAACCGCATAATCTACGTGTAGAGAATAGCGTCCCAAAGGCGATTACGCAAACTTAAAAAAACAACACCGTAAAAGCGGCGATATTTTCACGTCACTTAACAATGCAACATAAAATGTACGTATGAAAAATATGGGGGTTTCTGGAAAAAGCAGACGTCCAACAAAGTATCTTCATAAGCTGAGGAGAAGAAAGAAGAATCTAATTGAATTTTGGATGGTTTAAATTAGGTTTGCCGAAACGAAAAATATTTTACTATGTTACTTAAGAATCGAAAACTAAAAACGGATACTTTTTAAAATACCACTAATTAAGATGCAAATATATGCATTATATACAACTCAGATAATGTAACATACTTTGCACGAAGCCAATAATTTCAACTAAACAAATAAGATAATCAACCCCCGAAAAAATAAAAAAAATAAAAATATTATCTACATAAATAAACACAGTTATTAATAAACAAATTAACCAACTACTAATTAATACATAGTCACAAGTAATTGTCATTATAATAAGAAACATATAAATAAGTAAACAAGAATAAATACTGACTAAAATGTTACCAATTATAAAATTACGGTAACTACCGCATTCGGATACACAATTACTTCTAATCAATAGGCTCAAGAATAATTTTAACCATAATCGTTAACAACCAATAACCATAAGGATAATATAATATATATTATTACCCACAATGCACCACTGACTAGCTTATATAAACAGTCAAGCAAAAAAAAACAAAAAAAAAAACGGATTGCCTGAAGTTTGCATTGAAGCATGAAAGAGACTTCACCGCTTGGTGCTGATCTCAGTGTCCATTTTATGTTTATATAAGCTCTATTTCTGATATTGAGCACTTTTTCTATAATATCATGCCTTAGAAATATCATTTTATCATTATATATATATATATATATATATATATATATATATATATCAGAGTGAAACAATATCCCATGTATCTGAACAAATTATTTTATTATTGAACGAGTTAATATATACTTATCCAACAATTTATTCTCTTAATGTTTTCATACTGTTTCCAAAAATATTTCCCTAGTTACTTTCTGATTTTCCCCAATACTTGAATAACGCTTTCCGCTCTCATATACAGTTCTTCACAGGGGGAAGAACTATTTTTATATTGAATTAATGCCCTGGCATGATATAGATGTTTTCATTACTTTACTCCCTTTTGATAACGTGATCAATCCTCTGTTCCGCAGAATGTAAAGTGGCGTGATACATGAATAGATTTGTGAGCTTAAAGCTTTTATTTGTGAGCAGTTTACTTGAAAAACATTTTATAAAAAAACTTACATTAACACACTGCATTTATCTTCAAAGAACATGAGTAACCACAGACAACGAGTTCAAGCGTGACACTCTGGACTTAAGAATATATGTTTTCCGCGAGCTGTATAAATAGCGCTCTCAGGCTACCGACTGCAGTGATTATTGAGTGACTATTGAGTGGAAATATCCAGTCGAATTAGTGTGAAAAATTGAGCGTCGATGATTTGGGTTTTGATTTGGGAATTAATGAACATTAAACCGACCTGCGTTACTAACACGGTATTCACTGAAATGATTAATCATTTTGGTTGATTGTTCTTGTTAAGTATTTATTTGCAGTTGTAATTAAATAGTGTTTTATTTTAACATTGACGCCTTGAATTATACTTAATTATTAACGGACACCATACGTCACAATAATTATTACTTTTAATAATTTGTCGTGGATCAAGTAGGAATATGACTCGGGGTACATGTGATAATTATATGGTTTTGATACTCTACACTTATGAATATATGTTTTTCACCAGCTGTATAAATAGAGAAGTTAGGCTATTGACTGCACTGATTATTGAGTGATTATTGAGTGGAACTATCCAGTCGAATTAGTGTGAATTATTGTGCGTCGATGATTTGGGTTTTGATTTAGGATTTACCGGCGGTAAGCCAAGCCGCGTTACTAATAAGGTATTCCCTGAAATGATTATTTTTGTTGAATTTTACTTCTTTGTTCTTGTTAAGTATTTTTTTGCAGTTATAATTAAATACTGTTTTATTTTAACATTGAAGCATTGAGTTATACTTAACTATTAACGGCCACCGTACGTCAAAAATGCTATTATTTTCTCTCCGTAAGAAGAACATGAGTAACTACAGAGACAGATGTTCGAGCATGACTCTCTGGACTTATGAATATGTGTTTTCCTCCAGTTGGATAAAGAGCAATGTCAAGCTACCTACTGCAGTGATTATTGAGTGGCTGTTGAGTGGAAATATCCAGTCGAATTAGTGTGAATTATTGTGTGTCGATGATTTGGGTTTTGATATAGGATTTACCGGACGTTAAGCCAAGCCACGCTACTAATAAGGTATTCACTGAAATGGTTGTTAATTATCTT
>OZ010573.1:109094567-109099567 GCA_963932145.1 Acanthosepion lycidas
ACATCTGGATTTTCTGAGAGACATAATGATGATCGATGTTCTGGAAGATTTAACACCCACAGAACATATTGAATCTAGAGATTCATGGACATACAAAAATTATTCTTTTAATGTGATTATGTGAATGTTTGGCATAAAAAAAAAACAAATAGTGATAATTAATAGTGGAATTTCGATTCAAGAAAAAAAAAGAGGGAACATATTTAGAGACATTATCGCCCACAGAGTGAAGAGACATGTTACCTAAAATGATATATTTTTATTTCCCTGGACAGGATCAATCGCCCGCCTCCTTTTTAATGTAATTTTACTAATCTTCTAGATAATCTTTGTGTTTGCGTTTATCCATATTTCAGCCAATTTCGATACTTAATTCCCGTTTGTTTTCTTACCATTTTCTTGTATTTTTTCAATTATATTCCTGCTTTGCCATCTAATATGAATATTTTTTCATCCATTCTTTTTGGGTCGGTACGGGGTAGATAGTATCAGCAATGCTCTTCATTACTCCCAAACTTTCGACAATTGAAAATACCAGATGCTGTAAGGTGGTGTAACGGATAATGGTTCGGAATTGTTAATCGGAGAGCTGAGTTCAGTTTCAGTTGGGGTCGTTATATACACTTATGCGAAAAATGCCACGAGGAAAACTATTAATTTGCCAATTTTCCCTGCAACTTTGCGTTAATTAGTAATACTTTTATTACTAATTCATTATTATCTAAAAAATATATATATATATATAAATTACGTGCAAATTGTTGATAGAAAACGAATCGATCCTTTAAACTGATTTTTAGATCGGTACAATTTGAGCATGGATCTCTAGGATCCTAATCATTCTAGAAATATTGTATAGATACTCAAAAGCCCATTTATTTATTATCATTATCTGGAGTCCAAAACATTGGCACCAATTTAGACTAAATGTTCATCATTCTTTTTAGTCGTCAATGAAGCAGTGTGCAAACGAAGAACTGTAACAAACCGAAGAAACCACTTCCCTTGAGGATTTTAATAGCCTTAACGTTGGATATGTAACTAGAAGAGGGATAAATGACTATCAAGATGCTGATGTTCCACGATCTCAAAAATTTGCCAGGCAAGAACCCATCCATTAACAGTGAAGAAAGCGATATTATCTACTATATTTAAGAAACCTATTTCTCAGTAAAATTATTGTATAAATCTTGCATGAATTTCAACCGTTTGGTCAATGTTAGTCAAATGTTTTCATTTTTTCATTACTATCGCATAGTCTCAAATGTCAGTCAAATATAGAAGTGCTACAGCAATTCTGGGCGATATTCCTTGAATGGTTCTGGTGTTCAAGCTACTGTTTGTATTATTGTTATCTTCATATTCCATTCTCAGGAATGAATACTTTCTAATAACTGAATTCTTTTAATCTTTATGTTAGCGAACAGAATATTAGTACAGGTGTTCTTTGCCGAATCTGTTACATATTTTTTTTAAATTTTCTGATTAGATTTTTTTTCCTGAATTTCTAGAATGAAGATGTTCCATTATTTACATGATTTTCATCCTGAATAATTTGTCATTATCAAACATTTTGGGGTCAACTGATGCCTGACCCTTTATCCATCTCTTTTATTATCTGTTTCACCAAATGAATGTTTTTTTATAAATATGAGATTGACGAAGAGATCAGTACATTATTTCTTCTATTTCTTCATCTTCATTTTGCCGTTTACTTTCAAATCGTGGCCAATCACAGAACTCCAAAGCCCCCCCCCCCACCTCGATATCCTTTGTACTTCTCTTCCTTTGTAATTCATTTCACCCACTGTTACGTCATCCATTCACATAAGATGGTCAGGTAGATGATATGGTGAATTCTCCAGTCCTTTGTTTGACATATCCTCTGTGTATTAAATTTGCGAAACCGTCCTCCCTTATTATATATCTCAGTGATTTCATCTATCTCTTTCTGATTCTGTGTACAAGTATCTTTTTTTCCCATTTTCACCGAGATTTACTTGGCATCCATCTGAAGAACCACATTGCATTTCAGAAGAGATTCGCCAGAAGAGAATCTCTAACAGTACACCATTACATAACTGTTCTCAGTTCTATCGGGCTTATAGCCACATCATGTTGAAACATCACTTCCCGTACGATCACCGAAGTTACGCAACATCGAGCCTGTTCAATACCGAGATCGGTGACCTCTTAGCAATATCAGGGATTGCGAGTTTTGATGCGCCTGTGGTGTAATGAATAAATCGGAGGGAGGAGTTCCAATTCCACTTGGGTTCGTTTACTTATGCGTAAATAACCTTGAGAATGTTATGAATTCACCTCTTCTCCGCTCCAGTTACAAGTAATGTAGTAAGATTTTGTTTATCATTAAATTCCTATTATCTCCCCTCTCCACAAAAATCTTACAATCTGAAAATATTTTCTGGTTTTAAATAAACGGCAAAGGGTTGAATAGCTGTATAAAATGAATGCATTAAACAGTTCTAAGGAAATGAATCTGTTTCTTATTACTATACTTAATTTTTTGAAATGATCAATTGCTATTCAGATACGCACTTAGATTTCCCTATTTCCGTTTCCGGCTTCTTTTACTTTAATTTCCATGTAGTTAAACGTCTGTACTTATTCGATGTTGACATCCCCAATACGTGATTGGTATCTTGAGTGTGTTCTCTTGCTGACAACCATACATTCTACCTTCTTATAGTTGATGCATAACCCTTTTTTTCTCGCTTTCATATACTACTTTGTCTCGCGGGTCCTGATGGTTTTCCTTCTGCATCAGATTATATCTGTGTACCTTACATCGCTAAGATTGCGCTCACTGATAAGAAATCAATCGACAAAGTGTCTCCCACTCCCTTAGTATAGGATCACTCTAAAATTTGAATATATCCGTTGAGAAGACACACACTTTTCTTACGCCCCTTAAACTTCGGAAGTTAAAAATCTGTTTTTAAAATGTTTGTCTTCTCTTTCTATGTATCACTCCCATTCAGGATGTAGGTGATCATGGGTCTTCACAATTCCCTGTCCTTTATATTGCTTTTTGTTATTGTTGTGGATTCCGGGTTGAAATCCGGTACCAATAAATAACAAACGCCAAGAAGGAATATAGGGAAATAAATGTATTAATGTAATAATACAAACTGGTAAAGCAGATTAGTAGTCCCAGGAATGCGGGTTAGTAGCAAAATATATATATATAATCTTTGGTATAGACGTATCACTGTATGGCTTCTTACTGAATCTACGTGCTTGCTCACTGTGACTCTTGCTCATTACGTTAGTTCTCGTTCGTTCTCGTTCGTTCTCGTTCGTCCTTCTTTCTCGTTCGCTCTCCGGTTATTCACTAGCAGTAGTATATGTATACCCTGGGTGAGTCCATTTGTGTAAAAAGGGGAGAACCCCTCAACAGTTATATCTCATAAACCTTGTTCAGGTATCCATTTAAGCTTGCTAGGCAGGTTATGCGTTGTTTTCTCCGTCTCTCTTGACTTTCCGTCAGTATTGTGGATATAACATTTTTCGAGACCTCTTTCCTTATTATGTGGACTTGAAATTTCAACTGATTATTCTCGATGTTAGTATAAGTGTGTTGTTTGTTTCGATTTTCTCTAAAACTTCATCGCTTCTTTCAATGTTCAATCAATAGGATTCTCATCATCCATTTGTAGAACCACTTTTATGTTGTTTCAAGTTTCTTCACTGGAATTATAGCAAGAGGTGATATTACGCAGCATTTCAGTACATTTTTCTTCAGTTTCTAACGAAATCCTACTGTTTCTTAATACTTTGCTTAGCTTTTGGAAGTCATCTTTCGATCTGGAAATGCACCTTCGAATTTTAATGCCGCATTTTCCGTACTCCATTACGTACCTTCCCTTTTAAATCGTTGTAATTTATTGACTGTGGTATTTCAAATTTGTAATTTGCATCCAGGGATGTTTCTTTTGTTAACAACCCTGCATTCTGTTTTCTTACTAAAGCTAATCAATTTATAGGTTACTTGCTACTTTTTGTTTTTTTTTTTTGTTTTTTTTTTTTTGAAATATACCTGAAAAGACAATTGTATACGTCTTTAGTCAGTAATTTTGAACGACATTAAGCATGAATCGAAGTCTGTACGTTCGTTGTGAATTTAATGATACATTTAAACCATATTCTGTTAGGTTATAAGTCTCAGCCGCTAAATTTATTAAGGCTGAGGCATCTCCTTTTAATAGACTTTACTATTGCCATGTTTGTTCATGTTCTTGTTTGTATTAGCTCTGCTTTATAATCTTTTCCTTTCTCTGTATTTTGTCATTTCCCCTATGTCCGTCTTTTGCTCTTCTCTTTTCTTTTCTCTCTTTTTTGTCTTATATCAGTTTTTACTATTGCTTTCTATTTTTATATCGTTCATGTTTGTTTTCCTCAAATTTTTATCGTTCGTTCTTTATTCTAGTAATTTTTCAGTTCTTTTTCTACCTACTTTTTGGTTACTTCAATTATATCTTTTTTTAAATTTCGTTTGTATTCTTTCTTTCCTACCTTCTGTTCGATATCATTTCTTACTTTCCTTTTTCCTCTTTTCTATTATTTATCATTTCTTTCTTTCTTTCCTTCTTTCTATTCTTTATCATTTTTTCTTTCTTTCTTTCCTTCTTTCCAATCTTTATCATTTCTTTCCTTTTTCCTTATTTTCTATTCTTTATTTCTTTATCATTTCATTCTTTCTTTCTTTCCTTCTTTCTTTCTTTATCATTTCTTTCCTTTTTCCTCCTTTCTATTCTTTATCATTTCTTTCTTTCTTTCTTTCTTTCTTTCCTTCCTTCTTTCTATTCTTTATCATTTCTTTCTTTCTTTCCTTCTTTTTCCCTTCTTTCTATTCTTTATCATTCATTTCTTTCTCTCTTTCTTTCTGTGTATTTTTTTCTTACCTTTCATTTCTCTTTCTTTTTCTATAAATTTTGTATTCTCTTTTTCATTCACTTTTTCTTTCTTTCTTTCTTTCT
>OZ010573.1:109109567-109127067 GCA_963932145.1 Acanthosepion lycidas
GTCCTTGAGTTAGATCCTTCAAAAAAAAAAAAGACTTCTTGAGCACAACGATGAAAGCATATTTGTGGAAGTTAAAACATCAAAAGTAGATTTAGTCATTGATTTCTTTTGATACACTAATAGAATCAAGGGAAGATAACAATATAACCATCTGTGATCCGTGGAATGTTGACTGGCAGAATATAGACATGGACAAATAAAATTGGTATTGATTATCCACTGGAAGTGTTACAGAACTTAAGCTTTTTTAGAAAGCCAAGAATAATCTGGAGAGTGAAGAGCAATTAATGTCCAATTAAAATTGAATAATACCTAAGGCTGATGATTGTAAATGGTTATGATTTTATACATAAATTAATTAACAGATATTAAGATCGTAGTTGAGAAAATACTGACATAATAATATGGATATCTATATAATATATATGATAATTAAATCTACTTTGACGTGTTTCACTGACTATATAGCATAATCAGAAAAAATAATTTTACAAGAACAAAACCATTATCGGAGAGTGGAAACGTTATTCAAGTTTAGCTTCATCTATATAGAGAAATATTAGGTTGGTGCAAAAATAATGACGCAATAATGTCGTTTTTTGACGTATTTTTAACCTCAAAAAATGACATTATTACGTCATTATTTTTGCACTAACCTAATATTAGACGTTTTGGGGTAAGATATCTCGAAAAGGACTGGATAATTAGAATTCTTAAACGAGCAAGACTAATATTTTGGGTGAGACTATTTGCCTAGCAGTAATTAGAAAAAAAAACAACAAACTATTATATATATAGCAATTCAAAATCAAAGGTAGACGTAATTTTAATTTTTCATATTGATATTTTTTCACTTAGATGATGAGACTATAGAAAAGTGATGCATCTTAAAGTAGGCCGTAACTTTTTAATTAGGGATTTCCTAATTTGTAAAGGGGGTTAGCTGTTCTCGCTAAGGAAGATTTTACTCTTCTAAAATTGTTTTACAGTGGTACCTGATAATCGGTGAAGTTTGAAGAACAGACAACTGAGGGGTTAATATCTCTACCACAATAAAGTATATGACTTTCGTCGGGCTCTTCTTCAATTCATGAGTTCAAGCACCATACTAGGCTGGCATCCCGCTCTCAGTCCATCACTGTCGAAACTCCTAAATATAGTCGTCTCTTCTACTCCAATATAGCTCACAGGGAAAACAGGAATAGGGAAGGGAGTTCTACAGGCGAGAGGTGCGAGACATGATATATATATATATATATATATATATATATATATATATATATATATATATATATATATATATATATATATGCAACCTTCGCTTCCTCTGTAGGTAAATGGTAAAGCACATCAGGCAATATGACGGTTCCATATATATATATATGTGTGTGTGTGTATGCGTGTGTGTCTGTGATTGCGTGGTTGTGTATATATATTAAATATATATATATATATATTATATATTATGTATATGATATGTATCCATGTATTATAAATATATATTATATGTATTTGCATAGTATGCACACACACGCGCGCGTACACACACACACATATATATATATATATATATATATATATATATAATTTATATAGAAAAAATATGACAAGCTCGAAAGGTTTTTTGTGGCAACTTTCATCCGTTAGTCATTCATCGGAAGGAAAACGATGAAACGCGCCACAAAAAAAAAAAAAAAATAATAATTCCAGTTTCTTATCTTCTAAACACCGTGTGTAGATATAGAAAATTATACAAAATTATATATCGTTATATCATGTATAATCTATATATCGTCAACGACTAAATTATTCGTACACCCACCAATTTTGAATATTTTTATCCATTTCTTTTATCTAATGTATGATGTCAGGCATTTTACATGTCAATAAGCACAAAAAATGAATATAAAACTCAATTTTCAGAACAATAGGTTAAATTCAAGAAATTAGACAGGCGAATGTTGCCAAATATGAAATGACAATATCATTCGCACTTTAGAAAATATCGTTTTAAATTAATTCATTCGATTAAGTATAAGTGATTTACATAATTTATTGGTGAAGCCTTCTAGACTATTTATTAAGTAGAATATTTGTAATAATTCCAGCAGAAATCACGTGGTGTTTAGAGTGTCACCATTATTAATCTAACGTTAACAACACATCAGGGAAGACAAGAGATTAGCCATGACTTGAGATAGAGAATTATTAAATTCCACAAGTCGGCAAATTGTTGTTAGTTCTATTTCAAACCCGTTAGCTATCTCTATGTCTACGGCAGAGTCCGTTATAAAGCAGTTTAAACAGTCTGGCGCAATACAACGTTGTTTTAATAGAAATGGGTTGTAGTAAAACCGACAACGACTCACCACTTTTCACAAAACATGTCACATTGTTTCTCAGTTTAATTTTGCCAAAACCTTCTTGGACAAAGAATATTGCCTTGGAGAATAAGTACTATAGATTGATGAAACGAAAATTGAGCTTTGTGGACATAATGGTGTACAGAAGATTTGATGCAAGAAAGGTGAAGCTTTCCTCCCAAAGAACACACTGGCAAAATTGAAACATGGAGGCAACCCGATGATTGTTGAGTTTCTTTTATCTCAAAGGGAGAACGGATAACTAATTGCAATAATAGGAATAACGACATCTGCCGACTATATCAAATTTCCGGATGAAAATATACAAATTCCAGCGCAAAATCTTCCCCTACGTCGACGATTTACTTTTTAGCAAGATAATGATCCTAAACATACGTCTAAATCAGTGACTGCGTGGTTTCAGAAAAAAGAAGATAACAGTTCTGCCATGGCTTTCAATATGTCCTGATTTGAATCCTATTTAAATCTATGGCAAAAATTAAAAGTTAAAAGAAATCGTCGATCACCAAAGAAATCTTTCAGGGATTAGAACGTGCTACCGTTTAAGAATGGAAGACAATCCAAGAAAAGACTTGTTCAATCTACCGTGAAAATGATTCAATTGTTTCTATTTTTAATACACTACAAAGAATTTGTCTTTTCCTCTTTTGCATAATTCGCGTGTCAAATGATGTTATGAAAATTGAGTTTCATATTTCTCTTTTTTGTGTACATATTAACATATAAAACCCTGGTATCATACGGGCATTGGGTTCGAGAAATGCATAAAAATATTCAAAATTAATGGGTGTAGAATAATTTCGCCGTTGAATGTATATAATCAATATATATATATATATATATATATATATATATATATATATATATATATAAATATATATATATATATATATATATATATATATATGTGTGTGTGTGTGTTTGCGTGTGAGTGTGTTTTTGTGTGTGTGTACAAATTTTGACTGCATATAATGTGTTTGGGTGTACAAAAGTTGACTGTACATAATTAATATAATATATATATGTGTGTGTGTGTTTGTGTGTAGAAAAGATATATATATATATATATATATATATATATATATATATATATATATATATATATATATATTTTCTACACACACACACACACACATATATATATATATATATATATATATATATATATATATATATATAATTTATATTTGAGCAGCAAGTATTTATCCAAACAAGTTTGATTAAACAGAAGCAGGAATTTTATATTATACTTTTTGCGCATTACGTTTGAAACTGTGGATGAACTTTTCGAAGTTCATTTCTTGTTTTCTTCAATTTTAGTAAGTCGAAAGTACTTGGAGAGAAGAAAATGAACATCTAACAATTTATCCACAACTTCGAACATATATTTTAACAACTACTCCGGAATTTGGAAAAGTATAATAAAAAAAAAAAATAAAAAAAAACTTATTAAGGTCTGTTCTATCTGATGAAAATTCTTTGCATATATATATATATATATATATATATATATATATATATATATATATATATATATATATATATCCCTCATGTGCTTACGGCCATAACTGAATATATATACCAAGCTCTTGATAATAACGCCGAAGCTCGGCGTTTGATAGGTTTTGACGTGCCGGCCTTCAACGTAATCTTATTATTCCTGACAAACCGTGAAATGAAATTCGTTCTGAACAGATTCTCTTCCAGTTTCTTTCATGCGAAAGCTAGTGTTCCCCAATTCTCTATCGTTGGTCTTACACTGTTTCTTGTCTTCAGCAATGATCTTCCTGATGTCATCACTTCTCAAGTTATCATCTACACAGACGACACTAACATTTACTCCTGTCTCAATAGTAAATCCGTCACTGCTGATAAAGTTAATCTGGCAATTGGGCTCAAAAATGACTTCAATCTGTGGTTGAATGAGGAAGGGAATGTCTTGTCAATTTTAATTTATCCAGAACGAAACTGCACTCATTTACTCACCATAAAGCAACTTTACTGTCTCATATCAACATGGCTTATGCCCAATTTCACGTGAGCCGCTCACTGCAATATTTTGCTTTCACGTTCTCAAATGACCTGCGATGGAACAACTACATTGAATTAAAAGCTGCATCTACCGCAAGAAATGTTAGTTTTCTGTGCTGCGACAGAAAAGTTTTCTCGTCTGAGTCCATACTTCACATCTACATATCCACCATCCGTCCATACATAGCATACTGTTGCTATATACAGTCGAGTGGCCCCGTTGTTAAACTCTAGGTTCTTGACAAAATCCGAAGAGGGATATGTAATGTGGTCGGTCCTTACTTGAGATTTCGACACCAGCCACGTTCTTCCAGACATGAAGTGGCTTCCTTCTGTCTTTTCTATATAATATTTTATGGAATCTGGTCTGTCGATCTATTTTGAAATGGTGTCTCGACTTCATGAATTTAAGCGTGTTACTAGTTTGGCATCTCTTCCCCACCTTTTTACTATCGAAACAGTTAAATTTAACCGCCATTTCTACTCTAACAGCTTCTATCGCACTTCATGAGAGTAAAACTCCCTTCCTCTTACTTGCTTACCTGATAACTATAACATTCTGATGCTTTCATCGCGTTCTTTTTATCCATTCCTCCATTCTTCATATGACCTAAGCTTTTTTTTTATAGTGAGGTTTGTTGGGCAGCGTCTGTGGAACAAAGAACACCATGACATATTTAACTCCGCAAGAAACTTGGAAATGGCATGCTGTACTGTTCGGCATTTGTGCCGGAAGCTCCACTTCGAACATTACAAAGTGCAGAGAATTTAAAATGTGTTGGATGAGTCTGATGGTCTTTACGAATGTACGGCAGCTCGTAAAAATCAATCTGATCATTCTGATAAGGAAATAACTCTTACATCTGTTGGTGATGTCCTTAGACTCAACACGGAGGCCTTGAAGGGGTCCTGCTAACTTGGGTCAAGAGGGTAGCTGCTAGAAGACCCACGCAAGCAGGAGAACTCAGTCATGGCTGTCACACAATTTCTACGACCCTATCACACCTTTCATTTGGCCAACTAATGCCCCAGACTACCACCCGTTTTATTATTCTATGTGGGTCGCTGTTGAGCGAGAAAACAACAAAACTTCTTGTAACACCGAATATGAACTTGTAGGTAAAGATTATGGCAGCATTCCCCATCTTAAACAAGAGACCTCCCAAAAGAATTCCAGGAGATTCCGGAGTAGTGTGGAGGCGGTGCTTGAAATGAATGGCAATTTTATTGAATAAATTTAATCATTAGTATTTTAAGATATTTTTGTGTAATTTTGGTAAATATGTCTATTAAAATAAGATGTCAGTGTTACTTTCATTTTTTGCGTAGTTTACACGACAATTTATCCAACATACCCTTAATAAATATATGTGTGTCATTGTGCCTCGATGGTCGTGTGCGTTTGTTTTTGTGCTTGTGTACGTGTGTTACGAGGTGCAGCTTCGCGTAATTTTAACATGCAGGGAAATCTAAAGACGGTTCTAGGTTCTAATTCCTGCTGAGTTTCCTCAGTCATTTATTTAAACATTTATTTAAATAGGAAGTATTATTTGGGGGGCACACTTCGCAGTTTAAAAATAATGGAATATCCATGTTCCATGTCATATACTGCTATCGATTGCATATCGAATTAATTACTCTTGTCCACAACAATAGCATCATATTAGTTCTGTGTGTCCCTGCTAAATAATCAGTGCCAATAGCATTTAATTTGGTCAATTATTAGTATCAGAATTTTTACGGCTGCGGCAAACATGAATTATGCATTTTTAAAAGAATAATTTTTAGAATTATTATTAATTGTACTTGTATGAGTTTAATTAAAATACAGACAGGAAAATTCAATGGCGTGTATGGTTGCAGAAGAAATAATTTATACTATAATTTAAATGATATATGTCATGATTTTACAGATCGATAGCATGTATTATTTCTAATGACCAAACAATAATTCAGGGTTTTTGAAATTTGTTATTTAATTTAAAATATCATTTTGTTGGTATAAAGGAAGATCTATTGTAAATAACATGCACTACAGTTCAAAAATTTGAGGTGTCCCCTTTTATTTTTTTTTAATTGGCCCAAATGTACTTTAGATAAGAGAACATTATTTTACATGTTTAAAAACAACAGTATAACATGATCTTTTATTAGAAATTTTATATGACAAAAAGTATAAAAAAATAAAAAAAATATGATTAAATTTTGCTTTCGTCAAAATATTCTCCTTTAGCCTTGATCTCTACAGCACAAATCTTTTGCAAAAAATTGTGAAAGTTTATGTTTAATAATTGTTTCCATTTTCTTAAATGACTGTAATAGTTCTTTTTCGTTTTGGGGATAGAAAGGTTTCATGTTTCTGTCAAGTTCATCCCATGATAATTCTCGAGATGCCCTCTTTCAAATTGTAGTGTAAGTACCGTACATACTCGAGTATAATACCAAATTTATGATAAGTTTTTTTAAAAGTAAAACATAGGTGGAGGGTCGCATTACGCACAGGATATTTATTGCAAGACGTTAAAATCATGCTTTTAGTCGCTGACCGGTTTCATTATGCAGAAATAAATTATTATGTAAGGGATAAAATTATATGCAAAAAATTCATGGATCGCTCTATACATGAAGTTTGCTTATATACGAGTATAAATCGCTCTTTGTCGAGTTTAATAAGTTCTTTGCCATTACGATGCATGCACTTGGATATTCACATTAGAGTTCATCTTTCCACTTCAGACTTCTCAGTAATGACTTACCTTTTTTATACTGTTTTACAACAAATGCAAGACCCAAGAGCAAGTCAAAAAAGAGTATGAATAAAAGATGTAGTCGTAAGGACATAAATGGAACAGTTAAAAGTTTATATAATGAAGAGATAGTATTAGAAAGTTTAAAAATTAAGCTTCGCTTCAAAATAGCGGAATTGAAATTTAATTCCGCTGGTCAGCGAAAGACCATATCGATATGATAAGAAATGTGTAAATATCATTGAAAATGTGTCGAACATTGAATAAGTTATGTTTGCAGTGATCAGGGAAGAATGTCATCAAGAGTCTGTTCCAAAAAGAGACAGTTCCAGTAAAGAATCTGTTCGAGTAGAACTATACATTGACAATTATTCTTTCTTCAGGGCGTGGGCGATAAATGGCTCTCTACAGATTTCTATCATTTGTAGCTCTAGGCAATGTTTGTTCACTTACGATCCCTCACTGCCCCAGTTATCTATTCACACAAATTCATTACGTATATTACTCAAGGTATTCATCTTACTCCACTTAACCAGTTAGTGTCAATTTCTCCACGTTTTACTTTCTAGGCTTATATCCAGAAATTAAAAATGTCTCTTTTTATACTAATTACAAATCGAGATTAGCTTTTTTTGTTTCCCTTCACCCTTTTCATTAAATCTTCCAATTTGCTCCCATGCTCCGTTTATGCTATTCTCAGCATCCTTCTGTAGAAACATATTTCTGTTGCCAGAAGTCCTCTCTTTATCTTTGAGAAAGTTGTCAAATATTTAATGTAATATAGTAAGACTGATATCAAATAGCATCTCATCGTTTTTCTCTGTTTCTAACAATATTTTCCAATTACTTTCAGTAGCTTTTTGATGACATCTTTCGCTATTCCATTGCGCCTTTAGATTTGTTTTGCAGTTGAAAGAAGCAAGAAGTATTAAAGTATTGTTTACCATACACAGCGACATTAGTTAAAGGAACTAAATCTATGAATGGAATAAAGAGTCTGATTTGAAATATCGTGTAATACCACTTATTTGTGGTAAGTAGAACAATAGAAAGGATGTGACTGTATACACAAAATATATGAGGATACTAGTGGTAGTAGGTATATCAATCTAATAATGTTTTATCTCAAAAACTCTGAGACAAATGAACACCTAAGTATTACTACTTGCTTACTTGTAACGGCATTCACCCGGAATTTCATGGGAATTCGGAATTCACAAGCGGTCCCCAACCCGCACGTATAGCACATGAGATTTGATTCTAGTGGTGAAGGTTTCGTGCAGGACCATACACACTTTTTGAAGGGTCGATTACGTGCCACCAGGTTCCCAAGAGAATAAAAATATAAAATAATAGAACAAAAATAAAATCGGATAAAATAAAATAGGTTTGAATTCAGAGTTTTCCTTCTCCTAGACCAGTTGCCATCCAAGGCTAGAGAACCCAGTCTGTCCTGCTATTTACCCATAGCTGGAGAGAGAAGAAGAGGATTCAAACCTTTCCCAAGGTTATTAGCACATAAGTGAATGTAATGCATTCGACTTGAATTACGAACTCGGCTCTCCGATTCTTCAATCCAAGCCGCTAACCATTACTCCACCTAAGTATTAAATGCCATATGAAACCATAGGCTGATATTAAGTGAAAAATTTTCTTAAATACACCACCTGTATTGTAAGTATCATATAAGTATCATCTATGAATTTAGTTAGGTTGTCGCCTTTTCTGTCTAGGATGTTCAATTTTACAAGTTATTTGTAAAGCATATTTAAATTGTTCTACTTACCACAAGTAGGTGGTATTCAAAACGGATCCACGTAAACTGAAACTGTTCAATACAACTAGGAAATATCTGCCAAATTTTAATTGAAATATCTCTTTAAGGTGGACGGGATTATTTGTCACCGACCTGAAATATGCAATTTCATGTATTTTTTTTAAGTTTCACAAATTGTTATATTTACGTGTTTAGCACAGTTTTTAATTAATCCATTCATCATTGGTCACCATGGTGAAACCTGGTCCTTTGAACGCTAGGGTAGGTCTATTTTTGAACCGCGGTATTGCACAGAATTTAAATGTTGCCGACTGACATGATAATTAACGACACAGAATACTTTTTTCTAAAGAGTTACCGTTTTTTGAGGAAATGAGATTAAAGATTAAATTTAGGTTTAAAATTAAACCGTTGGAATTTCAACCCGCTGATCAGTGAATGATTTAACTCTGCCAGAAACTTACGTTCCATGATATAAACTAAGGTGTAAATATGATTTTAAAGTTTTTCAATTGTAACATTTATCCCTTCTCAATAAATCAAAGAAAAATAAATCAGAATATTCACTTTATAAAGTGAAAATGGAGATTAACTACATGGTATAAATATTAAATACATTTAATTAAGTTGTGGCCAGAAGTGAAAATCGACTCCTTTTTTTTTCTCATACGGAATTTTTCTTACTTTTAAGTGGAAAAATAAACTAATTCTCAAAACAAAAAAGTACCGTAAAACCTCAACAAATAGATACCTTCATTGAATTAACAGAATAGTATGTATCATGTTCCGGAACTTTCCTTGATGGGAATTATTTAAGTATTCACCGTTACAAGAATTTGCTCTCGAATACTGTTCGTATGTCACTGTGGAATTAAATAGTTTTTTCGTCTTTTTATTCAATATACTTAATTATTTGAAATAGAAGATAAACATTTTGTTTACTCCACATAATTGTGTATGTTCGAAGCAACGAGCATTAAAGAAACAAAGAATTATATTTGTTTATTTCCGTGGAAGTAATTATTTCGATTTGCTAATTTTTTTTTTAAATTTGAAGTAATTCAGATTTACTTTTGAAATTTTATTCAAATAATTTCACGATTTCACTTCATTTGAAAAGAAGTTAATGTTATTTTTTATTAATTTGTTTAATCTGAAGAAGTCCAGGTTCTGATTTTCGAAAGTTAAATTAATTGAAAAATATAAATTTACTTTTGATAATCTTCCATTGTCTGGTAAATAATATTGTTATATATTCCTTTGCATTTATCATATATGCGAGATCTATTTTAAATATATATATATACACATTTTCAAATTTCAGGTTCCTATTGAAGAAAGGGACTATTTAAAATCTCACAGACATAGACAGAACCAAAAGACAGTTTCCAATTTTGAACTATTGACAAAGATGCTGTCAGAAATATCGGAAAAGTATAGATATATCGAATAGGTTAGACAAGAAGATTGAAAGATAGATGCAACAGGATTCTACATACGTTGCCACTATAGCATATATTTTCCACCATTGCCTTCCAGTGAAGTAACAACCAGTGACATTTTGAGCTATCGACAGTGTCTATGCCATGGATCTTACTAAGAGTGATGTATCTTCCAAATTCTGGGTAAAGAATTCTATTAGACCTACAACATATGGACTTCTTTTTATCCAAGCCTTTACGAAGAAAACATTATCATTGATAAGTCACAGCTAGATAGGTTAAAATCCTAGAGTAAAAGCGACTATCAGAAACATGTTCAGAACCATGGAAATATCATCTGCATTGATGCTAATTGCAGAGTCGATGAGGACACTTTGCAATAGAAAGATATTACAGAGGAAAACAGCAAAAAAATAAGATAATCAAAGCACTAGAATACCACTTGACTTTCACCAGAGATGGGCACGAAAAGTATATCACAACCACATAGTTATCCCTAACATCGATGCAACTGATGTCGTTTTAGCAGAGAGTGTTACTTTGCAGTTTTAGAAGAATTCAACTGCAGAAATTCTATTAATGACATTCTTGTGGAAAATATCAGTAGAAACGTTGGCTGTGAGGCATGGCATGTAACAATCTCGGAGAAGACTTAAAAGAATGTTGCACATCACTGGCTGTTGATTGCATCAAAATGAACTTCAATTTAGTGCTATTTTAAGTACATTGATGAAACTACAAGAAACCCTACTACTTTACTGGGAGACTTTGATTACCAGGATTTGCCTCAGGTACAATTTAACACTAATAGTTACTCTTTGGATAACATACTGGCAATGGAAGATTTAAGTGGTGACTAGAGAATGCCCTCAGAATATGGAAGACGAATTTTCTGACGGGAAAGTGAACACTATATTTTCTGCCTCGAAAATTGGGTTTATAAATGAAGGAAGATAGTTAACTTTAGGCATTAGACAAACGTGTTTATGGACCAGAGAGGCCTACACACCAGAACATTGTGATAAACAGTATAGATTTATAAAACTTATATCTGAAATATATGCACTTAGCTGATTTGAAATTAAAAGTGAAAATGCATTTTATAAAAAAAACAAAAACGGTCGACTGAAATTTGGTCGACAAAAATATTTTTGTGCTGGACTTCTTTTAATACAAGTTATGGTAACTTCTATTAAAAGAAGTCCAGCACAAAAATTTTTTTTTTTCGAGCCATCAGAGAAGAGATTTTAAATTTACATTCAACGACACACTGATCAAATTTGATTATGTAAATGGCGTATTCACTCTTATCCGAGGATGCCAGTATATTAAGGCTGCTAGCTAATCCCTGTTTCAGACGTCTGTCCAGGCACATTTATGTCTGTTCAACAGAGCCCACCTGTAGTTTATACTGCAACTATGCTGAGCGAAGCATAATTGCTGTTTCTGGGAGAGAGCGCGTTTCTAGCGTGATCAACAGTTTGAACACGGCTAACACGCTCAAAAGCTGGGTCAGGATGACTCGTGATTTTGTGCTAGCATAACCACCGATGGCTCCCAATGGTTCCGTCTACACAATTTCATTCACAAATCTTAGGTCAACTTTCCCAGGATCTCACGGTCAGAAAGCGAACGTTCTAACCACTCAGCTACATACCGTGTCAAATGTTATTAACCTACCATAAAATGGAGACTGTGAACCTGTTATTGGAGAATTTTTCCATTAATAACCTGTAAGAGGCCCTAATGAATGAACAACATTGGTGTTGCCAAAATTGACTTTATATTCGCAAAGTGAGGAAAGTGCAGTTAAATTAACAACTGAATATTCACAAATTGTATATAGACAAGAAGCAAGGCACAAAACAAATTAAATACTTGTGCCATCAAATAAGACGTTCATTAACTTCAAAGGGATATCATACTGATTAATTTAGGTATATTATAATGTAATATGATATTCAGTACAGTAGTGTTGGTGCGATTTACAATAAAAAATGCAAATTTTAAACATTCTTGAAATTGTAACATTTTGAAGTCAGCAAAAACTTGAGGAAATTAGTTATTTCTGTACCAAAAACAGAGGCTCAGACATTGGCAAAAGTTATTAATCTTACGTTGATGTCAATCGTTATGGCATTAAACCTCAGTTTAGCTCAGAGTGAAGTGTCGATTTTTAAAAACATTGAAATATCAACCTGCCCTATTGAACAGTTGCTATGTTGATATTTGCTTCGGAGCTAAATATCTTATATAATTAATGAGTGCATTATTCGCTTCTGGACAAGAGACTTTAACTACTTTTTCTTTAGTGTCCATCTAATACTTACTATATTTTGTCCTCAAAATTGTGCAAATATAGTGAAGTTGGTGATGACGATGATGATCAAAATAATGATACTAATACTACTACTACTACTACTAATAATAATAATGTGGCATATGAGAACTTCAACAATCCCTGTTGTAGTTGGAGCCCTAGGTTTGGTTGGAAAATATTCCAGTAGACTAACTGAAGGGATTCCTGGAAGTCCATGCCTCAAGGAGATACAAAAATTGTTCTGACAGGTACAGCCCACACTTTACGAAGGGCTTTACCTATGTATTTTTTTTTTTTTGTCAGTGGAAAGTGTCTTGATGTCATTTCTAATCTTAGGTCCCTCGGCGGGACCCGGAAATAATGTGTAAACGCCAGAAATCAAAGGGAATAATAATAATAATAATAATAATAATAATAATAATAATAATAATAATAATAATAAAATTAATTAATTTTAACGGAAGAGAATATCACTGAGGAAAAAGTGGAAATAATTCCTAAAATCTATAGCACCTTTTTTTTTATATCCGCACAGACCTCAACAAAATTAATGCCTGTAATGATCCAAATCTTAGTTGGATTTCCAGTTCATCCAATCTTGGTTTTAATGTTTTTAGGAAATACCCCAAAGAATTGTGGGCATATTTCTAACCTTCATATTATATATAACTTGTATGATCCAGTCTTAGCATTAGAGAATGAGAGAAAAGTCATCATCTTGCCCCGGTGTGCCAATCAATAATTCTGGTATCTCCCTTATTTTTCACTCGCTTTTACGTTCGCTTCGTAATTCACCGATACTGCTATACTAATGATACCGAGAATTACTTTTTTTTACTTATTCGCGATTATCACTTCCGGTTATCTGTTTAGTTGTAATGGTGATAATCTAGCTAGTTAGGAAATGTAGTATCCAATGTTGACTAGCGATCAGAATTATGTCTAAGTAGGAAAATATATTGTTTCAATTAAAATATATTTAAAAATTTTATATTCCTTTTGAGATTTCAAAGGAAACAGACAATATTACTCGATTGAAGCCGTAAGGTGACATGGGAGTTGAAAAGGTGAGGGCTTGATAAATCATTTCAACTGACAGAAACATCCTGACTCAAAGTTCACAGAAGTGTTTTGACATTTCGACAGCAGGGGATTATTGAAGCCACATTGGAAAGACTAATTTACAGGAAAACGTCACTATCTCTTAAATGTTATTACAGATTTCATCTGACTTTTCTACAAGTATTTGATTGGTAGTAGAAAACATTTTAGGTAATCGCTAACAAAACAAAAAGCATGAATCAATCCTCGGCCGTATAAAAACGATGCCGATCGTAGTATCATAGAGTGAGAGGAGAATTGCCAAACTTGCCGATTGTGTGATTGTGCTTGTGTTTGGCCGCTTGTTGAAGTGGTCCTGGTGCTAAACAACAGACAAAGATTTTAAACCATTGTTCCCTGACTAGATTCAATACATTCATCTGTCAATATTCCTTATCATCCAAACCGCGTATTACCATATACTACTTAATTTAATGTATTATATATGGTATCTAATCATATAGAATCAATTTTATACATGATACCTAAGCAATAAAATCCATTTGCATCTGTGAGAAAGAACCCCATAGCTCGAAACTAGTCACCATTATTAGCGACAATTGCATGTGAGGAACCCCTGGCCAGTAAGCAGAGGTTTCGACAAAGAAATTCTATGACCCTTCGTCTGGCTACATTACAAATGTGATCCCTTCATCAGCGTCCGTTTCCAAGGATCATTCAACAGTAGGTTGACACCAGTGTGAGTAAAGCATTTCATTACAGAGGTTGGTTTGCATGTAGAAATAGCAGGTTTTCATTGTGATTTCTGTTTTTTTTTTCATGGTAGTCTCTGCTTAATAATGTTATAATGTGTCTTGAAAATTCTTTCGTATATTCTTTGGGTCAGAATACATTCACTGATAATACAATTTAATCTCTTTCTCTGTAAAGCCTCCGCCTGCTGTTTTTTTTTCTTGGTTTGTCAATTATCACTCCGTATTAATTTGTCCTGATTGCCTTGTTCTGATCAAAGGTAATGGCAGATTCTCTATCTCAATTCAGGGTTTGATTTGGTTGAAAAGGGAATATCCTTTGTAAACGAAATTTCATTACTTCGTCGACTTAAATCGTTTATTTAGTTACAATGCATTTGAATATTCACTCTAGAGTTCACCTTTCTGTAATTTATTTACACAAACTATTTATGTTTATTAGTCTACGTTTGCTTATGTCCCTCTTGATGTCACAATGTACAGAGAACCTCAAATTCTCTAAGTTGTCTTTTCTCATTATTCACTTTCTACTTTCTGCATCCACTGATAATATAATCTAACGTTTGATCCCTTTTTACGAAAGAGATGCATCTACTGCTTTTCCGGGTTTTGTCAACCCTTACTCTAAAGAAATTTCCCCTAACATCCTCATTCTGGGCTGCGGTAATTATGGATTCAATCAGTCAGTTATGTACCATGCGGGATACACGCTTAGGCGATCCTATATCTTTCGATGCATGACTGACGAGGCAGATTTTTCCCGCAATACGTTGCCATTTATTTATACGGTTGAACAGTTGCTATCCAAGGTTATAGAACCAGGTCTGTGCCTGCTATTTACCGAGAGTTGGAGGGGGGCACACTTACCTTTCCCAATGGTATTAGCACGTAAGTCAATGTAATGGCTGCATTGTTCCATGCAGCTATGTCTTATAAGTTTTATTTTACTATAATTCCTCACACTCCTTTATATTCATTGTGCGACCCGCCGCTATAACGAAATCGATTATTAGGCGGATTTATTCCTTTTATTCTAGATTATTCCAACCAGTATGTTAATTTGTATGGTATGTTTGGGATGGCTGTCGAAATACCAATTCTTTTCCAGAACGGTCGATAGTTTCAGCTAAGAGAATTTTTCTCTATGACTGAACTTAAAATGTTTCATAGTTCAAGGTGTATTACTTTCCAAATCATCATTTTGATAATGTTTGTTTTGACATTTTTCCTGGTTACCTACAAGATTCTCTCTTGAATTGCCTTCGATAGCATTTGCCATGGTGTTTATGCCCCAATACGTTACAGATATTTGTTAAAGTTCCTGTATAGCGTATTTTTTCACTTTTCCATATTTTCTTTTAAATCCCTTTCATTTCAGGAAGACAATAAAGCCACTAAGATGCAAAGGGTTACTGAGTTTGAAAGAATATGAAAAAAAAAAGATATTCAAGAGATAGAAGAATAATAGAAGAGGAATTAAGAAGAGAGAATATAACGATTGACATTGTTTGGAAAATCAAAGTTTATTGGGAGCCAGGAGGCTGGATGAGCGTTCCGTAAGTAAAAAGTTCGTGAGAAGAAATGTTAACATAGAACTTACTGTTACATATATCCATTAATTTAAGTTGCAGAATAGAGAAATAAATTTTTTTTGAAAACTGTCTCTAGAGAGAGAAAAAAAATGAATTGATTGTACAAAATTTTCAAAAATTGGGGATAGAAAAGAAGATTTGAACAGAAGGATTCTGAAAAGCTGTCGTATACTTTTATATTAAACCTGACAGAAGAAAATAAAGAGTGATTACACTGGACTACAAAAGAAAACTGAATTTCATATATTGGTCTTCAATCATTTAACAGTAAATCTGAGAAGATAAGCAATCTAATTAGGAAAGGATTGCGATGTGTAAGGAGAACAAAATAAAAGAAAAAAAGCTTTTATATTAAAGAGCTAGTCGATATACTTGCAGGAATAGAGAGAGAGAGAGAGGGAGGGAGGAAGAGAGAGAGAGAAGAGAGAAGAATGATTGGATAGCAGTGAGGCTCCTGAGTTAGTTGTGCTTTAGAAGGAATACACATGTAATTTTCTGGTGTATCACTTCCCAAAGGGAACCTTCGGATGGATGAGACAAAGGTATTAAGAGTGGAAGAGCCATTATTGATAAATAAGTTCAGCTTCAAGAAATTAACCACTCTTAGAAAAAATCATCATCAAAAATTGAACTAAAAAATGGATTAGTCAGAAAGACAAGACACGTGTTTTGTTGTTTTTTTTTTTCATTATAAAGGGATAGCGAATATTTACATTATTCGGACTATTGCCTTCATCTTTGTTGCCATATTTATTACAACGTTTCGGCCGTTATACGCTCCAGCCTTCTTCGGGTGACTGGATTGTGGAACTGAATCCTTTATTTGGCTCGCTGGGGTAGACTGTTCTAGTTCCACGTACCATATCTAATGGATGTCAGTTATCAGTTATTTAGCTCTCCAAGTTCTCTCCACTGCCTTAGTCCGACTAATGTAAATAGTGTACATAATACCTCATCTCAGAAATATAGACAGATATAAAGGGAGAGATTTTAAAGGTATGAAATACATGAAAAGACATGAAGATTGTTCAGAGAAAGAAGAAACCATTAATTGAAATTTACTTAAAAATATAGTAAAATTACTAGAAACGTAACATTCGCACTATGTTCTCATTTGGAAGTGTCAATGCCAATTAAACATTTTCTGTGAGAAGGAAAAGCTAAAAAGAATTGTAAACATAAAAATAATAAATCTATACCTATTATTAATAAACTATCTTGGAAAAAGCTTTTAGTTATTTTTCGAAGCCTCTAACCAAAATATGTTTCTGTACATATGTTTTTATTATTGTAAAACTTGTTTCGTAAATACTATAAGTCATTATTTCGTCTCGCTACCTTTTATTTCAGTATGTCCTATAATTATTGAATTTCCCAGAAACTCTGGACTCAA